>JAQMRL010000004.1:36018400-36198400 GCA_035578175.1 Catonia carolina
TTATAGGTAATATGCCCATGACAGACAGGTGGAGTCTCAAATTATTTAAACTCAATCTGTTTGTTGTAGGGCTAAAATAAATAGTTCTGTTTCTTACCGCATGGTCAGCCAGTTAAATGACTGATTCATATAAGAACAGAAGAGGTAGAGGTGTAAAAGACACTAATCAGAGTTATCACCTCTAAAAATAATGAATTTCATTATTCAGCCAAACCCTGCAGTGAATGACGTGAAGCTGTCATTTGCGGAGTAGAGAATATGAGCTATTCAGAGTGCCCGGCATGCTGATAAGTAAACTTTTCCATTCAGTGAGGAAGGCATTGGTAAACCACTTAACTCTTCGTTTTACTTAGTAAAACCTCTACAGGTTCAAACCAGCCTTTCCACTCATGACCTAAACAACAGCAACACAGGAAATGTAAAAAACTACTACTTTTATTTCAAGCATATTATCTATCATTTCGATCTACTTTTCTTTTAAGAATTTTTCTCTTTTAAGTCCTACAAAGGTTGATTTTCATGACTAAAATTAGGTTGTTTTTAATTTTTCATTGTTTACTCATGATTAAACAAGGTTATATTTTTAATTGTTTACTTTGGTAAGAGAAAGTCGTGTGAGTGTTTCACACCCGATTTTTAATAAAATTTTCAATAATATTTTCCTGCAACTTCACTAATATAGACTACTACTTTTTATATTTATTTATTTATTGGATTTTAGTAAATCTCAGTTGAAGAATTTAATTAAAAGTTGATAAAGAAAATGTTTTATTTTTTCGTGTAAAGGCTGAATAAAAAACTTTTCCGACAGTTACCGTTAATAGTAAAACCGTTCTTTTCTATTCCATGTGAATGGTTTGCGCAAAAAGTTCGATCTTTGAACAACACAGAACTTGTATTTAAGTTGGAACTTTTATTATTTCTGTTATTTTACAATACGTACCTACAATTCAAGTACAATTATTGTTGAAGTTTTTGAGTCATAAATCGATTTAGTTTGAAAATATTTTTCTTTATTGTTGTGTTATTTCGTCATTTTACCAAAGTGATTTACCCCAAATAACGTTATTTTTTGTTTAATTTGTTTCTGGTTTTTTATTATGTACTTGGATTAGTATAAACAAGATCAGACTGGGTAAGTTGAGAAAAAAATATTAATTATATGTTATATACTGTATACAGGCTGTTATATTAAAATGACGTTAGTCAGTTTACACTAAACATTATTGTAATAATAAAGTAACTTAATACTCACGTATTTTTCCCAAAGAAAAACTGGAAAATGTAAAGGATTACATACCTGAAAAATAAAAAAAACCATAAAATTAATAAAAATACAATAATTAAACACCTGGTGTTAACAGAAATTTAATGTAAATACAAAAGTATCATTGAAGAGTAATCGTCTCAGTAACTTTATAAGTATATTTAAATCACAATCTAATTTAAGTTTCAGATCGTCCAAGGAATGTTACAAAATGATTTTCAAGAAAATGTTTACAGCTAAATTACGCTGGATATGAATTACGAAAAAATAAATATGAAAATTGCACAAAAATGATAGTGCAGTCAAACCAATACAGGTAGGTATATTTTGAGAATGAAATCCAGTTTTTTAAATCTAGAATGAAATCTATTTCACCAAAAATCTAGTTTTGAAATCTATAATGAAATCTAGTTTTGAAATCTAGAATGAAATCTATTTCACCAAAAATCTAGTTTTTGGTGAAAGTACAGTACAGTACTACTCCACCTCTGCATAACTGTACATTAGGCCTCAATATTGTTTTATTAAAAGCAACTAAATATACGTAAGTACAGAAAAATGTTTGTTTTTATTTATTTCAACCTTTTTAAAATGCTTAACTATGGGCTTAAGCGGCATTTCTAAGTTATGTTCGAAAATCCGAACAAATTGGTAATCCGAATTACCTATGATCCCAATTGGTTCGAATTTTCGACTCTCTACTGTAATTGTTAACTTGGCCGAGCTCATGGCTAAAAGTTCGACGGTAGAATCGATGGTTTTTTTTTAATACTAGTACTACGGTCAAAAAGGTTTACACACTATAACACTAGTACAATCCAAAGTAAATATTTTTACAAAAAATATTGTTCAAAAGAATTACCTACATAAATTTTAAAACAAAATCTGGTATGAAACACTCACATAACTTTCTCTTGCCAATATAAATAATTAACAATAAACCTAATATTAGTAATGAAACATTAGAAATAAACAAAAAACTAACCTCAATAAATATAACCTAATTTTAATCATGAGTGAAAGACGCAAAATGAAAATCAACCTCAGTTTGGCTTAAAAATACAGAAAATCACTCTTTCACGCTAAACTAGGCTCTGTAGAGAAAAATGTTTTAAAAAAACGTTGTAGATCTTTTAATTTTCTATAAATTTTATTATATACACTTTTATTATAAAACGCATACCAAGGCCGAAATCTTAAGAAAATCGATTTTTCTCACGTTTTCGTGAGAAAAAAACAGAAAATTGCTAATTACTGCTAAACTAAGCGTTATACAAAAAAATGTTTGAAATAAAAGTTGTAGGTTTTTAAATTCTCTACAACTTTTATTATATAAATTTTTTCGCTAAATTGCATATTAAAGCCGTAATCTTTAAAAACAGTTGTTTTTACGTGAAAACAGCCTCACCCAGAATTTCAGCAAACATGAAACCTAGCCTATCTTGTAGAGAATAAAAAAATTGAGTAAATCAAGCAATTTTAAAAAAAATCGTAGGACCAGTTTTTGAGAAAATCGCAAAAAAGTGAAAAATTACACGAATGAACTACTACTTCCGGTTGACCGATTTTGATGAAAATGTTCGTGTCGGGTTCGGTAGTTGTATGTAACTTAAGTTTCAAGTTTCAAGTTTGTACGATGTTCCGTTCTTGAGATATTCTGTTCACACACACACACACACACACACAGACCAATCGCTAAAAACACGTTTTTTGGGTTCAGGGGGTCTGAAAACGTATAGATCCGGTGAAAACTCGATTTCGAAAAATCGACATGAAAACAATACTTTCCTTCCTATATATTCATATAGGCAAGAGAAAGTAATAATATGTACGCAAACATTTTGTTCAGAAAAATAATCAAGTAATTTGAAAACAGGTCTTATAATTTAAACGCGTTTTGATGTTAAATATACCAAAATTATTATTACATAAAATATATAAAATTAAAATAGATAGTAGAGTAGTAACGTGGTAGGTTTAAAATTAAACCACAGTCAATATTGAATTAAGATTAACTTCAAAGCGTGTATTATTACCATGCATTTCAATTTATCAGAATAAAATGATAGCATATTTTTGTCATACAGAGGTGTAATTTCTGTTTTGATATGTATTGTATCGATCTGCCTTATATGATTTAAAATTTAAAATTAATTTCCAACAGAAACCATGATACTGATGTGTGTTAATGTACGTATTATTGTTTTAGACTCGATTGACAATATAACGCCAGCAACACGCCTATTTAATAAAGCGTTATCTCGTGAACCAAACGGTTTAATAGTCAATTTAATTTACGATTTTCATTTAAATATTTCCATATTTTATAATTCTGTTTATGATTTTTATTACCTAGTTTATTTGTTTTTTTATTAGACAACGTTATCGGCTGAATCTAGTGTTATGATTAAATGCATAATGTATCTCACAATTTTTGATACTGATTTTTATTTCTATATCAAAATACATTTTATGCCTAGAGCAAGTAGTAGTACAGTAAATAAGCAGTTGCAATAATGGGGCTATGTTTTGTTACTTTAGAATAAGTCTTTAAGATTTGTTCGTTTGTTCACTGAGTGTCGTTTGAATTTATCTAAGATTGTGATAGCCGCATGATTGTACTTAAATAGTCAACGAAGAGGAAAATTTTCTTAACAGCAGAGAAGGCGGAAGAATCTAGGATATAGGATTTCAAATGAAGCCCAGGGCAAGTCCAGGTGTCCTATGGTGGCAATCCCACCAATGGTTTTACTTCACGTAGGGTTTGTAACTCGGTCGAATGCATGCTATATTTATTGGCAAGCTTCAGAAAGAACTTTTATTACTAAAATTTACGAACAGGTATGACTACTTTTTGACATAATCACCTTGACTGAAGGTATACCTTACCTACGGACAAGCTTTTCAAAAACATCTTCTTACAATGTTGCAGCCAATGAATTTAAATGAATTTTGACGTTGTCAAAATTGTTGTCTTGAAACTCCTCGTTATCTTTACTGTAGAGTTTATGCAGCTGAGGATCACGATTAATGCAGCTATTTTTTGTAAAACCTCATGAAGTTTGCGGAAAGCCATTCAAAATAAAAGAAGAGTTATGCTGAATTCTGGAACTGTTATGGTTCATGACAAAATCTGTCCTCACAGTTCTGGTGCAACCCAACGACTCCTTGAGCAATTTTAACGGGATTCCCGCCATACAGTCGTGACCTAGCACCGAGTGATATCCATCTTTACCCTGGTAATAAACAGAATTTATTTTAAATACATGAATTAATATTGGTTATCATGATTTTTAAGTCTGTAAGTGTTTGGCGGTAGATTGCCGACATCAAAATAGCAATATTTTTTTAGATTTCTAAACTAATGGCTTTGTTTTTTTTAAAAACGCACGTACAAGCAGCAGTGCGGTGTATTAAGCCTTACACGTGACAAATGTATTACAAAGGACGGAGTATAACCGTTGAATGTTTATCACATTTCGTTGGTTTAATAGATTTAAGAGAGTGTGCGTGATAGGGCAAATTTGAATGAAACGGTTTCTGCGAAGGTTACTGGGGATAGGCTAGGTTTTGGACTAGAAGCGTGGACACAGTATGGTCAACTGGAAAACGGGAAGGTTTAGGGTCAACCGCGAAGAGTGAAAATATGTAAAGTGTGTTGAACGTTATGTCGAAAAATTTAGTAATCTCATAATAATAAAAAAGTTAATAATACAACTTCGTAAATAATTAATCATCATTATACAAAAGATAAATAAAATATCATAATACAGATGGAAGACAATATTGATACGTCGGAGGTACTATCTTCACCGATACAACGTCACCAAAATAGACATCATCTATAAGTCATGACAAGGAAATATTAACTTTGATTGTAAACGGTACCGTAAAATAGTAAATTTAGAGTCATTATAATGTAATAATTTTAGTTCAATTAGATATAGATTTTTAAATTTGTTTAACTTCATTTTTTTAAATTTTATTACAAGAAATTAGAATCATAAGTATCATTTATATTTTTTATTCACTTTAAAAATAAAACTTTCTCAACTTAAGTTTTTTTCCAGAACCTACGGCTGATGGATAAAGATCTTAAAAGTAAGTTCGTAATTACATTTTTTATTTTATTTTTTTTTAAGAAATATTATAATTTATTTAGATACTAATCTGAAAGAAATATTTAAGAAATATTTTATTTATTCAGATTAGTATCAAAATAAATTAAAATATTTCTTTACACCCTGAACTGAAGAAGTTGTGGCTTGGATGCCGGTGCTTCCAAAATAACAAGCAACTTCAAGTAAACTTATAATTATTTTGTCAGAAAAAAATGGATACTCTTATGTATTTTCTTCCTACCGTTCATGGACAATACTGTTTATTTCTATCTTAAAAATGGGTTTTACGTGTCACAAGCACCCCTTTATTGAAGTAACTATTATACTGTCTGGTGGTTAACCATATCAGCAGTCGGAAAAAAATTTTACGGATCCAAGACTCTGAGGAAGACACATCGAAAGAAAATGATTTGGCAGGACAAGACACCGTAGCCACAACAAGTCTTTTCAGGATTGCACTAGCTAAAGCAAAATCAAATAGTTTCAAGGTGCAACCAGCTTACATAGGAATGCAACGCAACTATTGTTAACTATTCGGCAAATATTTTGTACTGCACAAAACACATCTTGTTATGTGTATATAGCATTTGTTTTGATTTGTTTCCCTTAACAATAAATTTACATTATTTAAAACCTTTTCAGCTAAAAATTTACTTTTATAGTCTTTTTTGAAAGTATTTTCATTTGCATGTAAAACAAAAACTCTCCATTTACAAATATGTCCTCAGGACCAATTAGATATGAGCATATCAAATCAGTTGCTCCACAGCTCGCAGTAATTGAGATAAAATTGCTTTAAAATTGATTTAGTTATAATCTCCCCTTGATACATTAAATGTAATGAAACATTACACAACTATTTACAAATTTCATACGTAGCTAATATAATAAAACAGTACAACGAATCATTTTACCGAAAAACTAGCGGACACAGAAATTATCTAACAATAAACATAAAATCTCTGCATCTAATAATGCACACAGAAGTTTGAAGATGAAATGTAACACAGATTTACTGCAGAATTAGAACAATCATGTAATAAGATATAATTAATTATATTCACATTAAATATTTCATAATCACACTATATTTTATGTTTTAACCAAACAAAAAGCATCACTGATTACTGATAACTGCATCACTGATAACTTAACCACATCATTAATATGCATTATAACTCATTTATACCACATTTAACGTTGAAATTTCAGAAGGAAATATTTAAAGAATAACTGAAAAACGAAAGTTTTTTAATCTATTTGAAAGCCCGGGTTTTATTCAACAAATCTCTGTTAATTGGGATATCGCTGTATTATATTTACATCTTCTAGAAAGATTTTTGGCCAAACTCCCTTTTGTCGATATCGTTTTTTCATGTTGTGATACATCCAACAAACGGTCACACTAGCGTTTGGGTAAGCGCGCAATGCGGGTTTATTTCTAGCCTCTGAGGGGTTTCAGTCATATAGGGGTCGGATAGACCATTTTATCTATTGAAGAAAGTTTTATGACCAATCGTCTAAATAGAAAAGTACGATAAGTCATCAAAAGGGCGTTTATCAAAAACTCAAAAGACAGGAGGGTTTATTTTAAAGAAAAACTTATACAGAAAATTGTCAAATATCAATAACAAATTTGAAATAAACAATGCATAGAAACAGAAATCATACGAATAATTTTCGTATTAACAACGTATACAAAAAACAAATAGAATAAACAGAAAAACACTAAATAAAATAAAAGAAACTTTAATGTCATATTTTTTGACATAATTCTGAAGATAAAAATTGAAGAACCGATATAGTATACCCCCGAATAAATAAAACTATTTTAAATTTTACACTAAGGAATCAAAAAACGGGCACGGTACGGATATTTTAGTTTTCTACACTAAAAATCTACGAAAATCTCGAATCTGCGGCAGAGAACACCTGCAAATATCCTAATTCTTCAGTACTCTATAATTTCATCCGAATGAAAGGAGACTTTCGTAAAGCAGCTCCAATTATTTTTCACGGAAGCCACAATTTTAATCATCACATTTCTTAAAACCCGGGAAAAGTATTTATTTTCTTGTTTTCTGCAATGGGGTTTGAAAAAAATAACGATAGGTGATAGCAAATCAATATTATAGCTTACGATTTACAAAATAATTTATTGATTGTGTTATTTCTTTCGAAAGATATTTTGTTTGATGCAATTCTACAAAATTTGATTGAAACGATATTTATTTTAGATCAAAATAGATTCTCGTATTTTTATACACATTAGCTTTATAACTTTTTTAGCACAGAGTTTTTAACTTGTACATATACCTTTTTGAATTTTATGTAGGATAAACTTCACATCAGTTAATAAAAATTGAATTAAACCCTTTTAACTAAAAAATATTCTGCTATAATTTTATTCAAGTATATAATACATTAAGCGCTTTATAAATTTTCCGTACAACTTTTTTATAGTCATTATAATACAATGAAATAAAATTTCGTTTCAGAAAATGTTAATTAATTTTTCTTTAAAACTTTTAATCTTTAGAAGGACCTGCTAGTGGTGTTCTCCACAAAAGAGGTAAAGCAATGTAAAACAAGCTATAAATATATTTAAAGGTTGTGCAAAGCTACACAGTTGTAGATTTAATAAAATAAACCGAAATTTTTTTAAACAAAACAAGCATCCTCGATGTGTCAGATTAATATAGATTATTTGAATTTTCAGTAGGTGATAATTTGAAACGCTAAGGTACGTTTAAGATTTTCAATGACGATGTTCTAGAAAGACAACACAATACTGGGAGATGCATCCAGTACAGCAAGATTTTCTTTAAGAAAGACCATATCAGTTCCCTGTATCTTAACGACCTAAAGAAGAATTCCTTCTTAAAAGATAAGGTCACGCGTGTCTTTCCTCCGATACACTCTTCTCGTGTCTTTCAAACCTTCTTCTTATATTCTTTCTTTCTCTCTTACTTCTTCTTCTTGTTTTTCTTAGTTTTTCTTGTCTTTTTCTTTCTTTGTAAGTTCGACATGTTTATCGTGTCCTATTTTCTTCTTTTTAAAGTTAGTAACATCTTTTAAAAGCTAATCCCACGGCGTTTTCTCTTGTTTTCCACACTTCCATTTCATTATATTAATAACTGTCTCTTTTCCTTTTTTGTCATTGTTGTAATTAATTAACGTTGTATAATACTTTAACGTTATTTCTTTACTAATGTTTAATTCACTTATTTTAAACATGATGTTATATAATTCATTTATTCTTGTTATGTTAACAAGTATTTAACACGACTTTGTATTTCATAAAATAACAAAGTAAATTAAAACCATTTTAATTACGTGCATCAAAATTTTGTGTTCCTTTTTATTTTATCACTTAATAAAACTTTGGTACAGTAACTTTCTTGTTACAGTAAACCAATTTAAGACTATACTAATGTAAAATATAACAATGCTGTAGAAATCTATTAGTATCAAGTCTGAGTGATTTTCAATTGCCAAAATAGTACCAGATAAATATATCTATTAACATTCGTAGATCTATACAAAAATAAAGTCAAATTTTTGTTCACACCAATCAACTACTGTTCCATAATAATTGTGGCAGAACTATGCTCATGACTAATTATTTATTATTTTCGTTAGGTTAGATAGGTTAGATTATAATATTATTCTGTACAATAAATATTTAGTAAAATACGCAGTAGTAATCGTGCGGTATAGTTAAGATCCCGTATACCTTAATAAATTTTACAAATTAATCATCCTCATCAGCTCAAAAAGACTTCATCCTTAGATAATTTTAAAAAAACTATAAAGAATTCTGAATTAATTTTTTTTTAACCTTTTCAGTGGTTCGTACGATATCTTATTGAATTTAAAAGGTATGATGTTAGTAAATAAAATTTTTAAATCACAAAAAGCATATTAATACTACGTTATCTGCTCTAAACAAACCTTTTTTTTATCAACCACGTTTATTTTACAATCAGTTCAGACAACTATAAACAAATGTGGGAAATTAACAAAGATAAATACTTAAGCTAAAACATTTTAGGGATAAAATCCAATAATTTTATCTTCTTACAATTTTGCATCGGTCATTTCAGAAAGCCCATAAGTCAAAATTTTACAATTTTTCTTCAATTCATTTTTGATTTAACTGAATGCAAACACACCATCCCTACAAAATTTACATAAATTTGGCTTTCCTTAAGTAATATAACACATAGAAAAGGTGTACCCTTAAGGATATAAAGTATTTCCTTCTAATTACAAAATGACAGTGGATCTTCTTTTGAAGCTTCAGCTCTAATTTCTAGTGGTATAGGCCATACAAAGATCCTATGCAAAAATCTTGTTAAGGTGTATAACTACTATTTATGACAACGATGAAGAACGCGAATAGTCCTGAAAAAAATATTTTTCTTCCTTAAAGTTAAAAATTTAAATGTTTATTATAGAAGAAACCTATTTTAGGTCATAATATATACTACTGAAATAAATAAATGATTACTATTATACAGTACAATTTTCTTCTGGTCTAACAACGTATTATACAGAAAACAATGTAAGTTAACATTTTACTCCAATTATTTCAGAAACACCTAAACTTTCAATTTCTAAATTGTCTAAATGTCTAATTGTCTAAAAGTCTAAATTTTCATTTTTTTTAAACATGTGGCTTGTCTTTAAAAATACAAAAGTATATTTTTATATTAAAGGGGACAGCCCTCTGTACAATTTATATTTTTTTATTGAAATATAATAAATTGCAAGTTATTTAAACTTTTCAAAAGTTAGTTTTCTTAACTTATGGGCTTTCTGAAATGACTGATTCAATTAATAAACAAACTATGTAATATAAAATCAAACCGAATATAATTATATTTAACAAATTATTTATATTTTACTATTTTATTTATTTAGTTTATTTAGCCTATATTTTTATTTCAACTAATTATATTTATTTATTTTAATTAAAGTTTTCAACAATTATGACTAAATAATAAAAAATAAGTTAATTGAGAGAGATGTACGATGTTTCGGTCTTGAGACATTCTGTCTACACACAAACACACACACACACACAAACCAATCGCTGAAACCATCTTTTTGGGGTTAAGGGGTTCTGAAAACGTGTAGGTCTATATCTGGTGAAAACTCTATTTTGAAAATCTTCATGAAAACAATACTTTTCTTCCTATATATTCATATAGGCAAGAGAAAGTAAAAATATAATTTAGTAACGCAAGACTAAAACTCACTGTAAGACATTAGATTTTTATATTTTTAATTCACGACTTGAATTTTGAGATCGTATTAGTTAATTTTGTCAATATGATAGATACAAATAAGTATGTCGTTTCTGTCGATGTTCGTTTTTGCTATTTTCTAGTAAATTATAGGCAATTGTGTTGTGATGTTCTAATTTTAATGGATTTTGTGTACTGTAGTTCTGAATTTATTCTACTATTGTGTTCATTTTTAAGTCGTGGGGTATGTCATTAGGGACATACCTTAATTACATTGTTTTGACAAAAATTTAAAACATACTTTATTATGTTAAAAT
The DNA here is from genome assembly GCA_035578175.1 of Catonia carolina. Classification (NCBI taxonomy): domain Eukaryota; kingdom Metazoa; phylum Arthropoda; class Insecta; order Hemiptera; family Achilidae; genus Catonia; species Catonia carolina. Next base: position 36,029,358 of record JAQMRL010000004.1, read on the forward strand.
ATCAAAATAAAAAATTTCAACTGACAATAACACTTTTTCAATAAAAGCTAATTCTATCAGCACTGAATATGAAGTCTTTTGTTTTTACTAATTTATAAAACAACTATTATTAATTAAAAATAAACAAGTGCTTTGAACAGTACTCTACACTATATAGATATTAAACGTAAATATCTTGGACAAATTTGGTCTTGTAGTAATTATAGATATAACAATTATTAATTAATAAAAGTAATTAACTAGATAATAAACTTTACTCATCAACATTGTCATCGTGCTAGACTTTGGGTAAAGCACGAAAGATGAATATTGCTCTAATGCTAAAGCTATTTATCAGATGAACACACAAATAAATTAGCATAAGTTTGGCGTTCGTGAAGAGTTACTACTCTTGTAATACTACTAATTCAAGACTACAAAATTGAACTAACTTAAGAGGTGAAAGTTGTGTAATGAGGGGAAACCAATGGGCTTTCCACATTTTCTCCTCTCCCTTACTTTAACTTTCCTTCTCATTACGGCGGAGGAGTAGGTTTGCTGAAAGGAACAGCGGATATAAAGTGGATGGGGAGGTACTTAATATTGCAGGAAGAGATTGTTGTACTATAATTTGTTAATGCGAATATACAAGCAACTTTATATCTTAGTGAAGTGTAAATCCTTATTGCCAAAGAGAAAATTATGAAGGCATATACCACTCGCTACTTAGTAATGCCTATAATATTAATCTTCTACAGGTTATAATTGAAGCTATCGGTTCAATTTCCATTACAATTTTACCCTTAGAAGCATATTACGATATTATAATAAATAGCGTTGTGTTATATCAATTTCATCATTACCTTGATAATTCAAATTCAACATATAGTATTAGGTTTCTGATATTAAACAGACTCCTATAGAAATACAACAGAAAATCAATATCCATCAACGCGAAACTCAGAAAATATAACACAGTTGTACTTCCACAAGAATTATACAAAATGAAACTCACACTGATTCATGATCAAAAAAGATAACATCTACCACTCTTTCCTAGCCTCTACTGAGAATGTCTTTGTTCCATCAATTATGTGTCTGGTGAGTGCCAAGCCCGTCGCCATTCTAGTGATGTCACTTTCTGTTCTACATTATTAATTTAGTTTTCTGACGAATATCCTCAATTCTTACTAGGTCTTTCAATTTCTTAATCAGCATTAGTCTCTCTAAGAATCTTTGTATCAACATACAGTAACAAACATATCTTGGGTTCATCAGGACATTTGTAAAGAACCATGTGTGTGCAATGTACCAGAGAACAGGAAGTACATTTTGATTTGAAAATACCAAATATATAGATTATAATAATTGTACCCCAACGAACTAAAGACTGCAGATGAGATCTAGCCAATAACATCCAAGGTCGGGTGTGAGGTTGCCCCTTCGCTAAGTCACACTCTGTTCCATCGAACTCCAGCTGACTTTTTGTTAGGCTGTCAGCCACAGCGGGACCACAGCGGGCTATGTGCTGTTTCTAAGTCACTATGCTCCACCTTTATCTGCAGTCTCTAGTTCATTAAGGTATAGGCAGTGTCACTGATGTTTTGTATGGGTTTTTCAGCTGTTATTGCCGTTTTCCGCTCATCTCACTCTCCTTTGAAATCCAGTTCCATATTCAACTCTTTATAAATAGTCTTTATAAATAGTATGACTCAAGGATCTATATTAAAACAGTGTATTTTTCTTTATTCCATTATTTATTGGCTTCCCTATCTTTTCGCAGAATTTTTCATTTCGCATGTGGTACAGCCTAGAAAACCCAAAAACGTATTTTCTGAAAGTCATATGCACGTTCGCAATCATTCTCTTACCTCTCTTTATCAATTCCTGCTTTCTGTCAACAATAACTTATTCCAGAAGTCCTATTATCTTCCACTGTTCTCTTCTCTTTTTGATCTAAAGTTCCCATTAATATTTCATTTGATTTTTTCTTATTCTTCAAGAGCCTATCCGTTCCAAATGTTAGCGAACAACATACCAATTCTTACTTTGTTCGTAAGTCTGCGAAATAGCTCTTTTGAGCTCTTCCCAAATTAAGTTCTCAGATTCAAAGCCAAGACACCCTTCTCTAGCCAAGTTCATGCTTTCCATGTATTTTTCCCTGAAAAATTATTGTGGTAACGAATATTGTGAGGTCCCCTTGATATATTCAAAATATTGAAGCTTCCTAAAATTGATGGTGGTAATGACCTCCATGTCTTTCTTCATTCTCCTAAGAACCTCTATATTTGGCATCTGAACAGCTTATGGGACCCTCAATATTCGTCTGTACAGCAGCATCTCAATTTCCTTCAAATACCTTCAATTTCCTTGCGATGGATTTATCCATGATCCAGGACTTAACACCGTATAGGAACACAGAAAAGACGTAACATCTTAGATGCTTAATTTTTGTTGCAAGAGTAAAGTTTTGGCTTTTGAAAATAAGACCCATTTGATTAAAAATTGCTCTTACCTTGCCTGTACAACATTTTATTTCCTGTATATTGTCCTACTGCTTGTTTATCACGGTTCCCAAGTAACAATACTGTTGTAGTCTCTCTATCCAGGTCTTTTTGATATAAAGGTGACCTCCATTCAACAGCTCTATGCTAATTATATCATAAACTTTTATTTTAGAATGTTATGCTGAGTCCAAATCGCCAAATTAATTTGTTGTTTCTTTAAAATATAAACCAAGTAATAAATTTGTAATTATTATGCATTTATTTTATTTATTTAATGTGTATATTTTAATTTCCGGTAGCCAATTCTAGAAATTATATTTTAAAAAGCAATGTTATGAAGCTTACTTCATTAAACGGTACATGATTTTCAAATACGTTAAATAAAATTAATTTAATTAATATTTAGAGAAATTTAATTAAATGCAAATTGATAATTTTATTTTAAATTCAATTTTGGTTTTTTTATTCAAAATTAATTATATCTCTATATTATGTAAAACAAAATTTATTAATTAATTTCATTAAACATTTACTGGAGTGGAAATATTGAAAATATTCGATACCAAAATTTATATATATATATCAATTTTTAATTAGATTTATATCGTCCATTAATGAATCAAACTAGAAGTAAATTACTTCAAATCCTAGATTTCGTTTTGTAAATATGTAAGTTTCCGAAAACTTCTTTCGGAGGCCTTATTTTATCATTTATTATATGCTTTTCTTTTCTCTCTCCTCCATCTATTATCTATATTTCCTCGACAAGGAAGCCCTTCAGTTCGTTGGTTAGTAACTTGGTTTTCCTAAACATGGTTTGTTTGTATTATTCCAAGTTTTGAAGTTCCATTAGATTTTCTTAAACCACTTGTAAGACATCTCTATAAAAACATTCCAGTGACCGAAAGGTTTTGGTCGATACAATATTATTACCTATTTTTTAAAGATGCAAAATTTTATTCTTTTTATTCTGTTCGTTTCCATAAATCTTCTTTAGCTTGAGACAACTTCATGCAAAATTGATCACTTTTGTGTAAATCTCTCAATTTGAAATATTCATCATGTATCGATTATTATTTTTTTATAAAATATCTCGGTTTCTTGGCCGACCTGTGGTATAGTGGTCAGAACAACTGACTTCTGCCAGGGGTTCCGGGTTCAATTCCCGGTCAGAACATCTATATCTGTCATTTTTTATCACTTATTTTTATCTAAAACCATTCATCTCCTACATTACCAGTAATGTGCTGAACAGTTGGAACTAAAACAAAAAAAAATCTCGACTTTTCTCAGCTTAGACTTTCAAGTCCTTCAAAGGCATCAATTTGTACCACGGTATTATAGTGTCAAAGTTTTGGATGTTTCAAGAATAAACTTTTATTATACGATAGTTTGTGTATTAACCCTTTATTTGTTAGAAATACAAGCAAATAAAAAATATTAGATAAGGAGCTAAAGCATAATATTGAAATCTCACTATTTAGTAACACTGTCAAAGTATGTATGTAACATTGTGATATTCTAGAAATAGCTAAGGGAATAAATTGTTGATTGTAAAGAATTTTGTATTGTATGGGATAGAGTGTGTTCAACAAGGATAGTGAATTGCGATAAATGAAATATTTTGAATAGAAGTTCTAGGAAATCTAAAGTAGTAAAAACGTTTATCTAATTTTAATTATTTCTACGGTGTTTCAGAATAGCGGCAAAGAATCTTGATTGTTTGTAAAACTATTAAACCGCAGGTATAACAGTAATTAGCGTCTTCGTAGTCGGGCAGTTTTTAATTGAATTGTGAATGAAAAAGCGTCATTACGGGACCGGTTTTGAATTACGTTATAGTACGTGTCCGTACGGTCAGTAGCAAGTAATTGTCGACAAGTAAATTAATTGTTTTGGTTGTTTTTTGTTGCAGTGTATTTATTGTAGTCAAGTTTATTTTAGGCTTAATTATTTATTCTATGTAATCCAAATAGTATTTGTTAGTAAGCTAAGGTAAATTATAAATTGTAATATTATATAATTCTGTAAATAAATAATTAATTTTTATAAGTTGGAAGCAAGTCCTTTTTTTTATTCGAGACGGCAAGAAAAACTCTTAGCGAGTTACCAAAGTACAACGAGTTAGCAACTGCGTCAGTTCGTGGATATAACTCCATTATATCCTCTATTGCAGAGTTAACCTTACCTATAAGTCCTGCCTTTGTCCTATTCGTAGCTATCAGCGCTAGGTCATCTGCGCTGCATACCACCAGACGTAGATCCTCTGGTAACCTGAGCCTCAATACCTCGTCCTACTGTATGTTCCACAATGTTGGACCTAAAACTGACCCTTGTGAAACACCACTTGTGACTTTAAACTCCCTGGCTTGCCCAAAAATTTCTGCTACAACACTTCTCTCACAAAAGTACACCAGGATCATCCTTCTTAGGTATGGGCTTATTCCAGTCTTTTCTAAACTCCTTATTATACAGTTCCATGAGGCACTATTAAAAACGTTACTAGAAGTAAATCTGTTGTTATTTATCAAACCCTTATACCGAGCGATCCTAGGTTTAGGTGTTACAGTATCTTTAACAAATAAACACTAATCCTTCATCAGAGCCAACAAAGATTTATATAGAAATGGAACATTTTAAATAAATAAGAGCTCGAATGTGAACTAAAATAATTAATTTTATAAAACAAGTAAAATGTTTTCTTACTCTTGGATAAAATGATTTTATCGCTTTAAAACTCTTATAAGGTTTATTCAATTTACTTCTATAATGTTTCGGTTCATTTATTTGGTAAGTGACCGAAGCAAAACGAGACAGACGAGATAACAGTACAAATGTGTCTCTTCCCATAACATAATAGAATTCTCTAAACAATGAGGTTCTCCGGTATATTGTTCACCGTGGTGAACGATAGGATTGGTTATATTGTTTAGGGGTAAATTAAATCAATCTGTTTAATTTAATGACAGGAATTATTCTCGTCTAACATTAGAAGACTTGCAAACGTTATAACTTTCTAATTACTAAAAGGAAATTTTTAAAAATCTGGTGTGAAATACTCTCACTACAGTCTCTTGCCAATGCAAATAACGAACAATATAACCTAACATTAGTAATAAAACATTAAAAATAAACAAAAAACATAACCTAATTTTAATCATGAGTGAATGATGCAAAATGAAAATCAACCTGTTTGGCTTAATAATACAGAAAATCACTTGATTAATTAATGGGCTATTTAACAATATGTGAAATTAACTAACCTAGAAGTCAAAATGAGTAAAAAAAATGTTTTAAAACGCTTAAAAATTATCTCATAGCTAATTTTAAGAAAAACAGATCTTTTGAACCAAATTTTTTATAAACGATTTGAATATTTTACACTCCAGTGCTTTCCACATAACCTTAAAGCTGTTCATTAACTCAACATACAGTAAACCATAACAAAATTCGTAGCACAAAAACTAACCTCTTTTAACCCCACTCAGATGTAAGCTTTTTAATTTTAACACCTTCGTAATTGGCAACAACGAGGCGTTAGAATTTCGAACGAAAATACAGCAGCATTTGAGGGCGTTTGATCCCACATTTCACTGTACAACCTCTCTTGTAATTAATATAATATATAACGACGAATGATAACATGACGCTCTTTGTATTTTACTCCGTAATAGGTGTTGACAACACATCGATGCAGTCTCTTTCGTTCAATTCCAAAATTTACTGTTAATGTTTAAGCACTGAATAGATTTGAACTTTATATTGGGAAAATATTTTGGAACAAACATAAACAGGCAATATTAAATTTTCTTTTTTAAAAAAATAAATATTTTTACGTTTAGGAGCGTTGTAAATTATTTTAAAGAATTCTAAACATTTTATGAAGAATTTCTTGCATGCAGCATTTATAAACCTTCGATTTGTTTCATAATTTAGTGGTTATGAAATCAACCAAAATGGTTAATTCCATCAACTCATCAGTTTCTTCTCTTCGTGGAAAACCATACATGTTCAAAATTTATATTTGCTTCTGTCCGCTATATCTTATTATTTTAATCCAGTATGTAAAAGACCTGTCCCTGAACTTTTCTATACTTATCAGATCATCCTTACACCATTTCTCAGACATTTTAATAGTACCGTTTAGTGGCATTAGAAAAAAACTAACTAAATTTTGTTATTCATCCGATGGAAATCCTCGTAGCTTATTAATCTTCGTTTTTCGGTCGTCTTTATTAATCGTATCTTATTTAACTTATCTTATTAAATTCTTTAGTTATTGTACGAAAGTGAGGCATGGGCAACCATAAAAACCCACGAGTGGAGAATCCAGACGGCAGAGATGAGATTACTGCGAAGGATTCAGGGGTTTACACGCTTGGACAGAATAAGGAATGAGGAAATGAGGCCAGAATTGGGTATTTTCAACTTGAATGAAAAGATAAAGGATGATGGCCAAAGTTGAAGACAGCACATGGAAAGGATGTGAGATCACAGGATACCTAAGCAGGCGCACTGATATGCTCCAGAAGGTAAAAAAGATGTCGGTAGATCTAGGTAAAGATGGAGATTGATGTAGTATGTGAGTTCGAAACATGCTGCGGCCTAATCCTTGGTTGAAAGAAGAAAAAGAAGAAGATTAAATTCTTCTTTACCTCAGGTTTACTAACTGTCCACTACCTTCTAGTAAGTTATCTAAAAATGTTCTCATAAAGTTAGTACTTTTTCTCATTCCAGCGTTCCCAGTCATTTGTAGACATTTATTTACGTAAATAAATTTAAGTTTTATGAAAAATTATAGATCTGGAGCTTGGCTACTTTCAAGTTCCCTTTTCTTCACAGAGGTGATGTTTTCCGTCATGCATCTTCATTTTTCTTCCTGGTTTTTAGGTAAATTATCCTACGAAGGAATTTGAAGCTGTAAAATTTTCCAACATTACATATGTTTTGAAATGATATTTGAAACCTTTTTAGATTTTATTCAAATATTTTGATTTTTTGAAATAAATCCGTAATTTTGCTTTACCGTTTCTTTTATCAGTTCATTTGTATTTCCGCTGCTATTTAATATTTCTAGAAACGTCTGATTGATATAAACTCCGTTATTTGATCCAACGTTGTAAACTTATTTCCAAATCTTATCCTTGCAAGTTGCTTCACCCAATCAGAAATTTACGATTTTCAACACAAAATTGGAACGCCACAAAATTGGAACGCAATCAGTCGCCTGAGTAATGAAATAAAATATCTCATTATTAAAGTAAGAAATTAATACTTTAGTATATTTCAATTGGCTTAGAATAATTAACATAATTTAATTAGCAAATGACAGATACTTTGCATAAAATAGAGAGAAAAGTTAAAATATAAGAAAAATACTAAGAACGAACGATTTTTAAAGGGCTAAGATTAGTGTGAATCTTACACTACGGTGTTAAAAGAAGTCTTAGAAGTTCAAAAGTTTACGCTTGTTGATGGTGCAGATCCGATAGAGACTACGAACAAAAGAAAAGTACGGAAAAAGAACAAATATAAAGAATAAAGGAAAAACAAAAATTCAAACCGGGTATAGAAACTTTAGAAAAGTAAAAATTCTATTCCTTAAGGGAAAAGAAATGATAAGTTATTGTCTACGGCAAGACAATCTTAAAATGTAATTTTTTTGAAAATTATTAAGGTTAAATAATTATTATTTTGAAATTTTTACAATTAGACTATTTTTATTTTTAACGAATTTTGGGTAAAAATTATTTTAATATTTTTAACATCAACTAATTTCTACTATTTTTCTTCTTCTATTTTTACATCAACTAATATACACTCGGACGAGACACTTGAAGCCAGTTTAAAAAAAAAATTATTTTAGCAGATATTAAAAATTTATTAATATTGTGGCGATATCGAAGAGGAGAGTGGTGTAATAGATTGCTAGTAATTCATAGAATGTTATGTTATGTTATGTTAATAGTAAATAATAGTGACAAAGTGACAATAGGGTTAGTTATAAAAGGATATTTAAAAAGGGCCCTGTATAATAAGGTAGGGACTTTGTTGTACAACTATTTGTGAAATAGTCGGTTGGTTTCCTGTAACACCTTTTATTCTATTGTGACTTGTTTATACTAGTTATGATCTTTCCAGAACCAATAAAAGGACTTTTGTATCGAATCTCTGATCTTTCGAGCCACGAATATAAATAGAGCCCCGAATGCAGTTGAAGAGTCAGTATTCGTTTGATCTTTGACGAGTGTTTATTGAATGTGCTATCGGTGCGTTAGATCAGGTCAACGGTTCCGAGGCATTGTATTGGTCAACTACTGTTATTCAGTTTTATTGTATATTTGCATTGTACGTATAATTTTTGTGTATGTGCATTCTGTTTAATTGTTTGAAAGGTAGTACTAAGTAAATTATTTAAGTTATTTATTGTACCTATTACTTCATTGTACAGTAATTAATTACTAATATAAAAATAATAATAATAGTAATTATAATTAATAATAATAATAATAGTAATTATTATTACTATTATAACAATAGTAATAATTTACTATTATTATTATTTAGTATAATAATAATAATAATAGTAATAGTAATTTATAATATATATATATATATATATATATATATATATATATTGTATTTTTTTTTTATTACTAATTTTTTTTTATTGAGTGATGATGCCTACAAAAGCCTTGGGCTTGTGCGTAGGTAATGATACGTGGTGATTTACAGATGAAAAAAATGCCAGACCTGACCGGGAATCGAACCCGGGACTCTGGCATAGTAGCCAGTTGCGCTGACCACTACACCACGGGCCGGCCCGTGGTTTATTTATTTTGTAAATCTTTTAGTTTTAATAAATACTTGTAATTTTAAACTTTTGTGTATTATTTATTTAATTACCTAGATCCCGAAACGGACTTGTCACAATATCATAAAATTGTTGTCTAGCAAAAACTCTTTTAGTTAATTTTTGAAAATGTATTATGGAAGATCTTTCAAATGATTTGGTAGGTTGTTATAAATTTGTAACAAATTAATATTACTCAATAATACCGTATGTAACTGTCGTCACAAAATACAATATAAAAAACGATACACGACAAATTTGAATTACACAGAAACCGTCTAGTACAAAATATGTACACTAGGGAGACACTATTATGTACTCAGCATAGCGTTTCAATAACAAGGGATTTCTTGGTGGGAGCCAAATATTATCATTCTATAGTGATAACTGTAAAACTCTAACAAGTAAATTATTCATTTTTTAAACCATTTATTATCAAAATTAGTATTTATAAAAATATTTTATACATACAAATATTAATGTTAATAAAAATATTTAAAAAAATTCAAAAGGTTTCAACATTTTTTCTCATTATTTCCCTAATAAATACATAAATTCATGGAATTTTTATGTACTATTTTTTTTATTGAATATATTTTTATTTCCTTTAGTTCGTTAAATTTTCAGAAATTGTTCAAACTAATTAAAATTTAAAACTTTTTTTAGTTAATATTACACTTATTATTTTCATTTCTCTTTTAATTTACGGTAGATAAAATACTCCAACGCGTAAACAACCTTCGACCGTAAAATTTAATTCTTATTTTACTTTAATAGACTGTTCTTCAAAAAATAGGAATAACATTTTTACGAACCAGCAAGGGTAGATTAATAATTAAACAGAATTTTAGAAAGTAGCAATTAAAAAATATACAGGCTACATATTATTTATTAAAAACTGCATTAATTGGATATTTTAGTACTAAGAATTTTACAAACAGTTGAGCTTAAGAGGATCAGATGCGTGACTTTACATATTTTGCTAATTTTAATATTTTCCCTTTACAAACTTTAGGCTTGTATTCAAGTAGCTACCGTACTTGAACAGAATGGATTATCTTTAGAATTAATATTACCACCGAAAATTTATTACACACTCTTACAAAATAATTTGGTGGACAGAACAATAAAAAGTGTAAAAATGTGTTAACTGAATAATGTTAACGCGAAAAAATATGCTGAACAGTTAGTTTAATCATGAAAATAAGTTAGACTCTTTAACCTACATAAATCATAATCAGATTTAAGCTTATAAAACGGCAGAAAAATAAAAAATGCGTTATTTACTTTATTATTAACTGCAATTCCAAATAATAGTACAAACATACGGTTCACTTACAACTGAAGGTTCTGGCTAAGGAATCGTGTTCCCGATTCAGAGCTCCTTTACAAAATTAATAGCATATCTTATAATATTCTTTCACAACATCTATGCTATTTATAAAATTGAAAATCATCTCAAATTCTCAAAAATTCCAAATTTTGCAAAACGCACTTCAAGTTTAAATAATTGTTGTTGTTTAGGTCATCAGCCGAAAGACTGGTTTCACCCTCTAGAGGTTTTACTAAGTAAAATGAGAAGTGAGGTGTTTTAAAATTGCCTTACTGAGTAGAAAAGTATGCTTATCAGCATGCCCGGTCCCTCTGAAAAGCATCTACTTTCCACCCTGCAATAATGACACCTTCGTTTCATTCATCACAGGGTCTGAGATAATGAAATTCATTACTTTCAGAGGAGATAACTCTGATTAGCGTCTTTTACACCTCTACCTCTTCTGTTCTTAAATGATTTAGTAATTTAATTGGCTGATCAATTGGTAAGAAACACAGCAATTATTTAAGACCTTGAACTAGCAGACAATTCAAGAAAATATTAGACTTTTAGTGTTACATATAAGGTTAATAACAATTGGATTTGTATGGAATATAGTACACGTTGTTATATCAGGAAACAAGAAGACGATTCAAAAATTGGTTAATTCCAAACAAGCCCTAGTTCGCATTAATTGGATTGGAGAAAGTTACAAAAATAATGTACAATTTAAAAAAAATAACTATAACAACTGTTTTTAATTTTCTCTGTAATTCGTGATCCTCCCCATACACGTCCTGCGACCCCCCCCCCCCTCCGGGGGTTACGACTTACGGTTGAATAACGCTGATCTAAGATTATCAAATAGTCGTTAATTTATTGCCTACACGATTTTTTATCTTAAAATGGAAAACAGGTTTCCGCTTATTTTCTATTCCCATTAACTACTCACCAAATTGTTTTTTACTATGCGGTCGAAAGGAGTAACTACTCAGTATAATAACAAATTTAAAATTAAATAAAAAAATATCATTAGCTATTATATAGAAAAAGATAAAAATTTAAAGTTGAATACATGAATGATATTTTTTATTTAAATTTTTATTTCAATTACTGTAATGAATTGAAAAGATTTTTCCTAAAAGGAAATGCAGCATGAAATGAGGGTAAAGTAACAATATTTAAGCCTTCTCTTTTATATAATAGGAGAGACTTGAGTTAAGATTTAAGTAAAATAGTTACTACTGCTTAGAAAAGGATACAATGAACTAGCTAGTTATATGAAAAGATTAGGGTCAGTCAGTGAGATCATCTGGAAACGAGTATAGGAAGAGTCGAGGGTGGGAAACAAAAGCCTTTTCCTTCATTTTCTCCTCTTCTTCTTCTTCTTTACTTCGCATTCTGGCAACGAACTAAAGTCTGTTACTATATTGTTTGGTAATACAGAAAAGTTTACTGCCACTATTTATATAAGCTTCTGTTGTACATAACAAAATCATTTTGTTTAATTATTCTGTTTAAAATAATATATAGAAAAATATACATTTTAGGTTCGTTTTAATTTAAATGAAAATATCAAATAGGTTTATATTAGCTAGTATTTACTTGCACATACTATTTTTAATTGTTTTAAGATTTTATGGAATTGACTGTTTACATTAATGTTCAACAATACAGTTCTGTTTCATAATTTGTAAGATATTTTCTAAATTTGAAATGTATAAAAATAAGTTCATTAAATGTCTGGATAGTGTTTTTTTACTTTCTTTTGCCCTATATGAATTTATAAGAGAGGAAAGTATTGTTTATATGTTGATGTTTTCATAATCGAGTTTTCATCGTAATTTTACGGTTTCAGGTCTCCCTGAACCTAAAAATCATGTTTTCAGTGAATGGTCTGGGTGTGAACATAATATCTGAAGAACAGAACGGCGAAAAAAACTAAAATTTTGAACTAACGTTAAGTATTACAAGGGTATGCGACCAGAATAATTTCATAAAAATTGGCCAATCGGACCTAATCTGAAGTTACCTTTTGGTGCTTGCCAGTAGTAAAAGTTTCCCCAGGCCGGGTTACGAGCCCAACGCTCGATAGTCCAGTGATGAGACTGCTACCTTAGAGCCTCTACAGACCTCTACGGAACCATTTGGAGACCCACCGCCCTCTCCACCCTTTCCACCATTGAGGTGGAAAAATCCACCTTTGAGACTGTTGACCATTTTTCCGGGCTCAATTACCCTCAATTTTATTTGGGTTGATTCCCTAGGCTCTTCCGCCCTTCACGCCGTTAAGAATCCTCCATCTCTGCCGTGAAGACCGTTGACCAGGTTTCACCTCTGTTGATCCGCGGGTACTTTTTTGACTATTCCTTATTCGTACCTGCCTGAATATCTGCAGGACATTCCTTATCAGCCTTTGGGACACGCCGTGTCGGGGTTGAATCCCCCATCTCAGTGTCTTATACAAGGTTAAGCTTAGCCCCTGCTCGATTCAGAGCCAAACCCTCGCACGTGCTGACCGAGCACGGCTATTTAGGGTTAAATATTTTTAGGATACTTAGTAAGCAAGATTTTCTATGACAAAGATGAGACGTAAGTGAAAAACTGGCAAAATTCAGCGCTAGATGCGATTTTATTCGCAGGACAATAGGGGGAAAACGAGAAAGGACTTCCAAATTAAATTTTATAGAGCAATGGTTGTACCACTCAGAACATATGGGAGTGAAACATGGGTGTCATAACAGAAGAATCAATCTCGTATACAAGCTTCTGAAATGAGATTTTGCGGGAAGTCAAAGGTTGTACCCGGTTAGATAGGGTACGTAACGAAGCTATCCGCACCGAATTAAATGTTCAGTCACTGTTGGAAACGTTAAGAATATGTAAGAGAAACTGATCCAACCATTCACTTCACATGCCAGTTCACAGACTTCCTCTGCAAGCATAGAAATATAAACCTAGAGGGAAGCGAGGCTTGGGAAGACCTGAAAAGAGATGCATGCCGGAACAGGCCATTGAGCCTAATCCTTGAAAGATGATGATGATCGGCCAACCGGAAGTAGTAGTTTATTTGTGAAATTTTTCAATTTTTTTACGATTTTCTCAAAAAGGCTCCTAAAATTGTTTAAACAATTTTTAGGTTTAACAACATTTTTTAGGTTATACATGATAAGTTAAGTGTCATGGCTACTAAAATTCATGGTACTACCGTGTTCTCGTAGTAAAATCTTTTTTTAGATTGCGGTCTTATTATGCATTTTACGACAAAACCGTATTATAATCAAAGTTGTTGTAGAAAATGAAACCTACATCTTTTCTTTCTTTTATTTTTAATTATTTTTATTAGCAAGATAAAATCGTGTGATTTTTTCACAGCAAATTTTTTTAGTTTATTTTGTGTCTCATAGGACATATCAAGAACGTTTAAGTAAATTTATTACATGGTTTTAAGTTTGTAATCTTTTGATAAGAAATTTGCAGATGGAACGCATTGGTTTACAAATTCTGAACATTAAAAGAAATCTGTTTTATTCTGCAAATGTTGTTCTGTAATTGGTAGCATTTTTTTAAATAATTGTCATCTATCATTTTCTGTCCGTACGTGACACCAAGATGTCAGAAACTACAAAAGATAGAAACGAAAGGTTTTTGGTTTCATAATCTACATAAAAAGTTAGTAGACCAAAATTGAGATTACAGTTCCGATTTGACCGAAAGTGGCCCAAAATCGGAAGTTAAAATCAAAGTCGGAATTTGGAAACAAAAATATTTCATTCGATTCCTCTTAAAGTGTAGATACAGAAATCATTGGGTATCAGTTCCGGTTTTAACCGGAAGTTAAGTTCAAAGTCGGAATTTGGAAACAAAAATAGTGTCATTCGATTCCTCTTTAAGAATAGATACAGAAATCTTTAATGGTATTTGCTATAGATCACAAGTAAGTTTTTTTTAAATTGCCACCAACTATTAGACGCGTCGTCTCAAGAAAATTATTTTTATGTATCAATAATTTTTGTAAAATTCTTATAGTTTCATTTTCGTAGTCACTAATAACCTTTGGTGTAGACGTGATTTTAAATCAGTAACAACTAACATTAAATATTTCCGTCAAAACAAAACACTGATGTTGCGAATTTTTTTTTAGTTTGTTATTAACCTCGTTATTTCTGCTTTAACAATATCCAAGTGAGTAAATAAAAGTAAAAGAAATAAACTTTAAGGAGAGGACAACTTGATGCAGTCAAGACGCATAAACTACAGTCTTTAAAACACGGTAGGTGGTCCGGGTAGCTTCTCTAGAGAATCTTAACATTGTCACAGTCGGTGGTGTTCAAGAAAGAGAAGATACTACTGACAAAAGCAAGAAAGAATAAATATATATATAAATATAGGGATTAGAATAAGAAGAACTAGTGCAGTTATCTGTCTGCCTGTCTGTCTGAACGTCAGTGTAAATTTGGATTATTGCCAAGAAACAAAAGCATTTTTTTATTCTTCTCTTTTTGTTGTTCTTCACACCACCTGCTGTCTAAAATCTCTCTCATTCTCTCTCTCTTTCTCCTTCCTATTTTTGTTTTAACAATGTGTTATGCGATTCGCCAGAATTTTAACTGTTTTCAATTGTGCCAGAAATGAAGTTCGTTGTAACATTTTACTAAAATAAAATATGTAAGTTGAAATTCATTAATCAATATGATAGGTGTGCGTATTACCCAGCCAAATTTTACGCTATAAATGCTTTTATCCTAAACACTTTTAACAATTGTAAATTTTTATTTATATTTATAATAGTTACCAAGCCTTAACAAAATGTTTCATTCTTATTTTTAAGATTATTTGACAATGGTGAAACTATGTTAGAACAGAATATTTATGTGCCTTACTTAAAAAAAATCTCCTTCCTTACTCTTTTAAAGAAATATTTCTTAATTAGATTTTTGTATTAAAGAACAGGTATTAGAATGAAGCCGTTTTAATTGCTATACTTTCCTTTTGTACTGTCGTGAAAGTTTGGATTCATCTTGATCCAAAATTTTAATACATCCTCTCCAAGATGTCTTTTGATGTATTCCTAAAATATATACTCAAATCTCACGTTTCTTTTTACTTTCTCTTGCCTGTATGAGTATATAGGAAGGAAGTATTGTTTTCATGTCGATTTTTCGTAATCAATTTTTTACCGAATCTACTCGTTTTCAGACCCCGTGAACCCAAAAACATGCTTTTAGCGATTGGTCTGGGCGTGTGTGTGTGTGTGTGAACAGAATATCTCAAGAACGGAAGATCTTACGAACTCAATACTTGTAACTTAACAGGTATTACTAGAGGTAACAGATTTTAAATACTTTTAAATCGCCTCATTAACTACAATTTTTATGTTCTGTAAACTAGGGTAGGCGCCATGTCTGCTGAAATTCTCGAAAAAATAAATTCTCGTTCTTGTAAGACTGTGTTCTTGAGAAGGCTGTGTTCTCTTGTAGAAAAAAAATGTTTTTTTTTAAGATTCAGCCTTAATATGCATTTTAGCACAAAAATATATAATAAACGTTGTAGACAGTTTAAAAATCTAATACTTTTATTTTAAAAATTTTTGTATAAGGCTTAGTTTAGCGGTAATTAGTAATTTTCTGTTTTTTTTTCATAAAAATTGTAAAACAAACAATTTTTTAATATTTCGGCCGTAGTATCCATTAACGACAAATATTCATATAATCAAATTTATAGAAAATTAAAAGATCTACAAGTTTTATTACGAGCATTTTTCTCTACAGAGCCTAGTTTAGCGTGAAAGAGTGATTTTCCGTATTTTTAAGCCAAACTGAGGTTGATTTTCATTGTGCGTCTTTCACTCATGATGAAAGTAAGGTTATGTTTTTTGAGGTTAGTTTTTTGTTTATTTCTAAAATTAGGTTATATTATTCATTAATTGCATTAGCAAAAGAAAGTCGTGTGAGTGTTTCACACCAAATTTTCCAATATAATTTCGAAATTTTGAAACTCTCTATAACCCATGTGGAAGTACGAAAGCCAGATTTTAACTTGGCAAAACCGCCTGTTTCAGCTAAATCCAAAGATTTTAGTCACATACTCTCCGACTTAAGAAAACGCTCCTTCGTATGAAACACAACATTTCAAACGGACTTTCATGTACCTAAAGTTACTGATTCCTTTCCTGACTTTGAAAAATATTCGAATAAAGATGATCGAATAAACTATTCACAAACCGCAGTTCATGGACTCCAAATAGTTCAGATGGCGAATAAAGTAAAATAATATCACTGTTATACCATTCACCATCAAACGAATAATACAAATCTTGTGTGAAACACTCATACAACTTTCTCTTCCCAATGCAAATAATTAACAATATAACTTAACATTGGTAATAAAACATTAGAAATAAACAAAAAAACTAACCTCAAAAGAACATAACCTTATTTTGATCATGAGTGAATGATGCAAAATGAAAATCAATCTGTTTGGCTAAAAAATACAGAGAATCACTCTTTCACGCTAAACTAGGTTCTGGGCAGTTTACGGGTCAAATGAGACAATAATCACACGGGTAAGAGAGATACAGAAGAATAAACTATGTCAACGCAATTTGGGGTACATTCTGATAACAATACTAGTACAATGCATTTATTCGTATAACTTCCTATTTTCGGGTCCTAAATGTAGCTGCTAGGAACTTCATAAATTTACTCGTATTCGAATAAAATGTTTTTTCGAAAAAAAATCGTTCAATATGAAAACTATTCATTCGTCCCAAAAATAAATTTAACTACCGGAACCCCACAAGCTTTAGAAAATGAAAATCTTCCTGGTAATCCCCCCCCCCCCCGAAAGATGTCTACACAGATCTAAAAGCAGAGACGTTGTAAGATAGCTTTCAATATAATTAGTCCCTACAAAAGTCACTTCTAAGCAAATTGATCAAAATAAATTTAATCAACAAGTATATCTTTAGACTTCATTTTGTTTAGTATTGTAACCCTTATATAAAAAATACAAGAGATACTATTCCAGGACTTAGTAACCAATCAATTTTTAAGCCAAAAACCATATAAAACCATTAAGTTTACCAATTAGTTGTTCAGGTAAACAACTGAAAGGATGGTTTGAATCTCTAGAGTCTTTACTAAGTAAAACAAGGAGAGAGGTTCTTTACCATTTCCTTCGTCATTGAGTGGAAAAGTTAGATTATTAGCATGCCAGGTCTTCTGAAAAGCATCTACCTTTTACTCTGAAAATTAAACCTTCACTTTTTTTACCACAGGGTCTGGCTCTATAATGAAAGTCATAACTCTCAGAGGAGATTACTCTGACTAGTATCTTTTACAATACCTTTTCTGTTCTTAAATACTTCAGTTATATAATTGGCTGAATATGTGATAAGAAACAGAACTACTTTTTGTAGCTCTGGAACTACCAGATTGAGTGTAAATAATTTAACACTCCACCTTCCTGTTATGGACAACCGATTAGTTGTGGCTCTATTAATTTAAGTATGGCTTTTTTTCAATAAGGTACCTAAAACCCAGGCGAAACATTCAGCCAACTACAACTGGTTAACACAGTTTTGAAACCTATATTTATATGAAGTTTTTCCTTATTTTTAGCTCTAGAAACAAAACATATCCTGAGAGATTCCCACGCAGTTTATAATCATAAGTATATTTGCTTGATACGAAATACAGTTGTTGGTATTTTAATTCAAAACAAAAATTCTACAACCTCAGCTCTTCCAAGTGAGAAATGAGAATTACTCTCGAATGAGAGAATGATTACTCTATCTTCCAATGGGAATTATTACTATTATTTTTAAAAAATCTGGAAGAAGCGATTTAAAGAAATTGGAAGAAGCGGTTTGCTCTGCTTGTACTCTTTTTGCCTCTCCCACTTCTGTTCATCGATACTATTCCCCTATTGTCGATCCGGTTTTTAATCATCGCTGACGTTGCTCAACTTCTACAAAGATGCACTTAGAGGGGGAAATCTTTCCCAGTCTTCAGTTGGCCCATATGCACAGGAAATGTTTTACTATGTTGTTCTGTTTTAAAACAAAGTATCACTAGTCATCATTTATGATCCATAAGAGTGTAACGATTATTGGTATACTACTCGCCTTCAAAAATAACCGCGCTGATAGGGATTAAATTCACGTGCATAACTAACGCGTTAAAAGGTTTAGAATATTAGCACACGTTTAATTAGCAGAGTTTAATAAAATTTATATACAATTTTCTATCCGAGGTAAAGATTTTTTAAATTATTTTTTTATTATAAATAAACAGTGTATTAAAAAGTTTTATATCAACACATAATATTGTTTAATTTGATAAAACATTGATATTGAAAAATAATTGCCATTACGTTAGTTAAACTTTCTGACCCCATTAAAATTGAATAAGCTATATTAAATTCAAATATAATATAGAATTTTAGACTACATATTTGAACCAGCGGAGAGGGAATTGCAAAGCGGTGGCCTGCTAGCAGGATTATTCCTAATCTATTATTCCTACTATCTTCATTAGAGATTCCCGTGGGACTCAGTACACGCTTACGGTCTATAGTGGGCCATAACATCTTCTGCCTCTAATTTCCTTTTCAAATTGTCATTTCATATTAATTCAACGTTGTGTTTTAGAATTCAAGTAAGTATAAAAATTTTTTATTACGATTTTAAATGGAGTTCTTTTTAAGATGTAATTTTATCAAGCCTAAAATTTAATTGATTAATAAAATATTTAATAAAGGATCATTTAAAAAGAAAATTAAAGTTTAATTCAATTTTTTTACATTATTTTCTTTTCTTTTCACACTGTACGAAGCAAATTATCAGGGTAAGAATAATTCTCATATTATCATAAATATATATATTCGTTCTCAGTAATTAAAATTACCATTTGACAAAGAGTAATAATATTTTGTAATTTATCAATTTGCTAATAAATAGTGGTTGTAAGTGTAAACCTACAAAGTATTTCGCAAGTTTTTTGTTCTAAAAAAAGTTATTTCAAAAACACACGTTTAATGAGATAATTATATAATTTAGTAAAAATACTGTTTTTGAAGAAAAAATCGTATTTTTTTTCAAATACATCGTCATTGGTCAACTATTTATTTCACAGATTAACATAATATTTGACAGGATTGTTCTGTAATAATTATGGAAAACAATGATGCAATAAAATTTAACAGAAAATTATTACTTTTTAAGTTACGAGGTAAAAATAATTTTTTAAAAATCGCGAATCGTGACAAAAAAGTCAGAATGCCTTAAACTTTTCGGTTTTTAAAGATAATTGCACACATTTAGGAAATTATTTAAAGAGAAAATTTTCAATTAAGTTTTAGTGAAAGAATTATTAAATCGCGGTTCAGCCAATTTAAACAACTCTTTCACTAAAAATTAATTGAAAGTTTTCTCTTTATTTCATTCCCTACATGTATAAAGTTATCTTTAAAAACCGAAAAGTTTCTCGCATGCTCACTTTTTTATGTCATGTATAGCGATTTTACAAAATGTATTTATTAAAATACCTCGTACCTTAAAAAGTAAGAATTTTCTGTTAAATTTTATTCCATCAATGTTTTCCATAATTATTACAGAACAATCCTGCAAATATTATGCTAATCCGTGACGTAGTTGTTGAACAATGACGATGTATTTGAAAAAAATACTTTTTTCTTCAAAAACAAAACTTTTATTAATAATTATACTTTATCTCATTAAGCGTGTGTTTTTGAAATGATTTTATTGACCAAAATAACATGCGAAATACTTTGTTTTAAAAAAATACGGTCTTCTGAAGAGCACCTACTTTCTACTCTGCACATAACACCTTCAATTCATTTACCACAAGGTCTGGCTCAATAATGAAATTCATTACTCTCAGAAAAGATCTATCTAGTGTATTTTTACACCTGTACCTCTTCTGTTCTCAAATGCTTCAGTCATAATTATAATTGGCTAACCATGTGATAAGAAAAAGAACTATCTTTGAAAACCCCGGAACTAGCAGATAAATAATTAACACTCCACCTGCATGTTATGGGCAAAAGTATATTTCGTATAAATATAAATTAATTAAAATAACTAGTGTTAATACGAGTATTTATAAACAGAATGAAATTTGTTCAATAAAATTTCACGTATAAAGAAAGTAATTGAAAATCCTATACCAATCAAACGAGTTGATTTGTCAGTTCTTTGTATTTGTATTTAAATGCATGCCACATTATGTGAATAGTATAATTTCGTATGGTTCTCCGATTTTGATTAACAACTCAGATTTTAAGTACGTGAGGTCTAATGATTACTGTTAGTTTCTAATAACAAATTTTGATTGGACAAATGAACCAACATTTTCATAAATAATTATCTATTAAAAAACAAAAACCGTGTCATTGCTAACACAATTAATTTAATTTTTAATATTTTTCATGTTGATTTTTTATTTCTTTTAATTAAATTGAATAGTACCTATTCAAACAAATTTATGTGGCCAGTAAATTAAAACAGAACAACAAACATTTTAAAAATTCATTAAAAGAGGAAAAAATAATGGCATCAGTTCTACCAACTGTAATTGTTCAGTATCTGAATTTCCCTCGGTAGCCGTACATCAGAATGCATTTATTTAGGCTACATGCATTAAACAAACGGTTGTTTCAGATGCATTTATTGTTGAAATGAACAGAAAAACAGATATTTAGTAGATTAAATTTACCTTGCAATGTATACATAAAGCATTGAAATTTTTGTTTTTAATTATCTTTTATACAGAATAGTTTTATCGCAACAATTACCATACATTACTTGAAATAATGTTATTAGATACTTAATTATAATGATTTCAAAAGCTGTTATTATAACTTAGCTAAACAATCATTTTGGAATTTATACTGAACATTAATTAACTTTTTTCCCAATATTCCTTTATAGGGAGCACTCCAAATCAATATTTTAATTACTTCTTCATGTTTTTCTCACGTTTCCTTTTCTCCCACAATCTCTTCATTCCTTCGGATCTTTCCTTGTTCAATGTTGTGAGGTTAGCTTCTCTTCCTTTCATTCTTTACTCTGAAGATATACTCGCTGGTTTTTTGTTCTAAAAAATTCCCTATTTTGTATGTCTTCTGAGTCGATTTTTACATCGTTAATGTTACTGTAAAACATGTTGGTTTGGTTGTGAGATTTATTATTTTATTGGAAATTTGTTCTGTCAATCTGATATCGTTCATTCTTGCTACACGTTCGAAAAATACAACTATTCTGTTTTTATTACGTGGATCATGTTTTCATTTTTCTTATTTATCTCTTTCTTTAAACGGAGTTTTGTAATATTGTATTTTTCCTTCTTTGGTCCCAGGACGTTCCGAACTATTCTCATTTCTGTGCTCATTATTTCGCTGATACCACCTTTCAACATAATATTTTAAGGTTTCTGCTCCCTATACAATATTACTACCTAATTAATATTAATATTCCTTACACCGTAATATTATATAATAATATATTATACATTTTACGAAATGTATATTACAATATTATAAACATTAACTATGTATATGTTAGACATATTATTATTTATGACAATATTATTTTTTTAACTACCAAATGAATTATAATATAGTAACGTCCGTCCAACTACTCCATTCATAAATACGGAACAAGCATATAAATATGAAGACCAAGAAAATGACATACAATTTCACAGTATGAAGCATTATTACCTACGCTCCGGAATTGTGAGTCACAAAAAAAAGAACAGAAATAAAATTATTGCACTTGCTACCACCTATTCACTAACATGTGCTACCACACGTACGCACACACACTACTAACGTAATTCAGAACCGGTTGCGTAACGGCACTATTTCGAAACGGTCCGACAACACTAATTCAATTCGTAGTTCAAGTATTAACAAACTTACTATAAATACGCTAATTGTTTTTATACCTGTGGTCTAATAGTTTCTTAAATAATTGACACCCTTGTAACACTTTCCAGAACAGTCCAGAACACAGTTGAAACGAGTAATAACAAGCACAACGAAGACCTATTACCTCATTTCAGAAAATGTACATTCATCGCAACCCATTACCTTGTTTGTAATCTCTTGCAATTAACAATTTATTCCAACTATTATTAAAATATCACTGTTATAATGTTACAATTTTGCCCAAAACAGACAAC
Organism: Catonia carolina; assembly: GCA_035578175.1. Classification (NCBI taxonomy): domain Eukaryota; kingdom Metazoa; phylum Arthropoda; class Insecta; order Hemiptera; family Achilidae; genus Catonia; species Catonia carolina. The sequence goes on from JAQMRL010000004.1 coordinate 36,052,218, forward strand.
TGGAGTGTTGAATTATTTACACTCGATCTACTAATTTCAGGGCTACAAAAAAATTTCTGTTTCTTATCACATGCTCAGCCAATGAAATATTGTCGATGCTCCATGGTACATTCGGAATGATAACCTCTATCGGGATCTGAACGTTGAAACGGTGGATGAGGAAAATTAAAGATTCGCAAGGAGTCACGAAAACCGACTCCTACGTCATGTAAATGTTGAGGCACTGCAACTCCTCGATAACTCAGTAGTAATTAGAAGACTTAAGCGCCAGAAAACCTTCGAACTGGTTTGATTCAGGAGATATCTTATATTAGTCTATTTTGCAATCATTTGAAAGTAATCAATAATTGTAATAAATTATCCTGTAAAGCAGTTGTACATTAATATCTTGTAAAATCTTATATTTTGTTTTATAAAGTAAGAATATAGGCCTACAATTTTTTTGTCTAGAAAATAAGTATGTTTTATTTTAGAAAATAATAATAGTATGTTAAGTTTGAAAATAAGAAATGTGTAGCCTATTTAGAATATAAGATAACTATTATATAGTTGTTACATAAATGTATTTTGTGTATTTCATGGGAATTTTATGAATCAGTAACAAATTTTGTTTATTTCTTAATGATTATTTAAATGTGTATAATAAGTAAGATTAGGTACAAAGCTGTAGGCTATCGGTAAATTTAACATAGAAAATGAGAATAGCAATATGAAATACTAATCTTAAAAATAAGAGTAGCATTAGAGTTATATCTTTTTTTTTTTTTTAACGTTAATTTTATTTAGAAACTATACAGTACAGTATAACCATCCAAAAGCTTAACTAAATTTTGAAAAAAACAAATGACTTGATAAATAAACAGAAATATTTTTTTAAAGAATACATCCCAGTGGATAATTCAAAAGTATAGTGGATTTTAAAAAATAAGTTAATAAAAATATAGAACAATTAGATCAATAGATCTCTACTCCATTTTCTTCGTAGGCGTCGGTGTGGTAAGTTTCGTCTTGACATTTGCTGTATTAGGGGATTGATGTGATCTGTTAATTTTCTGTTAAATTTGGAATATTTTATTTTAGCAGTTTCTGTTACAAAAGGGATTTTCAAATCGGAATGCAATGTTAAATTTGTTACGTAATATGGGGCGTTCGTTATCATCCGAAGTATTTTTGACTGATGAGTTTGAATTTTTTGAATGTGAGTTTTCTTTGCGGTCCCAAAAATTTCAATACCGTAATTCCATATCGGTCGTAAATAGGCTTTGTATGTTAATAATTTAAATTTTAATGATAGAGTTGATTTTCTGTTGATGAATTTTGAAAGTAATTTTGTACGGTTATTTAGTTGCAAACGTTTTGTTTTGATATGATATCCCCAAGTCAGTCTACGGTCTAAATGGAGGCCCAGATATTGAACTTTATTTTCTTGCGGTATCTCATTGTTATCCAGGTAAACAGTTGGACAAGTTCTTCTTCTTAAAGTAAAAGTCACTTGCACAGATTTCAGCGGGTTAACTTTCATTCTCCAGTTTTTGAGCCATGTAGATACCTCATACAAGTGATTTTGGATGTTCATCGAAGTTTCTTCTGGAGATTCACTGCTGCATAACAGAACGGTATCATCTGCGTACGCTGCTACTGTCGTGAAGTCATTTTCCGGGAAGTCAGACGTAAATATGGAGTACAAAGCAGGAGATAATATGGACCCTTGAGGAACTCCTGCTTCGATATGCCAGATATTAGAATATTCCAAACCTTGGCGCACAACAAAATATCTATCCTCTAAAAATGATCTCAGAATTCCATAATATGTATCAGAAAAATAGATTTTAATTTATACAAAAGCCCGGGATGCCAAACCTTATCGAACGCCGAACTAATATCCAGAAATACAGCCGATGTGTATAATTTTTGTTCTAACCCTACAGAAATTAAATCAACCACTCTGTGCAGCTGATGAGTTGTTGAATGCTGCCTTCTGAATCCAAACTGATAATTTGGAGTTGTAGCTTCAATTATCGGCGAAAGTCGATCTAACAAAATTCGTTCAAAAAGTTTAGACACGACTGAAAGAAGGCTAATGGGCCGGTAAGAGCTTACACAGTGAGATGGTTTTTCCGGCTTCTGAAATAAAACAATAGTTGACAATTTCCATTGTAAAGGAAAATGCGCAGTTCTGAGAATAGCATTAAATATGTTTCGTATAAAAATTATTCCTCTTTCTGGTAACTCCTTTAATATCTCTGCAGTTATCAAATCCAGACCTGGTGACTTGTGCAATGGAAGACGTTTAATAATACTCTTGACCTCGTTTAAACTCACAGGTTTAGGCGGCAGCGATAGCGTAGTTGGGCACGTTACGAATTCCTGTACATCCCTGTCAAACTCAATGTCTCCTGTTTGCACATGAGGTTTAAATACGTTGCTGAGATGTTCTCCAAATAAATCAGCTTTTTCTTGGTCAGACTTGGCCCAGGTTTGGTTCTCACGCCGAAGAGGAGTCGAAACTGGAACTTGCTTTAGAAGTCGCTTTGTTGCTCTCCATAACGAGCCATCTTCTGTGTCCAGGGAATTCAAGCGGCTTTCAAAGCGGTCGAGTTTAACTGCCCAGATTTCCTTTTTAAGTCTGTTGGATAGCCGATTGACAGTAGATTTATCGTCCGGAAGTCTTGTACGATGCCATCGACGACGTGCTGCCCGTTTTTGAGTAATTAATTCCCGTATGGATCTGGGATAATGAGGTCCATTGCGTTCATTTTTTGAAACAGTTATTGCAGAATCCCATGCAGCAGATTGAATGATAGAGGTAAAATCGTCTATGGCGCATTCTAAATCGTGAGCAGTTTTTAAAGGGACGTGAACATTTAAATTGTTATTTACAAGATTTTGAAATTTGACCCAATCCATCTTACCGGTTGGCGTTAGCGATGGTAGTTGCTGTTTATAAAGAGGAGTAGCACTTATAGTTAACAGAACCGGAGAATGGTCGGATCTAAAATCGTCTAAATTTTCAACCGCATGGTGAAATCGACTTATACCTCGTGTTATAAATATATCTAGTATATCAGGTAGCTTTGTGACGGCAGAAGGCCAATATGTCGGCATCCTGGGCGGTATTACTTCAAATCGATTGTAGTCAACTACATTTAGCAGTCGCCTGCCTCGTGGTGTATTGACTCTACATCCCCACTGAGTGTTCTTCGCATTATAATCACCACCTGCAATAAATGCTGGTCCCAACTCATCGAAAAAATTTTGAAACTCCTCCTCAGTTATTATTATCTTAAATAATTGTTATTGTTAGAAAATAAGAGTACCCATTGGGTTTTATTTTCTTATGATAATGTAATTCTTAGGTAGTTAAAGTTTGAATAAAATTGTTCGTTAGTCTAAGACTAGTTACAATAAATAAATAAAAAAAAAGAAATAAATTTAAAAAATTAAAAATTAAAAAAATTCTCAGCCAATGACTGAAGCATTTAAAAATAGAAGAGGTGAGGTGTAGAAGACACTTGTCAGAGTTATCTCTTCTGAAAGTAAAGAATTTCATTAAAAGCCAGTCACTGTAGTAATTAAAGTGAAGGTGTAATTTGTAAGGTGGAAAGTATGTAATTTTCAGAGGGCCTGACATGCTGATTAGCATATTTTTCAACTCAGTGAGGATGTCACCACACTCATAGTTTTACTTAGTAAAGCTTCTGTACTCGGTCCAACAGTCGGAAGATACCACTGCTTATCAGGCCAGAGCGCTGTTATTGTACGTAGCCTACTGTGTAAAAAGCATGAATCACGCTATGAAAATAAAAATTGATCTACTTGTAGGCTATATTATAAAAGTCCAGCCTTTCTTACTTTGCTCCAACTGTCAACAAATAATGACGTCACTGAGAATGCGCATTATATAAAAACGTGTACACGCTGATTAAAAAGTAATAACAAAATACTTTAAAAAATATTTAAATACAAAACACTTTTAAAAGTATTTTTATAAATTAAATTGTTAGGCCTACATCATATCATGCTGATGTTTTAAGTACTTCAAGTACTTATAATTTAAAACATAGTTAACTGAATCGGAATACGACATCTATAAACTCGTGGACCCTAGCGTGCACCCTGTAGTAGCTGGCTTTGGTTTGTTTACAGTAGGAGCAAACTTAAGATGGCTGAACTGTACTTATGATATTGAAACAACGCTCATGATTTAAAATGTTTTCGTTATTATCTGAAATTTTTATAATTATGTGACAGAATTGTTATTATATTTGTAATTGAATATAATTATTTATAGGGTAATGTACAGAATTTTGTTTGTAAACGATTAAATGTCATGAAAAGATGAAATTAAATTGAACATTTTTTTTATTCATTCAAAATCTATATTTATCGATTTCATCGCCATAGGCTTATAAATTCTATAAATTTTTATTCTATATGTAACTATTTACATTTATTTTGAAGTATTTCATTTCTTTTTAATTTTAAATACTGTGTCTTTTAATCGAATATTTGGGCCGAACATTATTCGTTAAATAATATTCACTTATCATTTTAATTTGAATTTAAATTACAATTATAACTAAAACTTATACGTTATTAATTAAATTCTACGTATGTTTGTAGGAGAGTTGGTAGCGGAAAGCGTATTGCTCCAAACAACCAATTGGAATCGCCTATCTTTCCCACAGTCTGAAGTGAATCTTGGATGTTATTTTTATAGAGGTTCAAACCAGCTTTTCGGCTGATGGCCTAAATAATGCACAACAATGTTACAATATGAATTAAGTTGACAACACCGGTTTTTCCGGCCGCAGATTTTTGTAATGTTTTTTGTTTTGAATTTTGATGAAGGCTAATTATTATGGTTGTCCACACCCGATAAATAACAAACAAATAATCTCACGTAAATATCCGTTTGCAAATTTTTATCAAATATTTTGTACTTTCAAAAGAGTAATAGGGTTTATTCAAATGTTCTTTATGTGAGTTGATGTAACAAAGTAGACATTTGTTATCTTCTTTTATGACCTTCAACTTCTTTTATAATTTGAGTTCTAAAAGTAGTAAAAATTAAGTTCCAGTGATATCAGCTTCTTTAATATATTTTATGTGAACTTAAATTTTGTGTTGTAAACGACAAAAGAATACATAGTTACTTAAATTGAAACTCCTCCAACAATTTTAAAGCTTATGTTGAATCGTCATGACGATTGCCAACCTTTTAAAAGTTTCAAAGAAATCATAATAACTATTAAGAGAATGTTATTTTTTAATGGTATTTACTGAATTCATTGTAACAAAGTCAGTCTATTAGGATGTTGCTCATTGAGTCGAGTTACTTATTCTTTGTGACGGTCATAAAAATAAATGCTATGTTAATAATGTTAGTTCATACGTTTAAATATTTTTTTCTAAAATAATATTACAAAAGAACAAAAGATTTAGCATACTGGATGTAACATGTCAGTAGAGAACTGAATTTTAAGTGGGACAAAATATACTACATTGTAAGGTTCCTTCATCTCCATCCTCATCGCACCGAATAAAAATACTCATTTTTTCATTTTTCGTTTTTTTTCAGTTTGCTCTTTGTATTATTATAAATTCGTACGTGTGAGTATTTCAAACAAGGCGATAGAGATGAAAATAGAGTAGAATTTTGGCTGGGGGTCACTCTGCTATTACAGCCTGGATTAAAAATAACAAAGCGCAGTAGACACAATGGAGTCCGAGTCCATTTATTATGTAAGTGTTCACGGCACTGTTGTTTGTATAGTTTTAGACGTATATTTCCCCTCAACCAGGTTTTCAACGTGATCCTTGCGTGATCTGTTTTAGGAACTTTGTGACTTTTTTCACACTGATTATTTTTTTGTTTTAAATGAATTTAAATTCTACTGATAATCTTAATACCTCCAGTATGAAAGGAATTGCCGGCTTTATAAATATTTCTTTTGTATGTATTATACGAGTATAATATGTAATATACGCTTCGTCTTCTAATTGGACACTATTGCAATACTTGAAGTGTAACCCTTTAATTTGTTATTTTTCTGATTTTATTTTTTCATCGAGTCCCGTATCTGCTCATTTTATCTAGGATGGTTTCGTTTCTACCCAGTTGTCTCCTGATGTCAGTACTACGAATCTGATCTCCCAGGGAGCATCCCTTCACCGATTTCACGAATCCCATTTCAGCGGCTTCTACTTTCCTTAATTGGGCTGTTCTTAGCACCCATGACTCGTAAACATATTGCAGCAAGGAAACTGCCATCATGTCATATATACGAGTTCTTGTACCTTTCCTTATTTTCTTTTTAAAGGCCTTCTTGATAAAGTCGCAAGTTTTCTTGCTTTCTGATTAACGTACACTGATTTCTTTTAAATTAGAATGTATAAAAAGACCCCTTGACACTGGGGCAAGACTCGTGAGGTGTTGTGTTCTCAGTCCTGTTGTGCGGGGTTGAGGCCTGGACTCTAACAAAGGCGGCGGTCGTTTAACAAAGGTTGGGGCGTTCGAGTTTTGGCTGCATGGGAGGGTGCTGCGAATGTCCTGGACTCGGAGAATTGCTGATGCGGGGATGCTGCTTCCAATAAACGGAGCAGCGAAGTTGGTCAGCAAGGTGAATGCGCGAAGCCTGCGATGTCTCGGTCATATCATGCGGGTAGGGCGTGGGTATGAAACTGCTCCAACGCGTTCTGTAGGGCAAGGTCAGGGGACAGTGGAGGGGGACCAGGACGCGGAATAATTTCAAAGTTGACCTACCTGAGAGTGTGGTTTAACAAAAGCTCAGAAAAACTGTTTCGGATAGCTACCAATAAAGCAAGAATCATCATGCTGGTCGCATCCTTCAGAATGGAGAGGCACCCTGAGAAGAAGATATTGTCATCGACCGGGGCCAACGACACGCGACGAAACCATGTTTTTGGTGGCCCTGAAAAGGGTCATTATAGGTGGTCGGTAGCGGCGAGCCAGCTTGTTGCAAGCAAAGCCCGAAGAGTGACGGCTCGGCTTCCTTCAGCGGCAGTTGGAGACCCAACTGCAGCGTGGCAGTAGTGGCCTCCAGAGCCCCGCAGTCTCGGGTTGGCATAAGTGGTCGGCCGATAGTGCGGCCAAAGCGGTTCTCTTTGAGTCGGCGAAGGCTGACCGGTACGGGAAGTTGTGTCCGCTACCGGTAGCGTAGACCAGGGATGGTGCGTCCGGTCTCGGCTGGGCTAATCTTCTTGAATGCTCTCTTCTTTCTTCTTGTTCTTCGTTTGGAAGCTGGATTGCGAGTGTACTTCGCGGTTTAATGCGACTGCTTAAATAAACCTCCGGCGAGTCCACTTCATAGTGGAGGGGAGGCACTGCTGGCTGCGCTCCGCGCGGCAGATTTTGGGACCGTTTGCAGGCGCTGATAATAATGGGGGCATAGGCGACAATATAAAAAGAAAAAAAATGTCAGTGAATACGACCAAACGTTAAACTTTAATAAAAAATTTATTTAAATAAAAATGATTAAAAATATAGGTTTTGAACACCATTTTACGTATAGATCCACTGAAGAAATTTGAAGTATATTATAGTTTAACAATAAACACGTTACAAAATTAATTTAATGATGAGTTTATATAAATATTTACATGTCGATACAATTAACAATAGAATTACAGATATTTGATATCATTACACAAATTTGATTCTGTTTATATATGGTTATATAGTAGTTGGTCATATTAATGCATCTACTGGTAGAGGAATGTTATATTATACATATGGCTACTACATAACATATGTTGTTACTAGTAATTCCACGGACTCCCATAATCCAAATCCATTGTTTCCATAAGTTATACGTTACCTGTCTAATACAACATATTAGAGAATACATCTAATATAACATTCCTAACCTAGATTGTAACTAAATTATCATTAGATCAAATGATTATGACGATGATGATTCTGTATTGATATTGCGAGATGTAACTTACAGGGAAGTTTGTATTCGTGTACTACTCACTGTTTAAATAGTCCTTTTGAATGGTCAATTAAGACTGTTTAGTACCAGTGCAATAGAACAATATCCCATTGTTATTTCCTGTCAATGCTTTGATTGTAAATTAAGGGTTTTTGATTCAAATTCAATTGGCGGTGTTTATTACAACCATTTTCACATGGTCATATGTATGCTACAAAACTTGAACTAGGCCTAATAAAAACTTTAAATCGTTTATAATATATAAATTTAAAATGAGATTTGAGGTACCTAACTTTATATAAAACAAACCAGCTGTATTAAATTCCTCATGTTTGTTTTTTTAGGTAGAATTATGTTGTTGTTTAGGTCATCAGGCTGGTTTGAACCTCTTGAAGATTTACTAATTAAAACAAATGAGGTGGTTTACCATTGTCTTACTCACTGATTGGAAAAGTTTGTTTATCAACATGTCAGGCCCTTTAAAAAGCATCTACTTTCCATCCTGCAATTTACACCTTCACTTCACTCACCACAGGGTCTGGCTGTATATTGATGAAATTCATTACTCTCAAAAAGAATAACTTTAAGTAGTGTCTTTTTTACCTCTACCTCTTCTGTTCTTAAATACTTTAGTAATACATTTTGCTGACCATGTGATACGAAACAGAACTACTTTTGTAACCCTGGAACTAGCAGGTCGAGTGCAAATAATATAACACTCCACCTACCTGTTATGGGCAAGGTAAAACTATAAAAACTTATTAGCGGCTAATTACGTTAAGTATAACTTTTAACAAAAATAATGACATTGTACTTTCATACAGTGGCGTAGGTACGGGGTTTGATCAGAGAGATATATCACCCAGCTTGGTCTTGGTTACTATGAAAAATTCAGAATCGTCAAAGTAAAAGATACATGTCAAAAATTATCACGATAGATCGCAGGATGCAGCGGCGTAATATGACTTGGATGGTATGTGAATTGATAAAGTCTCCTCCTATCTCACTCTCTGTTCGTGAGTCGCGCTGTGACTACAGTATTTACTCAGTAACAGATCTTGATTTTGTTTTTATTTTTACAATATTAAATGTAATTTACTAGGTTCATTGTCATTTAATATGCATTATTTAAAAATTTGTAACATACGACTGTGGTTTGTTTGGAGAGAGGTGAAAGGCATAATGACAGCCGTTTTCATAAGACAACAACACATAATTCTGCATACAGGCCCAAAAATTATTTTTTAATTTATGTAGGCCATAACCGTCTTTTTATGAATTTTTTGTCTTATAACTAATAATTGTTTAAAAGATGGCTTAAAATTCACCTTTTGAAGTTAAAAAATGTCGAAAATTCCGGACCTCCTTTTTACTGGGGGGGGGGGGGGGGGGGCCTCTCCAGACCTCTCTATGTAGGCCTATACATTTTTGTATTGGATATCACTCCCCATAACAAAAGTGTATCTACGCCACTGCTTTCATACTAAACCCCGGAATCAAACCCATGATCTTCGACATAGCAGTCGAAGACGCTACCTTCTGAGCCAAATAGGAGTAGGCCTACCAAAAACTTTTTTTTAAACAAGTAAAACTTTATTTTTATAAAATTCCTATATTTATAATGACAATCATTTTGTAAATTATTATCAAAGTTATTCAATGAGAATTTTTAGTGGAATAAAACAAGGTTATAAAAACCCGGAGAAACCAAAACTGTTTTAGAGGTCCACATTATTTTTATAAGAGAAAAGAATGAAGTAGTTAAAAGAATAACGGATTTTATTCCAAGGAAAAATTAACACAGAAAGTTTGATCGTTTAAAAAATGGCTTACATTGAAACACTTTTTATGCTATGGCCCAATTAGAAGTTGAGTTAAAAAAAGAGAAAAGAAAATATACTTGAAAGTTAAGTTTTGTAACATACAAAAAAAGTTAGATAATAATTGAGAGAAAGCCTACAACCCGACCGACAACTGTTCGCTGGAGAAAATGTTCTGGAATCCTGGAAAAAAAGAGATTTAAAATAAGTAAGGTCGGCGCTGCGACGAAGGCAACATACTACCGTCAAAGTAATTTCTATTTATAGGTCGTCTCTTTTTTTCATATTCTTCTTCTTCATTTTCTTTTAGATAGATATGAACAGTTCTGTGTATATCTAAAAACCACACACAACATACGTACATGTACCATTCCACTTCTTGTTCCAGCGACACAATAGGATATCTTCAGGCAGTTGGCAACCTTCACTCTATGAAACTGGGACAACACATAAAATTACTATTTGTGATTTTCAGTTTCTTTGCACCAATTTTCTCTTGTTCTACGATATGTTACTAACTTTGTTTGTCACTTTATTATTGTTAAAAATAATTTTTAACATTTAAGTTTATTATAAATAGGCCTAGGTACTTATAATTTAACAAAATTAAATATGATATACGTTAAAAATTCAGCAAAACAATACTCTTTACGTACAATACCTACGAGGTCTCACCTTATTGTATCACCTTCATCATTTCTAGCCCAATATTACATTCCTATCGACAAAATTTGCGTAACTATCTCATATAAACACAAAGTGAATTTTTTGGTGTTTTTTTTTTTGTCATCAGTCTGCTGGCTGGTTTGATGCATATCAAACTTTTTTGAGGCATATTGTAATTCTAACAAAAGTTTGTTAACTATTTATTTACCCAGATCCCGAAACGGACCTTAGCAATAAGTGTCACAATAATACAGGTCTAATATGTAATCCCATTTTCGCAATTTTGTTGGATACGCTGCTTTATCAGTGAGCCCTCGCATTGAATCTTTGCAAAGCAAGTAACTGGAAGTACATCTCCATTCATAACAAAATACTCTTTTATGAATGAAACGTATAAAAGTACACTTAAAACCATTGAGTATATTCATAAAATAATGAAAATTTAATTTTTATATGTGAATTTAAAAATATATTATTAAAAGTTTTTTTAAATATAACTTTTGTATTTATCAAAACTGTGGAAATAATAATAATAATAATCTTAAAATATATTCTTGGGTTCGAAATTCCCTCAATATAAAAGAAAACATTACGGCTGGATAGAATTATGTATGAGCATATTTTTTAATTAACTCAGTAATTTACAAAAATTGAAAAGTATTTAAAAAATTATAAATAAGTATAAACATACGTATTACATTACAGCTAATTTTAAGTGTTTTTTTTCTTTACAATCGAGTAATTATTTAATTTTCAATGAAAGGTAAAATAATTAGGTGTTCTACATTCATAATTAAAAACGTAACTCATCCGTTAACTTTTACAAAGTTATTGAAAATTACCCATGTCTATTTTTGAATTTCGTATTTATATATCGTAGTTAATCAAAATGTGTAAGTTAAATTGAATAACTTATTTTTATTTTCACATATTTAAGTTTTAATGTTTTTGTATACTATATTTTATACAATAAGAGGTTTAGGTTGAAAATAATCTTTTATTTTAAAATAAAGAGATATAATAATTTAATTTTTTATTTATATCTAGTCTTACGGTTTGGAGAATATTATTTTCTTTAAAATGCATTCTTCAAAATGTATGTCACTATTTCTATTCATTAGCCTTAATTAATCATTTTTGATAATAGAAAAAATTATCTCTTTTTGTTAATTTTTTCATCGTTCCTTACCAACCGAACATCCATCACTTTCCCCATTAAATTATTTTATTTTTTTTATTCACTAGTTCTTACTTTAATTTACCTCTCGTACTTCAAATTTTTTCCATCTGCATTCTAAAATATTTTTTTATTATTTCTTTCAATATTTTATACTTTGTTTTTTTATTTTTATCGTTATTTCAATTCGTATGTCATTTTATGTTATTATATTCTTCTTTTTCAGTCGTACTAATATAGAATATACCTATTATTGCGAAGAAGTACTATTACGTTGAAATGTAAGTTTGAATATAATGAAAATGTTACTCTTCGTATCCCAGAAATAACAATTAAGAAATAACTACAGGATTTAATATCCTCAAGAACTTCAAATTAAAATTAAAAATTATTATTAAAAACCCTCATTAGATTTGAACGTATAAATATAGTGAAACATGGGTAGTTTCTTCTTGTAATATTTCAAAATTTTGAATTCTTTTTTATGTACATAAACTTTGTGAACATTTTCCAAAATGTTTCATTAATATCATGTTATATTTTTGTACCATATTCTTCATGTTCCTTTTGGCATTTATGTTTTCAATGCCATTATTTTACGAAATTGAAAACCTAATTCTAATCCGTATTCACCCGGTTGAGCAGCTTTAATTTTCTAGAATGTAATGTCTGGTTTCCCGGAGAATTTGAGGTGCTACTGTAATATGCATCCTACCACGATATGTTCAGTGACGTTTGTATTTGTTGATATGGTAGCACTGTCCACTAGCACTTTTCGCGCGTAAAGATTCACATATTTTACATTAAGGTTATATGTCTTAATATAAAAATATGAAAAATATAAATAAATATAAAAATATTATATTGCCGGCCCGTTGGCGTAATGGTTAGCGCAACTGGCTTCTACGCCGGGGTCCCGGGTTCGATTCCCAGTCAGGTCTGGCAGTTTTTCATCACTCATTTTCATCTATGACCCTTCTCACCGTTTGCATTGGCAGTAATTGCAAAACAGTCGACGTTAAACCCAAAAAAAGTTAATATAAAAAAATCGTATATAATAACTCGACGATACATTGTGGAAAATTATGTGAAAACAAAACCTGATTTGTTTGTTGCTCTTCTAAATGACATTTTTATAATGTGTATCGTGTATACGCAGACTTAACATAAGAATAACTAAAATACATACATAAATTATTAAATTACTACTTAAAATTATTTTTAAGTAGGCCTACCTATAATATTTAATATCCTTTTCGTATTATTAGCTATTGTAAATTATCATATTATTATCGTTTTCTTGTAAATTACCCTTTTTATTGTCGTTATTTTATACTTTTTTCTTTAAATTATCCTTTTATTGTAAAGTAGGTATGCAAAATTGCTACTGGACTGTGCTACCACATGAACAAATACAAATTTCACTAGACATAACGTGGTAGGCCGCATATTATACAGTAGCACAGAATTTTATATCGATTGTAAGATCGAGTGTTCCAATAGAATAAATGGAGCATTCAAGAAGACACTCAAGTACAAAGTAAAACAAGTTACTCATGAAATTTTATTAACTGATTATTAACTGATGTTTGTTTCTAATCGCCGGTTTGGAAGTGAGATCTAGACAAACGGCTCTCCACAAACGGAGATGAGATTTCTGAAATCAGTGGTGCATGATTCCCGACTAAATAGATAGTGAAATTGAGAGATTAGACAGCAACTGGGTATTATTCTACTAGAGAAAAGCGTAGACAATTACAGAGAGCAGTGGTAGGCACGCATTGAAATTATTAGTGTGAACCGAATTCTTAAGATAATACACCTTTTAATACAATCATTATCTTGTAGTTCTACAGCCCTTCGTTGGATTTGCCTTCCTCCACAATCCTCACAGCTAGTTGTTAACCTTGCCTTCTAGTAAAAGCACCCCATTAAATTAATCTTACTGATAAAATTTTACACAGATTTACAAAATATATATCGTTCAAAATTCTTCACTAGTCACACACAAGTACACGATAATTTACTTCTGCGTTCACTTACGATGTTACATCTACCTGAAATTCCCGTAAGATGTTGAAAAAGAGATCTGATAATTTAACAAATAAAAATTACTCAGAATTAGAAGGTTGCTAATCGAAACCTTTGCCAAGTCACGAATCGGGGCCCTATTGTTCTCATTTCAATTCAATTATCTTCATCACATTTACTTGTACTATCATTTTACAGTTATTTCCATAATAACGTACTTACAAAGTAACCTATTAGGCAACAGTCAAGAAATTAGACGCCTTAAAGGTTGTGACGATTCAAGTTTGATTTTATTATTATTATTATTATCTTGTCCCTTATTTTCCTTCAATAAAACATTATTCACATCAAATCATTATAGGTTTTATTCAATTAATATAATGGATAAACTATTTAATGTTCCAATATATATTTTATTTTACTTTTTAAGAACAAATGTGGGACCTCCTTCTCCTTTCAATATCTAGGCCCCACTCAATAAAACATTTTTACAAAATTCTTTAACAACCTACCTACTAGCCCTTAGCAACCCGATTTTGTTTACAACTCTTTTTCCTTTTAAAAATTAAATTATTTTTTATTATTCTATTTCGAAACCCACCGAGTTGGTCTAGAGGTAAAAGTCGTCGCCAAAATCAGCTGTTTAACAGCTGATTTTCGGAGACGAAGGTTCCTGGTTCAAATCCTAGTAAAGGTAGTTACTTTTATACGGATTTGAATGCTAGTCAGTGGTTACCGGTGTACTTTGATGGTTGGGGTTCAATTAACCATACTCTCTCAGGAATGGTCGACCTGAGTCTGTACAAGACTACACCTCGTTTACACGTCATACACATCATCCTCATCTCATTAGGTCATGGGGTTGCTTATTGTTCTGAATTGAACAGATTGCAACGTACACACATTAGAGATTACAAAAAAAAAATTTCTATTTCCACCAGCTGGGTCTATTTACATTTACTTCAGACCAAAACATAAACAAAGCCAGCTGTCAATGATTTTGAATCGTCACAAGGTACCCGGAGTGAAACAAATTGAAAATTTTCACATTTCCGGTTTTTTGCAAATTATTAAAATTCAGAGTTTTCTGCATACAACGATAAAGGTATAATTTGTAGGGAGTTTTGCAGTTTTTTAAATTAAAAACATATGTTCAATCCTTACGTTATTTTTTAAACTTACCATTTGCATAATATCTCTATTTTTTTAATGACAACAGATATTTTTATGACAACAGTGGTAAGCGATATTTTTTGTTTTAAAACTTTAAGTTAGCACCAGACCACTGGTGAATATAATATATTAACCTCTGAACTGTAAAAAATAACATACTGAATTATTTAACGTATAATTTGTGTTCCCTTATAATTTTTCGTTTCCCGTAAATAGCAATTTTTGACGCATAAGGAACATTTTCTCAGCCAACTGTGAATAGATTTTAATGAAAGTTTCGCACAACCTTTCATACTATAATTTCATGTACTGAGTTAATATCACAGTAAAATAATGTGTTTAAATATTTATTTTTTACTTCAATAGGCAAAAAGTTATGATTTTCAAAAGTGGTAATTTCAAAAGAAATTTTACTTCCTAACAATATATCAAGATGCTACGAACTCAATGAATGTAAACAGCCTGAAAAGTAAGCACAAAAAAATTGGATAGATAACGCTAACAGTTTTTGAGAAAATGTTCCTTACATTAACATTACGGAGATAGGCAATCTGGGTCGGCATAAAAGAAATCGTGTTTTAGATTCTTAGTTTTCATTTACTTCTCTATTTGTAGTTTTCTAATTTCTTATTTTTCTATATAATAAAAAATACGATAGATTATAGGCTATAGTTACTAATATATATAAACCTATTTTAGTTCTTTTTTATTTATTAAAGTCATATAAACTTATTCTATTGATGTTTTAATTTATCTTTTGTCTTACTTTTTGTAATTTCTTTTAGTTAATTATATTAATTTTTATTTCAATGTTATTATTGTTGGTTTACTTTTGTATGATATTTTTCATATTTATTTAAATAAGTGTTTTTTTACATTTAACAGGAGTATTTGTAAAAATAATTTTTGAAGTTTTAAATTCAAGTATTTTCATAGGAGCGCCATCATTGAATAGTATTTTCTTTCTACCCATTATTTTTAAACTATTTTACTTATATAGCATTTATACTAATTTGTAAATAATAAATATTAAAAAAGAAATTACAGTTATAAATAAACCATTAAATAAATAAATTCTGTTGTTATTTATACTGAAAGATATGTTTCAAATACTAGTATTGTTTTATAATAGAATCTGTATTTTTACAAAAATAATATAAAAATTATCATAATAGATAAGATAAAATGTATCAAAGAAAATTAAATAATAAAAACTTAACATCATAAAGTTGTTTTTGTTTTATACAGGCTACTTTGAAATCTTAAAGATGTGTACAAAGTAAATTACGAGATAATAAAATAGATAACAATTATTTCTTTGTTTTATATGTTATTTAATTTGATAAAATAATAAAAGAAAATGAACCACAAACAACGAAGAAATATTTATGAATGCAGCCAGAAAGTAAGTGGTCTGAATATATAATATTTTAAGAAATTTGCTTTGAATTTTAGTTCTCTCATGTCTTTTCCACTTCTCATTATTTTTTTCTCTTTCACTTTCTACGCATACATACACACATATGCTGATTGTGTTTTCTCGTCTTTTTTCTTCTTCCCAAATGCCTGTTTGTTGTTATGTTCTGAATCACATGTTATTTTTCAAGTCATCAGACAATTGTGAAACCTGGCAATGCGATATATTAGTGTGTGAGTGAGGGAGTCTGAGAATAAGTTGGCATTTTACTTCTCTAAAATATTCTCTCAACGATAAAGATAGACTCTTCTCAACTCATTTTAAAATAAAGAAAAAATAAGAGACAAAAGGCAGTAAATCTGTTGTGTTTCTTGCTTGAATATGTTACTTCGTTAATGCTGTTATTTATTTTAATATTTTTAGATCGTATAATTATTCTGCGTAAAAGATTGTCAGTTCTTAGAAAATATGAAATATATATTTTTAGTAAATTGTCATTTTTCTTTTTAAAAAAGATTAATGTTTTTTCATTCTTTCATGTAATTAAATATTGTATTATCGTGATCTCGAATACCAAGAATTGGTAAAAGATTACCTTTCTAAATAGAATAGAATATTTAATAAGTCAACGAAGACTTCTACCGAAAATCTCATTATTTTTGTAAAAAAGATTTAATAGCCCTTACTAAATTTAAATATCTTTTTCATTAATATTTGAATCAGTTTTTTCCCCGTAGAGTAAATTTTCAGCTACTGCGTTTGTTAGATTTGATGTATCTAGTAAGAAAAATAGTCATTAAATTAGGTGATAGTAAATTACGAAGGGTATTTTATAAAAAAGATTTACAATAATTATAGTAATGAATATATGAAATTTGACTGAAGATTAAGAAATTTAAACGAACTATGAAACCTATGCCGGCGGTAATCCATCGTTTTTTATCCGGCATCTTCATTAATCGGTCGGTCTTTGAGATTTTTCAACAGTAAGCGAGACGAGTCGAAAAAGATAGACAAATGGAAGTCGATGTTTTAATAGTTGTTTCTATGTAATATTTTGTTTTAACCTTATCTTAATTCATTAAATAAAAGTGAAATATATAATAGGGTTGTCCGAAATGTTCATTTTTTCTTTTTTATCTGAAAAAGATACAATTTCCATATTTCATATAGGGCTAAGTTTTCACTAATCCAACATTTTAAAAATCTGGCACTTAAGCTATCCCATATATGGCGGATTACCAGGAGTCTACTTTACTCACAAGATTAAAGAAAAAAGAAATTATATTTTTTATAATTTATATAAAGCATAGATTCTCTACTACGTCACTAATCCTAGAAAGTAGTAAATAGTATTAAAACAATAATCAATTACTTTTACCATACGTCACAGACCTAGCAAAATAATTTTATAATTCATTTCATCTTCAAATTCAAACACACAAATTCGTACAGATAACAGACGCATTCAAGACATAATACCAGGTTCTGTGGAAAATAAAGGCTCAAGCTCATTAGCCAAGAGACCTTCTCCAAAGGAAATAATTATTATGTTACAATTTTAAAAAAAATTGGAAGTTTTGCCTTACTTTTCTTGTACTGCTTTTGCAGCTCCAACTCATATGCATCGATATTATCCCCCCGCTGTTGATCCAGCTGTTAATCATTGCATCGCTGACGCTGCTCCAACTACCACAACGAGGTAGTTAGAGGGGGAACTGTTCCCCAGTCTTCTGTTGGCGCATGCGTAGAGGAATGTTTTTACTATATTTTTCTGTTATAGTTTGGTTGATGTATTAGTGTTAGCACTATCAAGTGTTTACACAAGTAAATAACTTTACAAATTGTTTCCAAATTCGAAAATTTTTATTTTGTTAACTGAGTCTATTCGTTCTAAGGCCTAATTATTTTCTTTCAGATGAAGAATTGACGTAAATTTCCTTTTCTGGCTCAAATTTATTTTATAAATCATTGAAATTCTTGATACAAAATTTTCAATTTGTATTTTGCAAGTGTGTTAGCCCATAATGTATTGATATGTGTTTAATAATTATGGTAAAGTGCAGAGCAAAGTATTATCAAGAGGTATAATTAAAGGAAAGGAAAATTAATGAAAATAAATTGTTCAGTTTGATTGTAAAGGGGTTGAATGAACGGAAATAATAAGAAAGGTAAACGGAAATACAAAAGATAAAAAGGAATTCTGAGAAGTAATAATGGAAGGAAGTCTGAAGTTCAGGAATGAACAGTAAATTCAAAGAGAAAAGAGGAAAACACGGTTGATTGCAGCAATTAGGGAATCATTTAACAGTCAATTGAACTATCAACAACAAATGTCACATCTGTACTGGAGCTGAACACTGAAAAAGGGGCGGGGTTTCCTACAACCCCTCTCTTGATTATGTCTCGACCATCACTCTCTCACCCTATTTGTTTCTCTTTCTCTCTTATATCTTTTAACTTTAAACATTGTACAGCCTAACAAAATCCTTATTACATTTATGTCATGTATTTCACCTGTAGCAATATGATTTTTTCCCTAGATGAAAACAAAAAATAACCTTGCTTATGGATTTGACTTTCTTTTTTTAATAAACTAATAATTTATTAATCTGCAATTTGCACTAGACAGTTTATGTTAACATCATTAAATTCCTAAAAAATATAGCCTAAGGGGTTTACCCATTGATCTTCTGTTTTTCACTTCTGTTTTTGCGTAAACAGTAGTTTTCTTTTAGGAATTTCTTCTCTATTCCGCCATTAATTAACTTGGAAATATCAAGGAAGCCTACTTAAGTTATTCAAGACAAGTAATTAGCAAAAATACTAATAATGGTACACAATACTACGTCATATCTGCCTTACTTGAATTTTTAGAGGTTGTAATAACCATATAACTTCATTTTTTTTAGATACTTTTGTTTAACTCTAAACAAAATTTAAGCAAACATTATAGAATAGCTATTAAATTCTGGTTTTGTAACAGAATAGTGTTAGCACTAAATACTTTACTAGAATTTTATTTTTACTTGATAGATTCAACTTGCATTTGAGTTATCACTAAAGTAGTAACTAAGAGAAGACAAAACACATAAAGAAATGTAGAGTATTAAGTCTTGTGGGAAGTGAGAATACAGAAGTTAAAAATTTGTGAAATAATTTAAATCTCTAGCTACATTTAATTTAAATCAGAAGCTACGTTGTGTGTAGATTTCAATTTTCTAACATCTTTTATTAAATAATTATTAAATAATGAAGATAAAGAATATTAGTTTTTAGACCTCCTGTAAAACCAAAAAAATATATTTAACACCCTTTACTTCTTAGTTGCAGAAATAAAATACCTGCAGTAATCTAATCAAAGGATTTATTTAAGTACTGCATTTAATAGAATTGTATTAAGTAAATAATTTTCATACTCAAGTAGTGTTAATACAGTAATCAATCTTTATTTTAATATATATTTAAAGTTGGTATCATATTTCTCTTTACGACTTGTTACTTAGTACTTGTTACATAATAGTAGACTACATTAATCCAATGTTTCTGCCATGAACTCCACTTTATTATCTTATAAACACAAACTTCTTGTTCAACTGTTAGTCTCTAGGGATTCAATATTAGTTTGCTTTGAATATGGTTAATTCAATCTTTAAGATAATATAATAACATTTGTTTCCTATGTAACTTAAAGGTCGTGAATTCAATAAAGTTTCTCCGATTTTCTATGCTGTGTTTAATTATTATTTCGTATATAATGTTAAAATTTCAATTATACGTAGTAATTTCATTTTAAAGTTGTATTTTAATTTGTGTATCAGTCATAAAACTTAAATTATTGGGGTAACTTTTTCAATCTATTATAAAATTCTATGTGTACATAATTATAACAATCTACAATCAATAATTGATTGTTTTATTATTAATAGGAGAAACAGATCTTGTTATAGTAAGAATATCTAAGAAATTTGACGAAGTTCAAAGTTCATATATTACACTTCTTAACAAATCGTATATAATATTTCATTAGTTTTGTGTTTGATTTTTTGCTTTGACTCCTAGTTACCGGATTTGTGCGTCATTTTAAATAGAAATTTAATAATAATATACTTTTAAATTAATATTATGTTATAAAGATCAGAATGAACTATTCTCCCCTCAATTTTACGATATAAATTGAATTGGGAAATTGGAATGTATGGTTTTAACCTCTAGAGACTTTACTACGTAAAACGAGGAGTCAGGTGGTTTATCACGCCTTCCTCACTGAGTGGAAAGTATGCTCATTAGCATACAAGGCCCGCTAAAAAGCATCCACTTTCTACCCTGCAAATGACACCTTCACTTCATTCACAACACACAACAGGGTCTGCCTGTATAATGAAATTCATTACTCTCAGAGGAGATAAATGTGTTAGTGTATTTTACACCTCTACCTCTTGTGTTCTTAAAATATGTTTGTCATATAAATCGGCTGATCATTTGATAAGAAACAGAACTATTTTTTTGTAGCCTTGATCGAGAAATAATTTAATATTCCACCTGCCTGTTATCAATGAATAATTAAATAAAAACTATTAATTAATTATTTTCTATGAGTTTAAAGTTTTTTAGTGTAGGGTCAAATATTTTAGACCACGTGATGTGACTTTAGGTTTATGGAAAATTTTTGCTACCTCTTTCTCAGCATTCGTTCACTGTAGGCTTTTATCCTTTCTTCTGTACACTCGGTGTTCTGTTTTTTCTGTTCATGGAAGCCCCTAATTTAATAATAAAGTCTGTAATTAGTATTGTCTGAATTTGGTTCGGTTCATTAAGTTTTCTCAGTTTATTCCGGTTTTCTCAACATCCTTTCTAATTCCTTTAACTATTTATCCGACACTTTAATCTTTAAGTCTATTATTTTGTGACTTAAAAATGTATTTTGTCAACCGGTTTAAATTAATGAATGAATAATAAAACAAACGATAATTTTGTAATTTCGTTAAACGGTAAACTTATAAAAATCCCTTTCATAAGACGACGTGCCTCATGGCTGGTGGAAATTTTTGAAAAGACTTACATTTGACTTATGGCAAAAACCATTAGTAATTTCTGTATCTACTCTTAAAGAGGAATCTAATGACTATATTTGTTTCCAAATTTCGACTTTGATTCCTTGACTTCCGGTTTTGGGCCAATTCCAGTCAAACCAAACTTCAAACCCAACCCAGACCCAGTAACGTTTTGTGCAGATAATGAATCTGAAAACCGTTTGTAGCTATCTCTTGTAATTTCTTCTGATTTTAATTTTTTGACTTCCGGGTTTGGACTAATTGCGGTCAAAACCGGAACTTCGAACCAAATTTAGGCTCATTAACGTTTTATGTAGATTACGAAAACCGTTGCACCACCTTCAACTTCAACCGGTGGGCAAATACTTTAATAAGAAATAAAAAAATAATTGTTTGGCGCTAGCTCTGTCAGCAGAGCATGAGTAAAATAAATTTTTTAAAAACTATATCTCCTTTCTTTAACTAAATATTTAATTAGGCGACTACTAACTAAATTGAATAACTACAAACAAATTAATCCTTAGTCTATTTATAAATATAGCCAACCTTGTTTGCCGCGACGTTAATATCAAAACAAGAAATTTCCGGTCGCATTGGCGTAGTTAGTAACATGCTCACCTCTCATCATACGGTCTTGGGTTCGAATCCCATTCAGGGACGGCATATTTTCATACGTTACAAAAAATCATTTTCATCCTTCACCATCCGCATTAGCAGTAATTGCAGAACAGTCGGACGTTAAACCAAAAAAAAAAAAAATTGAAAATTAAAAACCCTTAATAAATATACGAATGAATTTACCTCGAATTAAATATGTGTCACCTTTCTTCTTCTTCTCTTTGTTCTCCTGGTCACTCACTCCTCGGTTTCCGTTACTCCTCGTTCTCCTAGCCTCTTCTTCAAATGCTGCTCCTTCTTAAATAACCGTTTCACTCTAAAGTCCCAAGGGAATTGATTGTAAAATTTTCTGAGTCCAAACCAGGAAACCTCTGGTTGACAAGCCTACTTCTCCCACCAACCCCTCAACCAACCTGGAGGGCCATCAGGAAGGAGAACTACCCCAGTGGTTAGATGAAAGTTGGTAGATGGAAGAAAGACCCAAAAAAGGGAGAAAATACACCGGCCTAATGAATATCAGATGGTTGACCGTTGGCTATATTTACAACTTTTTGTCTAACTACTATTTTAATGTAACTTATTCTAACAATGGAGGTTTTTCACTTACATTATTTATTGGGTTGTTACTGAGTAATAAAAATTACAGTAATTAGGAGTTACCATAACTTCCATTGTTTGTACAATATTGTACTTTTACAATGGTACACCGTTTGTGTCTATCTCTTGTATTTTCTGTCATTCGGGTGTGATGGACGGATGAACAAAGGAAAATGAAAGATAATAATTTTAAAAATTGGCACCCATTACTATGAACATAGAAATGTTTAAGAAATCCAGCACGTATCTTCTTGACGTCATTCATGTACACATTGATGGACACAGTTTTCCTATCACTGTCGTGTGTTCATACTAGCTCAAAAAGTAGAAGCGGGGATAGTGGAAAATAATAAGCCAACACACGTTAATACAACTGGAGCACCAACGTGATCATAAAGCGACGGCCTACTGTATATTAAATTCGTTTAAAAATAAAATAACGTGTATATAATATGTTTCATGTAATTATAAATTTAGCGTTCTACATTATTATTTAGGATTTATAAAAAGTTGTAAGAAAAAACTGATAGTAGTAAGTATGAAAACATCTTATGTGGTAAAGGGATATATAAAGTTGAAACAGGTATAACAAAAGTACCAGAGAGTGCAAGCAAGCCACCGACAACTGTGTGGTCTGGAATGTTATCCCTTGTATTGTATTGTAATACTAGTAATAACAATATAATAATAGTAGAAATAATAATAACATTTTCCGTAACAAGTCGTACTGTAGAACAACTTCCAAAACCACCTGAATTGTTTTGTTGAGAGTAACGTTCAACTGCAAACGCGGTAATGTTATCAGCAAGGAAATAACAAAAAAAGGAAAAAAGCTGAATTCCTTATGCTACATTTTGTATGGAAGTAAGTACCATAAAAAATATTAAATTGCTTCGCATTTCTTCAGCTTCTTTTCGTTACTTCTCCCTATACGATTTCTTTTATCAATCTCTCTTCTACAAGAGGGGGGATTGCAAAGAAAGGGGTTTTTCTTCTACCAAATACCCACTCTTCCATTATTATAGTCTCCCTTTATCTCGTTTAGGTGCCCTCGAAAAAGCAGCGGACCTTTATGCCTTATACAATTTTTGGTTTATGGATGTGACACTAGTACTATAGAAAAAACAACTCTCCTATGTAGAACGAAGGAAGGGATAACGTTTGGGAAAGGGTGTACTTTATCAGTGATTGCTAACAGAGGAAAATTGGGTGCTCCCATAACAAGGCTCGCCAACCGTCACACACAGAAATCAATTTCTTTTATTGTTGGTGCCGGGAAAAGCCCTTTGTCTGGCTCAAACTACCACTACTCACAATCTACACACACGAGCTCTACCAGTCAGCTCCTGTACACTACGCTTTTCCAACCACCTAACACTTCTCCCCTGCCCTTTCAATTTGACAAGCCTTTCGTAATGACGCACTTCTTCACCGTTTTAGAAAAGAATAAGCTTTTTATTTAGCTCAATAAAGGGCACCTTATTCAACTATCTTATCTGATTCTAATTTTTTAATTATTAAATTCCATTGCACCGTTCCGTTTTTTATTAAAATTCACACACGCAAATAATAAACAACAATACATACTTTCAAAAACAATATAAAGACCACTATTTAGTATCACTATGACTAAAATGAACATCCGACTTTCCTTCCTTATTCTTTTTTCATTTCTCCAAAAAAACCATCTACAATCTGATCATATGCACCAATGAATAGATAAGTTGACAATATAAAATTTGAACATTGCTTGAAGAAACAATTTCAATAAAAAATTCCTTAAACTATTTGTTTAGGTCATCAGCCGAAAGGCTGGTTTGAACCTGTAGAGGTTTTACTGAGTAAAACGAGGAGTGAGGTAGTTTACCGAAGCCTTCCTCACTGATGGAAAAGTACGCTTATCAGCAGCATGCCGGGCCCTCTAAAAGCACATATTTTCCTCTCTGCAAATGACATCTTCACTTCATTCACCACAGGGTCTGGCTGTACAATGGAAAAATTCATGACTTTCAGAAAAGAGAACTCTGATTAGTATCTTTTACACCTCCACCTCTTCTGTTCTTAAATGATTCAGTCATTTAATTGGCTGACCACGTAATAAGAAACAGAACTATTTATTTTAGCCCAGTAATGAACAGATTGAGTGTACATAATTTGACACTCCATCTGAATTAAACTATATATCAAATAAGGAAAAATTAAAGATCATACAATTTATTAAGATAAAAATGTAACTTTATACAATAAAAATGTAGCTTATAAAAATTTATATTTATTCGAAACAAAATGTATTAAGATGGAAAGTGAATTACGTCTGTATTGTAACAAGGATAATGGACTGTTGATGAAAGGAATTATTGTTGTCAAAATTAGTTTGAAATACGGGGAATAGGTCTTTGTTATGCCTATAATTGATCTTTTCTACTATGTTTTGGATTGTTCTGTAAAGCTAAGAAAAAGTTAGAAGGGTATTGAGTGGTTCAGAAATTATCAGATCGCAAGTATAAAAACATCCACGCCTTAGTAGTGAGTAAAAAGGGGCACAATACATAAATGAATATTACACATTTCGTACTACTGTCCGAAAGAAAGACCAACAATTTTAAAAATAATCATTTATACTATAATACTAATAGTAATTTTTATTCACTCAGTATTGTTTACAAATCAAATACTCGTATTAAACTCCTATGAAGCCAGCAATTACCCTTTGCGCAGCCTGGATGCAAGGAATAATAGCTAGTTTTAATACTTAATATTTACTTTTTTTGTTTTCAGTTACTAGACAACAACAATGTATTTATTTTTTTAAATAATTAATTCATTGTTTAATACATGCACACAAAACCATCGCATAATATCTGATGTTTTCGAGTCTGTGATAAAATCTGATAAAATAGGTACTGTGACTAATCGTTCTATAATTGGTGACAATCATTATTTTTTTGAATTGTGTCTATTATAATTTGAAATTCAACGGTAAAACGTGGATAAAAGCTCTTAATATTCCTGTAAAGTTTGCCTTATTAATAACCGTTTTCAAAACCTAAGATATGGCTACTGTTTGGGCTACTAGCTCTTGAGTCGAAAATTCTTGCTTTAATTTCTGGCTCAAAAGTTAGTGGTAATCAATCCGTTATCGCAGTAAATTATTGCTCTCCCCAATTTTACCCTGGAATTTTATTTTGACTTGCTTCTGATCCAAACATTAGTGCTACCGTTTAGTGTGTTAAAAATATTGGTCGTGTAAGGTTGCGTAGTTGGTGTTACAATTTGAGGGTCTTTTATTTTCTTGTTTTTTTTTTTTTGTTTCTTTGCTTACTTACAAAATGAGTTCGAATAAAAGTTTAAAAAACGGAATGCGATTACTTTAGATGTAAAGTTTGATCATATTTCAAAAATCACATTGATCAAATCATATTGACCCTTCAGTTGTATATTTTTCAATACAGTACGTTATTATGTTTGTTATGTAACAACCCCCTTATCGCTGCCGGCAACACATACGGCAAACAAAAGCGATAGGTTGGCAAGGGTGTTAACAAAACATAAAAAAAAAAACAATTTAAGGAAGCTCAAAAAAAAAACACTCGGGTAATTCGCTGCATAAATGAAATAAACTAGAAAAGTAACCAGTAAAATAATTTAATTTAAAAAAAACAGAAATATTTATATAGTGAACAGCAAAAATTGTACAATGTTACTCAACTCTAAGTGGCTGGTAAGTCCAATACAATAATAGATCTAAAAACGGTATTTTCTGAAGTAAATTTTATAAATATTTAGTTAAAACAATAGATATTAAATATATGTATATATGTTCATAAAATGAATAATTGAACATAAAAAAAAAAATTGGCCAAATAATTTATTTAAATTTAAATTTATCTTTTGTTTAGCATGCTAGCAGCTTTTTTTTTAATAAACATATTTCATCATTATAATTCTTAGAATTAAAAATAAAATAATAAAAAAAAACAAATTAATAATCAACCTTTTCAATAAGGTGTAAAACAGGAGTAATCGTAAAAGTTTTTGAATGAAACGTTAAATTTATCTTTAGAATTTTTAAGTTTAAAAAAGAAGAAATACACAGATTAAAATTTGATTCTTAAATAAGAGTAAATAAAAAATTATAATTATAATATTATGCAATAAAAAAATTTTATTTTTAATTGAACAATGTTCCTGGTTGCTTATTTCAGCAAATGAATTAACAGGAAAAACTTTTAAAACAGGTCACTTGGAAATCACAAATTTTCCTGTTTAAAACATGTAGTTACCGAGATGGATCCTAATTTCTGGCGTGATCTTTTCCCAAAAATGCATCGGTTGCCACTTAGAAAACACTTTAGGTAGATGGACGAAATCCTCACATAATAGATAAAGTGATAAAACATACCCTTTGTAGTTAACACATTTTTGAAGTACTACTAACGTATGCCCCGATCAAGGGAAGATCATTGATGAAACCCTCATCCAAATTGGATTCCAAATCACTCCAAGCAAGAAATAGTCAGGAAACACTGAACATCAAATTACGGGATGCTGGTGAGGTGAAAATTTGTCATGGTCAGGAGTCGAACTCCGTGCACTGATTATGGATAAAGTATGATAATCAAACGGATGATTTCCGTTCCCGGATTCGAACCCTGAAGAAAAAGATCGAGCGAGTGTTAATATTTAGTAAAACAAGTGTCGATCTTAAGGAAAAACACTAATGCATAAATAATACAAAGTAAATGAACGAATTATAACAAAGATATGAATTTAAAGATAGAAACTTAACACGAGTTGCAATAGACAATTAAAGTAAGCAATTACTAATTGCAGAAAAATACAATTTTCCAATTACAAAACTTTACATCGTTTACAATAAATTAATCATAAGTCAGAATTAGTTTTACATACACCAAAATCGAATCCAGTAATCAAGAAATAGCAAGTATAATTACAACGTAGTTTCCTTATTACAAAAACTTAATTTTATGCAACCCGTGATAAATTTCCAGCTCTCGGAATACTAAAATAAAAATAATTAACTTACCATTTTTAAATGGGCAAGAAGAAATTTAACTTTATTCAAAAGTTAGAAATTTAAAATATACGTAATAAGAATACTACATATTCACAGAACCGAACTCAACGAAAAGTCAAGCAAGAGTGCCTTGTCATGCAAAATGGAGCAGCTTGACGAGAGGGCCGAACGCAGTTCGCAGTAAAAGCGGTAGAGCGCACCACCGGACGGTGAGTTAAATTAACATCACCAGTAGATTCGAGTTATCGGCAATCAAAACAACTAGCGAACGCCAGCAAAACCAAAACACAACGTAACAAACTGAAAGCAGTTGTTACAGACTAAACAGTTGTTACGTCTAAATGAAGTTAACAAATGTTGCAGCATTAACAATCTCAAGTAGGTTTTTATTTTATTACTGTTCTGTGTTTTTAGACTAATTAGTTTACTTATAATATAGCTCTATCTTTCGGGTTATCGTACCTGTACAGTCTGTACAAAACAAAAGCATACTACAACGTTCAGTTTTTATTTAGTTGGCGGATGTCTTAAGGTTAAACCGAAGAACTGAAGTTACGCAAATTTCACGTCACGCGATGATTTTGCGGAACGCATCCCTCGCGTAAGTCGAGGGCCTACTGTATAAACAAAAATTTTAACACTAAACACACAATCACCTCCATACAAAACAAGAACCTAATAAATTGTAATTACTACAACGCAAAATTAACTTTACAACACATCCTTGTCGAATTCCTCACACTGAACACTATACGGAGAGAATTTCACTTACCAGATAGGCCTATGCACAAAGATTGTGTTAATGACACACACTATACTAAGACACTAAAATTGATAAAACTTTAAAATCTGCACAGGTATTTTTGTATTTAATATTACACCACTAGCACATCCTCTAGATTCTATCACTTTTCGCTTGGCGAGGTTTTGAAAGAGGCTTAAATTGAAGCTTTTCCTATTACTCATATCTTCAATTTAGGTGCTCAAATTTATTTTATTTAATCTCGATGTTAACTTAATATTTATTATTGTGGTTAAATTTTGTAACGTAAAATTATATTTAAAATTATATTTGAATTTTTGAGTCGTCGTAAATTTGGAAACTGTCTCACTGACAAATTTTGAACGAGTTCTTAGGGTGTCTGTGACACTTGTTCAACAGTCAACCTACATATTTTTGGCTACATCTTTATCACAAGAAGCAAGATGACAAGCGGCATTCTCAGATCATTGTGTAACGTTGCATTTGAAACATAAAATGGAGCTCCAGTTTCAATCCTCAAAAATTGTTGCTGTTCAAAAATATAGAAACTGTATGTTCAAATTGGTTATTGTATTAATTAGTACAGTAATAGTTTTTGTAGCAATGGAAGATGTGACCAAGAATGCTCAAAGCAAAATACATTTAAACACAAAACTATATAATTAATTCCAAATAGGTAAAAAGCCAATTGTAATCATCCAATTACTGTAAATCTGTTGAGCTTTCATGCAGTCCTTCGTTATTGTGTTATTAGTTCTCCATAGGGTCACTAAAACTAAAAATGTAGATGCGAACATTATAAAACTGTTTATTAAAATATTTTAATAAATAATTTACTTGCCCATAACAGACTGGTAGAGCGTTAAAATATTTGCACTTGGCGAGTTATGCAATACACACCAATTTAAAAACACCATTCATTTGCGACATCATAAAAAATAGTTATATTAAATTCTATTCGAAATTATTTACAAATTCAATAAAAATCCATTTTCCAGTGACATGGAAAATCAAACAGGCTTCATTAGAAAATTAAAATGAAGATGGAGCAGAGATCGTTTTTAATTCTCTGTACATATATTGGTATTTATGTATTCTACCAAGTCGAGAAAGCTAAACATGAATTATTAGATGTAATTTTCGTTTGCTTTTTAATATACCTTATTATTAGTATTTTGTTAATATTAGTATTTTTATTATTATTCTTTAGTATTTATTTATTATTCTTTAGTATTTATTATTATATCTTATTTTATTAGTATTAGTTAGTATTTTGTTTTCTTTAAGAATATGAACTTTTATTTTGTCTTACTTTATTTTTCGTTCATTGTGATTCCAAATTTAACATTGCTGAATGTTGTATTTTTCATTCGTGCCAGTTTTTGTTAATTTAAATGTTATATCAATGCTCTTTCACCTTTCGATAGTACAGTTAAAGATTCCAAATAAAAGATTAAAAAATTATTTGCAACTACTCAGAGTGATTTAGAAGAAATTAATTACGCCTTTTTATTTGATTTAATATTTAAAAATAAGTTAATAGAAATTTAACAAAACCTGAAAAACACATAATTTATTTTCTTACTACATTTCGAATTCCAGAATATTGGTTTCAATATTCTATTATACAAAACGTATTACATTAAAAAGTAGATTGAAATTGAACTAGTTTTTCTTTTTAATGTACTTTACTTATATCGAATAAAACTTTCTATTAACTTGGTTCATTATATTTAAAATGTAGGTGGTACATAATTCTAAATGAAATTTCTTCCACTTGTATTCCTATTGTACTTAGGCACCATACTCAACATACGTGTTTGCCGTGCCTCAATAAATAACCTGGTACTTTCATTAAAGAAAAGCATGCGACATGTTATTACCGTTTTAATACAACTACCAAGTAGAGTAAATTTTCACAACGTACGACGATGGTTGTAAAGTTTCTTTCTTTTATAAAAACAACCCAAAATAACTCTAATTTGATGTTGAACAATAAAACGTGTTTTATTTTTATTTCACAGCTTTTTTTATTCATACTGTTCTTTTCAGTTTCTTAATTAAAATTGTAATTTTTTTGTTGTAAATAAAACCTTATTATTATATATATTGAAAAATTCATTATTTTTGGTGAGTGTCATACCTACTGTAAAATACCTAGAGTTATTTGCAACTACGAGAGTTTTCTAATAGAGAACGAGAAAATAATGTTAAAAATAACACACATATATACAACACAGAGTGATATCCATTGGAAAAGGGACCTTAGCTTCACTCAAGTCAAAAGTGAGGTTATGATTTGAGAGAATTGAATGCTGAAAACAAGGATATTTTCACTTTTTTATCATTATATATAAAAAAGTTACAGAATTTAAAAATTAAGTTTATCAAACACTTGTTTTCGGGAAATTCCAAATTAAGTTTGTTAATATTTTAATGATAATGTTAATCAATTAGTACAGTCGGACTTCTATTTCTCGAACTTCTATATATCGAAATTCTGTGTACAAATAAAATTGTGATTTTGTCTGTACAGTTTTTCAAAATGCCCCAAATTTTGTTTCTACGCCAGATGTACCTTGTAAACACCGAAAATAAGTTCAGCTGAATTCTTTCTCTTTGTCTGTTTGTATGTTACGGCAACACGCAAGAACCGCTACACCAAATTCAATGAATTTCGGTATCTAGGTTCTGAACATAATCGAAATGAAAATAGGTCATAATTTTTTTTAATATCACAAAGGGATGGGGAGGTTCAGAAGGAGGGTTAAAAAAAACTACGAATATCTCCGTTAAAAGTCAATGTATCAAAAAATGTTATATATTCAAAATTACGAAACGTTTAAAGACTAATAAGTTTGAGCATGTGAAGTTTTTCATTTTCATGCATAATAACGGAGATATTACCAATTAAAAAAAAATAAACCAATATTTTTAGAAGAATATTAACCTACAAAATAAACAGAACAATAAACACAGGCCTGCGCGCCGGTAAAACGCGTATTCACTCAGTCAGTTACATACCTACCCATTCCACACGTACCCTATAAAACTTTTCTTAGCCAAATTGCCAAAAATGAATCAGTCGTCTTAATAGTGGTCACCATCGTGGTGTTCCTATTGTGATTTACCTTTCATCTATTATGAAAATAATAAAGCGCTGCATATCTTAATTTAAAAACACCAAGATCTCGCTTTTATTTTACGTTCAACTATTTTTTTCATAATTAATAACGCTGGAGTTGAAAGGAGGTATATAAGAATGAATAGTTAACGAATATCAGACCTGACCAGGATCGAACACGGTACCCCAACCGACCGTCCACGGCACCAAGGAAACCGTTCGAAGAACGGGCATTTTATCTAGTAGTTTTATATAATTGTTTTGATGTCACTTGTGTGATGTAGTCGCCCAGGGGAAACCCCTCAAGAAGATTTACAAATAGTGTCTATTCCATTGCCTTTTCAGTCTTCTATGTGGGTTGTGTGGTAGGTGAGGAGCGCACAATGACTGAATCAACTCTTGCGAAACAACTCAACTCTTTAACTCTTGTGGATTTGTTTGATAGTGTAGTTTGCTAAGAAAACGTCTGTATAGTTTCTTTATTGTTTCATCGACTATTCATTCATTCACTGAACCGTAGGTCTAAATACGACGAAAAATACCTTGTAACAGTTAAGTTTTTGAGTAATTGGAAGAGGAGATTTATGGTGAATAAGACTGTAGAGAAGTTTTAACTGCGCGTTAAGTTGCCTTTTAAGTCTGGTATGATGATTCCATGTCAGTCTTCTGTCTAGTGTTAGTCCTAAGTATTTCACTGAGGTTTTGTGTGGGATCAGTGTATTGTGTAAATAAACTGGGGGACAAGTTTGTTGACTGAGAGTCAATATAATGTGTTGTGATTTTTCAGCATTTAGTTTGATTTTCCAAGTAGTACAATAATGTTGAATAGTGTTCGTGTGATGTAAAAGTTAAGTGTTACGTCTTCATACCTGGCTTCAATGGCTAATGTTGCTGTGGCTAAAAGTGAGATTATAAATAATTTTAACAGAGAATTGAATGCTGAAAACAAGGATATTTTTACTTTTTTATAGTTATTTATAAAAAAGTTACAGAATTTTAAAAGTGAAGTTTAACAAACACTTGTTTTCGGAAAATTGCAATTAAAATTGGATAATATTTTAGTGATAATATTAATCAATTAGTATTAACTTTCCTCGTCGTTGTCAGACTTCATGTCTTACGAATGTAACATTTTGTGCTAAATCCAGTGAGTCTTCAAATAATATTGACATTTGAAATAGTTAAAATCCCGTAGCATATTTTCTGAGATCATATAAAATGTAAAACTTCACAGACAGGCAACGATTGAAATATTTTATTGTAATTTTAAGAAACAACAAAGTTAAAACATAAAATATTTTTTTTCTGTTTTAACAAACTGCATAAGTAACTAAAATAATACTTAGAACACTTATGTAAAAAAACAAGTAAAAAGATAATGATACTGGAAATAGGCCTAAACTAAAAATTGACATTTTGAGAATTTTTAGGTTTTTTTCTTAATTTTGGACGCACCGGTTTTGACTATTTTTTAGAAGGATATTCTTCAGTGCTCTTTTACTTTTTTAATGTTTTAAGTTAGAACTTTTAGTTTTTCTTTTACGTATCAAACAGAAAAAGGATCTTAACTTCAAAAGAAATATATTGGTGAAGCTAAGTTCCGTTTGCCCTATTTGACATATTGTCTATTTTTGGGTATTTAATCAGGTGTGAAATTCAAAATAAAATAAAATAGGTTCATTTATACACAGAAAAGAATAAGTAATGATAATTAAACAAAAAGAATAAAATGACGTTTTTTGACCTAATTTCAATTTTTTCCTCTCCTGAAAATTTTACTTTATGAAGATAAGTCCCTTATTCTATGGACGGTTACTTCCTTACCCGTTATTGTTTTAAGGTCAGAACAAAATAATGATCAAGATCATGACCACAAAAATTTAAAACTTCTGCAAAATGAAATGAATATTTTTGACTAGATAATACTAGATAACATAAATTTATAAATACAACCACTATCAATCAATAAATTTTACGTTGCATTATGCAATTTATGCACAAAAGAACTGCATTATTTATCAGAACAAGTTGTGTGACTGCCAAAAAATAAAACATCTAAAATCTCGGACGTAACATTAACAAGCTAGTAAATTATTGTACTTGTTTGTTAGTTAATTTAAATTGACAGTTTAATCTGTGGATTAGCCATGATCACATCAAAAACTTACAACCCTAGAGAAATTATTTATTTACTCGTTCTAGTTTAGAGGGTGATGTAAATGTAAACCATCTAGCGTTATTTATTGAACACTAGTGCAACTATTTAATATTTGCTTTATTTTTAGTGCCCGTTTGTTCGACACATGTGGAAGCTCCATATTGAATCAAAATCGGTATTATACACCACACTTAAAAAAATAGCACCAGCAAAGACACGAGGGTGAGATTTTATAAAACATTAGCAGTGCCAACCCTACTCTATGGCAGTGAAACTTTGGTGCTATCGAAGCGAGAGGAGAGTAGATTGCAAGCATCTGAAATGAAATTTCTTAGACATACGTATGGATGTAGTAGAGAAGATCATTACAGAAATACCAAGAAAAGGAAAGAACTTAACATCTTCTCTATAAACGACAAGTTATCTCAGAACAGAATGCAGCGGTTAGAGCATGTAAACAGAATGCGGGAGGATAGGATACCTAAGCAGACACTGGGCTATAAGCCGGAAGACAGGAGAGAACGAGGACGCTCGAGAAAGAGATGGGCAGATTTGAGAGGTTCAGAAAAGGCAGAGATGCCTAATCCTTGGAGGCAGAAGAAGAAGAAGAAGATCGGTATTGAAATTTATAAGCTATCTAACCAGTTCCAAGGAAAAATGTATAGCTCTCTGCTAAAACCAATGTTATCCGAAGATAATTTTAAAAATTAACAGAAAAAGCAGCTGAAAGATAAAAGCACATTAGAGCGTCAAAAATCTGAACGTCCGCACATCCCGTATGTCTTATGTAGTATTAAAAATGAGTCGCCAGGCTATGCGATCGTATAACTACATAAGCGTGGGATACCCCCAAAAGCGTTCAAAAGAATGAATTGGAAGTGACAAAAACTATATTATAAGCTATGAAATTTGAACGAAAAATATATTATAAACTTGGTTATTTTTCAAATATTTAGAACGAAAATGAAGATAAGGATGGGAGTGACACAGAGAGGACAACTACACCGATCCTTTAACTTCTAAGGCTATGGCCGTACTTAAAGAGGCAAGTGTTGATGCAGAGGCAAGACTCTAGTGGAGCTCGACCGAATTATTTTAAAATTGCGCCTGAATAGAAACTTGTATGTTGTTATTACACTCAATCTGTTCATTGCAGGGCTAAAATAAATAGTTCTGTTTCTTATCACATGGTCAGCCAATTAAATGACTGAAGCATTTAAGAACAGAAAAGGTAGAGGCGTAAAAGTCACTAATCAGAGTTATCTCCTCTGAAAGTAATAGTTTCATTATACAGTCAGACCTTGTGGTGAATGAAGTGAAGGTGTCATTTGCAGAGTGGAAAATACGTGCTTATCAGAGGGTCCGGCATGCTGATAAGCGTACTTTTTCCATTCAGTGAGGAAGGCAATGGTAAACCACCTCACTCCTCGTTTTACTTAGTAAAACCTCTACAGGTTCAAACCAGCCTTTCGGCTGATGACCTAAACAACAAACAACACTTGTTGTTATTGCATGTTCGAAATTTCAGATTTGTAGCATATTTAAATTTTGAGTTATTAGTAAAATTCTGAACCCCTGTTAACTCCGTAACCGCTCTCTAATTCGGCAATTTCAAAAAACCATTGTATTCAGTATAAAAAATTAATACAAATTCATTACCTAAAATTATGTAACAGTGATTCACCAGTTATTCAGTAGAATTTTTTAAATATTTAAATAATGGTACTAGATGCTACAATAACAACATACAAGTTTATATTCCGGCAAAATCTAAAATAAATTGGTCGATCGGTGTTTGAATTATAAGCCTCTAAATGCATCCAATGTGTTACAGCTACAAAACATCCGGCTCTTTTTTCTTCTCATTCGGATATTGGAGTATCAATAGACGCTAAAAGTATGAAACTGACATTTAACAACGCAGATTAAAATCAGCTAAATTTTGGTGTACAGTACGTTAAAATTGAACAACCGGTTTTGAAGAAAGAAGGCTCCAAACTCGGGTATCTATAATAAAGAAATCGACAGTAGTTTAATTTTTTATTCGCTTTCCTTACAGTATTTTGCTGTCAAATAAATTGATTGCCAAAAAATGTCTATGATATTCAAGCCGATACGACTTAAAAATTAAAATTTTAGAGAAGCTTTCCATAGACATTTGTTATCATTTTAAAAACCTTTAACATTTTCTTAACAGAATTTTACCTGAAAATTAAATAATGTTTTATGCAGATCTAGATTCTAAAGCGAATCCTTACCACGTTTTCTCTATTATGTTCTATCTATAACTGTTAAAGGATTACACATAATAGGCTATTACGGTTAATACATAATATTCAAATCTTCATAGATAAACACCTAGTTTTCAACATTAAACAACGTATAACTAGGATATTGTTATTTAACCCTTACATTTTCAAAAATTCAAAAATGCCTTTCGGGTGATATGAGAAAAGTTTACCTTTCCTGTCAGTGGTAAATATAAATAATAGTTGTTTTAACACGAATAACATGGCGACTATAATTTATCAAATTTACAAATAAAGAAACAAACAGTGGCATATTGAAAACAGAACTATTATTTTTATGATAACAGTATTTTGCGTGAAAAAGTCACGGTAAATAAAATGGCAAAGATAAAACGATTGTTTTTTGTTCGTTAAAATAATAATTGAATTTGAGTAAATTCCAAATTACAGGCAATGTTGATTGTTTGAATAATGTACGGGTTGAATGTTCAGTTTATGTTGTTTCTATGTTTGCAAAGTTCATTTGTGCATATTTAGTATGTTTGCATTAACGTATTTATAAAGTGTACATACAAAATGTTATTGTTTAAATAAACCGGACTTTGTGTACCAGTCTCATTATCGTTGGATTTAATACTGTACTCGATGCAGTGTAAAATAATTAGTATTTTATATAACAAAATGAAATTACCTGGTATATGACATTAAACTCCTGTATATATATTCCAAATAGTAATAATAACAATAACAGTAACAAAATTGCAAAATTTTTTACAATATTATTGTAACAAAACTATTTGCTTGTCACCGGATGGCGACATTAAGTGGCGAGTTGAAAACTAAAATTTTGGTGGCCCTGAAAAGGGCCGTTTAGGCAGTGGTCATCTTGATGGGAAGCGTCGGTCGTAGTTGTCATGGCGGTTGAGGGGCTGGGCGACATGGCGTTGTCATGGCGTGTCGTCGTCCAGCGCAGACATCATCTTCTTCCCTCGCAGTAGTGCGTCGATGGCTGCTTCGTTGGATCCGGTGGGAGTAAGGCTTAGTCCAGTAACCGCTGTGGGCATCGCTCGCGTCAGCGGGCGATGACGGGCCGGCCGACGGCTTACGGTGTCGGGTCGGCGAGCGGAAGCATCATCTTCTCTCTTGAGGGATCGTTAATAATTAGTCTCCACTGGAGTCCGGTAGCCGAGTTGCCGATCGTGGACGTCTTATCTGCTGTCTGGATCGGAATTGAATCCCTCGGCTCAGTGTAACGCTCTTTTTATAGTCGCCGAAAGTGCTGTGGTATAAGGTGGTTACTGGCTCGGCCTTGATGACAAAGGCCTCTGACGGTTCGCCGCTACAAGCCTACAATCTTTCTCACAACTATTGGTGGCTCCCTCTGTCGCTACGTCGGAAGCTTTGATAGCCGGCAGCATAGTATTTAATCAAAGGGGGTGACGGTGACATACTATATTACAATTTACTTTAAAAATAAATATTATGTTTTTTTTAATATCTGTGCCTAAGACGTTAAGAGTGTTAATTCTAGTTGTCTATTTTTCTGGAAAGCCAGAAATGGAAAGTGCTTCCTTTCATTATAGTAACAAAATTACAATAGGTATTAGAACTTGAAATTTACACACAATATAGTTTCCGGGCAATCGATTTTTATTATTTCGCAACTTTCTGAATTTTTAAATCCTCTCACACCTCCCATAGGACTTGAAATTCTATACCTCCTTTTGTTTTTGTTTTTTTTTTTTTTGTTGTATTGGTATTTTCTACATTAGTGATTTTAATACAAAATGAGTTTTTCCAACAAAAGCAAAACTTTGTTGAAATATTTATTTAGCAATATCTTGATTTTATTACAGAACGGAATGCTGTACTCAGATATATTTAAAAAATTTCTGCTCAAGTACTGTTTAAAGGTATACAGTATTATATTTATACAGTTAATATTTAATATTGACCCACCGGGTTGGTCTAGAGGTAAAGTCGTCGCCAAAATCAGCTGTTTAACAGCTGAGATGAAGGTTCCTGGTTCAAATCCTAGTAAAGGTAGTTATTTTTATACGGATTCGAATGCTAGACGGCGGTTACCGGTGTACTATGATGGTTGGGGTTCAATTAACCATACTCTCTCAGGAATGGTCGACCTGAGTCTGTACAAGACTACACCTAATTTACACGTCATACATATCATCCTCATTTCATTGGGTCATGGGATTGCTATTGTTCTGAATTGAACAGATTGCAATGTACACACATTAGGATTATAAAAAAATATACATATTTAAAACTTGAAAATTTGAACAGTTGTTAAAACCTTGACTATCGAGTTGGTCTAGAGGTAAAGTCGTCGCCGCGGGCCAGCTGTTTAACAGCTGATTTTGGAGACGAAGGTTCCTGGTTCAAATCCTAGCGAAGGTAGTTACTTTTATACGGATTCGAATATAGAAGTGGTTACCGGTGTACTTTGATGGTTGGGGTTTAATTACCCATACTCTCTCAGGAATTATCGGCGTGGGTCTGTACAAGACTACACCTCATTTATGCGTCATACAAATAATCTTCATCTCATTGGGTCTTGGTGTTGCTTCTTGTCTCAATTGAACAGATTGCAACGTACACACATTAGGAATTTAAAAAAAAATTGAAACCTGTAAAAATTCAGGTAAGGCAAATAGGAGTTAACACTGCATACCATTAGATAGAGCATTTTGTGCTGGTTTTAAAGGTAACTGTTAACTCAGTTGAAAAAATTGGCTAAAATTGGAGTTAACACCCTTTGCCTCTAAGGGGTAGATACACAAAGAGGTGCTGTAACTGGAATTTAAAAAAATAAATACTTTTTTTAACCTAAAATATTCTATATTTTTTTCTGCGTAAAATTGCATACTTTTATGTATAATTACGATTGTTAATAATTTTTAATACATTGTAACGTTTATTCCGGGTTTTTTTCAAAATCGTTCTATCTCCCAATAACAAATGCTCCTTTTAAATTTATAGCAAATATTTATTTTGAAATTAACCACTTATATCAATTAATACAGCTATACCAACTAAAAATTACTGTAAACTACTTGACTTAATCTTCTTCATTTTTGGGTTCCCATCCGTCCATGTTGGCCACCATATTACTAATCTGAACCGTATCCACTGCTGCTCGAAACACCTGTGTTGTCGTTTTCGAGTACCACATTCCAGATTTTTCAACCAGGAAATACGTCTTCTCCCCACGCTCTGTTGTCCAGCTATTCTTCCCTGCAATATAGATTGCAGCAACCCATATTTTTTTGCGAGTCCATAGCGCATATTTTTGAAAGTTGTCCCTATTTTGGCCTCGACAGAATGGAGACATCTAAGAAGGTAGGTGTTGCACTGTGGATCCCAGAGAGAGTAGGGGCAGCGATACTGCGAGATGAGGAGAGCTGTATATAAACAGTTCCGAAGGTGGTGGATAGTTGTTTCCTGGTGTCGAGTCAAATGGCCAGGCGGCGGGTTTTTGGTTGGTAGGCGGTTGCGGCCTCCTTGGGGCTGGACGAGGACGCCTCAATTGAGGTCACTACTACTTCCCCTATCGTGAGGTAGTGAACGTGAGTTTTTCTCGCCCCCTCGGATATAAAAAAACCATATCTTTTCTCGTAGCACATTATATGTCCCAAATACTGGAACTTCCTAATGTTTATCGTACTCATGACTTTCTTTTGATGACTTTTTACATGCGTCTTAATACTTCCTCATTAGAGACGCAATCCACCCAGGAGACTCTCAGCATCCTTCTATAGAGCCACATCTCAAACGCTCCCAGTCTTAAACTCATTTAATCATTAAGAATCTAAGACTCCACGCCATAAAACAGAACCGAGTAAACAACTGAACTTAATAACAGACTAAATTTTAACACAAAATGTCCTAAAACTTAACCAAAGCTTAAACGAAGTTAACTAAAAAATTATTCATTATCTCAGAAATCGACTGAGGTGTCAAGTTGATATTTGGAAGCCTAATATACATCTTCATTTCAAACTACTGTAGTAAAACTATTAAGGCACGCCTGAAGTAATATATATTAGATTGGGTATTTTTAATTTGTAACAATTTGGAATACGTGTTTGCCGCGTACGAATCAAATCGACGTTATGTGATTAAATTGCCTTGTCCACACGTAGGTGAAGTAATGTTAAGGTTTTTAAGTTAAGTTAATGTTAAAGTTAAGGTGAAGTGATATGAAGTGAAAGTTGAAACTTGTCCTAAAATATTTATACTAGTATGTAATAATAGGACAAGATCTAAAACCTGACATATAAATAGAGAAGCTTTCAATAAAATAAGGTAAGATTGTCTTTTTAGTGCACCTCAATGTAGTTTATAAGTTGGAGATAAATTTACATTTCTCGTGTTGCAGATGTGGCAAAGATATTTGCTAATTAGGACTATTTGCCTCAAATGTATTTTTTAATTACATTAACATGATTTCTTAGTTAAAATAGAGCATGTAAACACGCTAATAAATTATGTAAAGTAACAGAATTTAAATTTCATTAATAATATCGGTAGTTACCAAAGTGAAAGTGATTTCAAATACTACCACCCAACTCAAGTGAAACCGCAAAGGATAAATTTATCTTAAGGGAATATAGCCTGGGAATCGTTTGTCATTTAGTATCAGAGAACAGGATAAGAGTAGCATGAGTCGTATACGTCTAGGTCTTTTGGCGTCAGATCTCACTCGAGTCAAGCGGAATTAACAAGAGAGAATGCTGAGAGAGTGGCTCGAGTGTTGCTGACTCAAATGGAAAATTAGCCTCTGTAGAAATGAACGTATTCATAGCTTTTGTTCATCTGTATAAACTCAATGGTTATGTTTAAATGCAGAGCAAATAGTTTCCTTTATCAAAACAAAATTCTTGCTAAGGCAACAAATTTTCCTAACCAACAAACGCACAAATAATATGAGTTATTTCAATTTAAGTAAATAATATTCTCTACAAAATATCCTATTTACTTAATAAATTATTATATTTATTTACTAACATTTGCCAGTGTTTATCCTTCAGTTAAATTTATACTTTGCTTTTATAAGCAGTGCAAGTCAGAAATAACAATTGGCTATTGTACAACATTTTCATTTTTATTTTTTTCATTCGGTATTTAGTTTCGTATTTTCTTATTACATAAATTATATTTTTGTTTCGTATTTGATAAAAAATAATGATTATTTTACGTTGGGAAATAATTAGAATTTTATAATAACTATACATATTTTATGCTTACTGTGTATTAGCCAATTTATATAAATTTAGAACTTCCTATTATAAGTAAATCTGAAAATATAGTTGACCTTCCATTACTCAAACGTCTGTAACTCGAAATTTTCTGTAATTCAAATTAAATTTGGTTTCCCTAGGATTTACTCGTTAATTTACGTTAAAATTAGCCTCCATAACTCGAACTCTTGTTTAAGACCTTTTATAAATCCGATTTTTTTTTTGTTTTCAACGCAAATGAATACGAAAATGTTTGTAGCCTGGAATAGTAGAAGGTATATTCATTAAATTGACTGCAAGAAATACACGGGAAACATCTCCCCATATCAGGGTAATGCCCCGAGAAAAATCAGATCGATTAGCAATGCAACGTGGTATTACCAAACTGAAAGCCACCAGTAGAAGACTTGAAAAAATTTAAAAAACGTCACTGAATCATTCAAAACATGATTTGTGATGAATTGCCTCAGTTTCAAACGCAGACTACATAAAAAATAAAATTACAAGAAATCAAAATTACTTCTCCTAATCAAAAAGTTACAGCGCATAAGCTTCGTTTAATGCCATTAAACAGAATTATTTATTAAATATTTAACATTAGCTGTAATAGCTATAATATTTAACATTAGCTTTAAAAGTTGATCAAAATTCGATAGTTTTGTCTTTCTGTATTTCGAATTTTCTATAATTTGAATAAGTGCCATTTCACCCTACATGTTACGAGTTATAGAGATTCAACTGTATTTCATAATAGGATTATTTAACCTACTTAAGAATCCTATTTAACGCTTATAAAAATTACTAGACTTTGTAGATATTTTTTTAAAGATCTTTTTTTGTTAAATAATTTTTCGCAGTTGATAAAATTTGCTGCACTTTGTAAAATAGAAACTGTAGCTTGAGAATATTTGTAAGTTATTATAATATTTTTAGAAAAATGGTTCCAGATTTCAAGGATTCTAATGAATGAAACAAATCGATAAATATGCCATTCACGTTTTCTAAACTACCGAACATATTCAGTAATACCGAATAACATTGCGCTGCCACAGTTAAAAAATGTAAAGTACCTGGGGTTTTATCTCGACCGCCGACCGATTTGGAAGAAACAAATTGTGACGAAAGGCAATTTTGATTTAAAACTGGTAAAGTTATTTTGTTTAACTGGGAGACGCCCACAATTACCAATTGAATTAAAACTGATACTATACAAGACTTTTCTAAGTTTATCTGGGCGTACAGGTTACAACTCTGAACAGAAAACACATTAAAAGTTTTTAACGTATTTTATAATACTTTTTTTATTAATTTTTATTAATCTGGTTTTGTTATTAACAAAAGTCCGATTTCAACGTTTCTTGTATTTATGTATTACTTAATTTACAATAAAGTTCTCAAAATAAGCTTTTAACAAAGTTATATTACGTTAAACGCAAAACGGTATGTTATAAATCGCTGCTCCGACCTGTATGGACTTACGTGATTCAGGTATTTGATTCCGCTAAGCCCTAAGTAATAATGAAATTATAAGTAACGCTTTCAATCCAAATACATCCGGATTATTGCAGATGCAACCTGGTAGGCCTACTTAACTAACGAAATGTTGCACATGCTACAGTGACATTAGGTCTACTCATCAATGTTACAGACCTTTTAAACGGAAACTTCCGGAAAACGAAAACCAACTAATACGAAACGTATACATGCCACATTTACCCGGTAAACCCGTCACGCAGACTTCGTAGATGATGAAAAGATTTTTTTTTACGGATTAATTTTACATCAAACGCCGTTTCTCCGTTCCCAACTTCCATTTTCCTCTATCGAAGCAAACGTCCTCCTCCAGGTTTCTAGCATCCATTGCCTCCCCTACATCGTCCTTCCAACCCCTTCCTGGTCGCCCTCTCTTCCTCCTTTCTGGTGGGATCCATTCTAATATTTTTCGGGGCCATCTATCTGCTCCCAACCTCTTCACATGGCCGAACCATATCAACTGTCTTCTTTCCGTCTCTCCATTAACTGTTCTTGATAAATCCATGTTGTTTCTTATCGTTTCATTCCTTACTCTATCCAATTTAGAGATACCACAGCTTCTTCTGAGGAAGTCCATTTCAGCCGCTGCAAGTTTCCTTCTGTTGGCCTTACTAACATCCTATACTTCCGATCCATATAGTGTGACACTTTCAACTAAACTTTTATATATTCGTTTCTTTGTATTTATGTTTATTGTGTTTTGCCATAGAGGAGATGGAAAAGATACCTTTATAAAAATTAAAAATTACACGTGAGAGTCTTTCTACTAAGTTATGATCTCATTTAAGTCATTTTCGTCATATTTTTCTAGTTGTATAAAGCTGTAAATAGCATTAATAAAGTTTACAATACCGTTAAATTAAAATCTATAATGTTCGAGTTCTAATTTTTATTCATAAGTTTACTTCATTATTAAAACCTAAAACTTTTTTATAATTGTCCTATTTCACTGAGATAATTGCGGTCAATATCCTTCCCCAGCCGTAAATCGCTGATGAAGTGTTTCCAGACCTGTGTTCATAAACATTTTTCACTATTTTCAGCTAAAGAATAATCTACTGAGAGATGACTGTTAAAGTTTGTACCGCTCTGTGTGTAACTATTGATTTTTTTTAAATATTTTTATATACAGAGTGTTTCTAAACTGCACGGTAATCTCTAGGGAGATGATTCTATAGCTAAAAATAAGAAAAAAGTTCATAT
Organism: Catonia carolina; assembly: GCA_035578175.1. Classification (NCBI taxonomy): domain Eukaryota; kingdom Metazoa; phylum Arthropoda; class Insecta; order Hemiptera; family Achilidae; genus Catonia; species Catonia carolina. Next base: position 36,096,055 of record JAQMRL010000004.1, read on the forward strand.
AAACATAGATCCGGAAATGTTTCGTTAGCGAGTTATGCCTGACGAAAGATTTTGCCATGATTCCTGGGCAAAGAGCGAAATAAAACCATACTGAAATTCTGAGAAGATAAATTAAGGGAACATTTTAGTGCTTTCTTATGGTTTTTAATCTGAGAAATTTAAAAAAATGAGTCCCAGAACTGTATCACTTTTAGTTTTTAAGAAAACTACATTAAAAAATTTAAAAGTTGGATCAGTAATTATAATAAATCAATATTACTACCTTGAGTTGCTTTCTAAACTACGTCAAAAAGTAGGGAAAAAACGCCTCGAAATGTGGAAGGACAAATCATGGGTTCTCCACCAATACGCCAGCTCATTCCGCGTTACCTGTCAAGAAGTTCCTAGCCAAGTACAGCATCTCAGTGTTAGAACATCCACCTTACTCACCAGATCTAGCTCCATGTGACTTCTACCTGTTCCCTAAGGTGAAATCTGAATTAAAAGGCACAAGATTTGAGTCTGTGGAAGCTGTAGAAGAGAAATTGGCACGTGTCCTGAAGAAGCTGACAGAAGTGACTTCCAGCACTGTTTGCAACAATAGAAAATTTGCATGGAGCGTTGTAGGGAAAGAGAAGGGTATATATTGAAGGTGGCAGTTAGTGATTATGTATAAAATTACAACAAATTTTTTGACAACGGCAGTCTCGTTATTTAATTGCCACATCTCGTAGGTTTATTTGAATTTTTTGTTATTTTTAGCTATAGAATCGTCTCTCTAGAGAATACAGTGCAATATTTAGAATCACCCGGTATAATATATTTTTAATCTGATATTTTTTACCTTCATTGAATCGATAAAAATGTTGAGCTTAATGAAAAATAATATTATTTTGATACTTGATTAGATAAATCGATCCATTTCTCGTTGCTTAGATAAAATCCAAAGAGTGAAATATTAAATGAAATTTAGAGACAAACGTAGTTGGCTCGAAAGTTTTAAAAGACTTTTAATATGGTAGTCAAAGTTTTAACTTACAGTACATTGCAATAAAAACTTTTAATGTAATGATTTTTATCAACTCTTAAGGTTTAAACTTTATAATAATATTCCCTATTTAACTTTTATATTGTTTTACTGTACGTTATACATAGGTAAGAAATACATGTTTTCTGTTTTCGTTAATAATATGTTAACTTTTTTAAATGTAACTTGTTTTTCACAAGTTCCTTTGTATTTCATGTAAAAAATAATAACTATGTACTATGTAAAACCTGTTAACTCGCATAACGTTCTCTTCACAATAGAAAAAGAAAAAAACAATTTCCTTTAAGCCTCACTTATTTATGTACTTCGGTTTCCGGTCTCTGAATTAACCGTGGAAACTTAATACTTGATTGATATTTGCGGTAGGCCTACATTTTGTTACCCTAATTTAAAACAATAAGCAACCTCATGAACCAATGAGATGAGGATGATATGTATGACGTATAAATTAGGTGTAGTCTTTGTAAAATTATTAAATAATGGAATTGAGACACGCCTGATTTAGTAAAAATATAAATCTCAGAAGGTTGACGTTACACTTTACATAAATTAACTTGAATGGTGTCGTTTGCTTTAACAAATTAAGGAATGTGGGTGTGAAGATCGTAAGGGAAGTAAAAATTTAAAAAGAACTTCTCGCGGAACGAACCAATTAAGAATTGTTACAAGCAAATAAATTAAAAATTAGTAGATTGTCCTTTGAGGAAAAGACAGAAAGGAACCCTGGTGAGCCTTTGATGTTTGAACATATCCAGGTAGAGGTGTGGTCAAATATTTGTCATTGGCTTACCGGTATCTATGTGTATAACAGGTGTCTGATTTGAGGATTTTTGGTGGGAATTATAAAGGAAAAGAGTCGGAAAGGGGAGATGAATGAATAAAGACAGTTAGTTGGAAACGAGAGATCGAAGGATGCACAGTGAGTTTGGTGGGCGACAAACGCTAAATGACAAACAGTTGAGATTAGGTTTAAATATTAGAGTATTTCAGTTACATTAGTATACCTAGTAAGTTATACATCACAATCAAACAGTAAAAAACAAAAAAACACTATAATTCTCCAGCATCACCGCGGAAATAATACCATTCATCTATAACTGAACTTAATTCATCTTCTTCTTCTTCTTGATAGTCTCTTCTACTCCAAATCATCAAAAAAGAAACTACAGGACCTGTTCCGGCATCCACCAGCTACAAAAGATCCCGATTTGTGCCCTACGGACAGCTGGCGACTTCCGACCAGTGGAGGTATCCTGATCAAAACATCCTCTGAAAGCGATCGGTTCACAACTCCAACATACGACATCAAGTAACGCAAGATAGTAAAAAACCTTCAGATATTTATAAATCATTGAATTGTAAATGTGCCATCGCCAACATACCCATCTATATGCGTGAACGAGTTGAACAGAACTTCAGAAATCGGGTAACTCAGTACATTGACAATGAGCTCCGCCATTTGACCGATGTCATCTTTAAAACTATGTAATAAAAAAATTCAAGTGATGTATTTTACAATAAAAATTATATTACCATGATATCTTACTCCTTTTTTTGACTTTTTAAATCAGCTAGTTTCCTCGCCGCATCTTGTATATTTAGTATTTATTTAACCCAGATCCCAAACGAACCTAAGCTTAGGTGTTACTGTATAGTCTAATTAATTAGTTTTGTTATTCTTTACACTGTAATAAAAGTATATTTTTATAATAAATTCATATAATAAAACGTAATAAATTTGTATTATTTTAAATATATGAGAGAAGACGGGTTAGTAAAGAAATTATTTATCAGTTTATTACACAAACCCAGCTGCTGGTACGGTTCTTCTTTGAGGAAAGGGAACGGAACTCCGTAGTTCCTAGAGTGTCTTGCTTGCGTTTGCTAGAATATAAATACACGACCCCTATACGGATGGGTACTCTTCGGTACTTTGTAGTGTTGGGAATACACCAGCAACTTATAAATTTGCATTAGCTTGGAATTTCCTTTTCGTCTTTCTACTTCTTCTCCCTTTTAAAACGGAAGACGTTCATATATTTTTGTTTTGAAAACGACAAACCATAAAGTCATAAAATAATCTTAACATCAGTTTTAAAAAAGTTTTCTTCTTTTTTGTATTTTGTTTGCGGAAAGCATGAAAAAGTTTTTTCCAAAATAACTTTGTAACCTTAATTTCATTACGTTTCTTTAATTTGAATATTTGAGCCTAAAATGTTTCTTCTTAAAAATAAGAATTACAATTTGAAAGAAAATATTTCGTTATTAAAATTTACGAAAACTTTCTATCTTGGATAAAAATTGTAAAATTTGAGATAAATATTTTACATGTAATTTCAACACCTGTGTAAGAATTTTGTTGAAATATAGTAAATTTTATAACAATAATGGGTTTTCCGAGCAAACATTGAAAACATTTTCCAATAATCATAAAAAAATTTTAGGCTACTTAGTCTTTGCCATAAATTTTTCAAATTTTTTTAACTCTGCTTCTCCAACCAGACCTCAGTATTTCTATCATGGTAATGGATCGTAAAATGTAATTTAAAAGTTAATTCAAAATTGACTTTTTTCTTTAAAAATTATTTTTTGCATTTAAAATCCTGAGCAGTTTTTTTAAGACCAGACCATTTCCAAAGAAGAACCAGTTCAACATTTACATCAAACTGATATAAAAAGTACTTAAAAATTAATAAACTATTGAAAATTTATTTGCTTTGTGAAATAAAACAATTTTTAAATGTGACAAATAAAAATTTAGAAACTGAACAAGACATGAAGCAAGTTCTTAGTAACGAGAAAGAACGAGAAAGAATTTGCATAGCTGGTCAAGTAAAACCGTACGATAAAACAGCTTATGCATTTAAACATTTTCATTCTACTGTCCTAGGTAGGTGGAGATTGAGTGCCTTTTAAGAAAGCAACGTGAAAAATATCTTAGTCAATTCAGACGTACGAATAACATTTCTTGAATGTTCTGACATACTATAACGTTTATAGAAAAGTATTGAAGTTATAGGCATTCTTAAAAAATCGTAAATTGGAACACTTTGGATACTTGATTAGAAAATAGATACGAGGTCAGAAACATAGATTATTACAAATAATATGAAAGACAAGATAATATGCTAAAGTGATCCAAGTTGAAGAAAAACATCTTGGCTAAAATACCTACAAGACTGGTGTGATGCACAAAACATTACGTTTCAGACTAACAGCAGAAGAAGAAGAAGAAAATTACAGAGAAATTTTTTGGATTGGAGATTTATGATGATGGTCTAACGCAAAAATAATTGCTCTATTATGTGCTGCTGTAAACAAGATAAAAATTGTCTTCTTAAACGCAGAAGAATAAGGAGATGATTGCAAAATCTAAAATTCATTGCTATATGCATTATTTGAAAATAATAAGTTGTTGTAAATGCTGTGTTTTATTTCTTTACTTTCATGGAATCTATAACCAATCCCACTGACATTAAATCTAACAGTACTCGTACATATTGTGACAATAAAATAATATTAGTTCGTGGTATGGTGCAGGAGTGTGAAAATGATCAAAAACAAGCACTCTTCATACTCACCAAAATGATGAAAGAGTACAATATGAATGTATCAAAAAAGACAATGACTTTTGTCATTTTGTGGTAAGAACCCAACAAGATCCAAAATAGTAATTAATGGACTCATAATAGAGCAAGTGAGCCCATTATAAATATTTTTGAAACTGATATCTCATATGAGGAGGACCTTGACGTGAAAAATAAGCTATCTAAATTTAATCAGACAGATAGGACGATTCATAGGACACTGAGGAAAAATACCCGAAACATGTTTAAAGTTTTATAAGACGGTGGCAGTTCCAGGCTTGACATACGGGAGTGAAGCAAGGGTGATGAGAAGAAAGGAGGAAAAAATATTCAAACTGGGGAAATGAAATTCTTAAAGTCTGTCAAGGGTTGTACAAAACAAGACAGGATAAGACATAAAGGATTAAGGCAAGTATTCGGAATTTTTCCTCGTAACAAAAAAAATTAAACCGGACCCAGTGGGTTGACCACTTAAATAGAATGCCAGAAAGTTGCTTACCTAGAATAGAGAATATTAATATTGAGAATATTAATATTAATATCGCTAATTGAATAGCCTATTAGTAAGAAGATATAAACCAATAGGAAGCAAAGATATTGGCAGGCCGACGAAAAGATGGGTGCCGGAGCAGGTATAAATGCCTAACTTATGAAAAGAAGAAGAAAATTAATTCGTGGTAGGCTGGAAGATTAGGATAAAATAGTTTTATTGTATGAAGGGTGTATTGTTGTATAACTGGCCTGGGAGGGGTGGAGTGTTGGTGCAAAATTTAGGATAATCAGCACTTATTGTTATTTCTTGTATTAGTGTTTAAGTTTTATTCTATTACAGTGTATATTAATTTTTATCTATACCTTTTTGTGATTTATTTACAAAATTTCTAAGAATCCCATTATTCCAACTTTCTCGTTCCATCTAACTTTTAATTATTGCTTTCAGAATTCGGAAGAAAACCTCTCTGCTTCTATTATTTGTATACCACCTCGTCTGTATATTACATTCTTCAAAACTGAAAAAGTATAGAAAAGTTAGCTTTGTGTATGAGTTAGTTGAATTCAGTTAGTTCAAGATGACTTGTGTGTGAATACGTACTGTACGTTAAGAAAAGGCTGCGTGGTATACATAATGTATTTGGTTGTAAGTAAGAGATAGTTGTTAAATGTAAAATGATTCCTATTGTTAGTTAATTTAGCTTAAACTTTACGTTTTGTAATTAATTTAATTATTTAAGTAAACCATTGTAATTTGTTAGTAATCTAAGTTTCAGCCTGCTTCCAATTACCTCTAAAGTATTTGAGAAAATGTTGTTAAATCGTTTAAAACCTTTTATAGAAGAGTATAAACTGATTCCAGATCATCAATTCGGGTTTCGTGAACGACACTCGGCTGTAGAACAAGTCCACAGACTAGTCAAACTTATTCAGAAGAGCTTAGAATTGAAGAAGTTTACTTCAGCTGTGTTCTTGGATATGCAACAGGCGTTCGGTAAAGTTTGGCATCTAGGTCTGTTATACAAAATTGAAATGAAATTAGAATATCCATACTTCTTGCTTTTTAAAAACTATCTTTTAAATCGTTTCTTCCAAGTTAAATATGATAATGTCTCTTCCAATTTCTACTTATTAAATTCCGGCGTTCCTCAAGGCAGCATTTTGAGCCCATTCTTATATACGCTTTATACAGCCGACCTTCCAGAACATGAATCTGTTATGACGGCAACGTTTGCAGATGACACAGCGATTTTAGCGGCGGACGCTTCTCCGATATGTGCCTCGGAGAAGTTACAAACCCATCTTGACAACATTCACGAATGGTGTAAGAAATGGAGAGTGAAGATTAATGAGGATAAGTCAACGCACGTAACATTTACATTAAAGAAACCAACATGTCCAGTGGTCAGCTTGAACGGTACAGTAATCCCACAGAAGGATGAAGTTAAATATCTGGGTTTACATTTAGATCGAAGACTCACGTGGAGAAGTCATATATGGGCGAAACGAAAGCAACTTGGGCTGAAGTTACGTCAATTATTCTGGCTCTTAGTCAGTAGGTCTCAACTCTCCCTTGAAAATAAAGTACTTGTATACAAAGTAATACTCAAACCAATTTGGACATATGGGTTAGAGCTATGGGGTACAGCTAGTTCATCAAATATAGAAATACTGCAGCGCTTTCAATCAAAATGCCTGAGACTGATTACTGCAGCCCCATGGTACGTAACAAATGAAATACTACACAAAGACCTAAACCTGCCCTTCATAAAAGAAGAAATTAAACAACATAGTGAAAAACATTTACAAAAACTATAAGACCATCAGAATCCATTAGTGATTAGCCTCCTTGACAACAGCGAATATACTTACAGACTGAAACGCTTTAAACCATTGGACTTACCTCTATGATTTTGTTAGTCATTTAATGTTTTTTTTTTCATCTTTTCTACTTCAACTCCTAATCATCAGCATCTCATAATTGGCGTCGTTTTCATATCTACCATCGTCATTATCATCTCCAACTTCAACACTTTGTGTTTCGGGATGTTGATTCACGGTTCATCAAGTTTGATTTTGTATAGATATATTTTTTGTTTCTTCACAGTTTGGTCTTTTTCAAACACACTACTGAGTGTCGTTTGTGTTTTAATTCTAAGGACATTACTCAGATTTTCTCAAATTTGCTTAAAGTTATTGTATTTATTAACTGATTGCAAAAGAAAAACTATACTGTTAAAAAAAATAAAAAATCTAAGTTTAATAATACTGTAGATCTTTTTTCTGTCATCAGTCTCTCGACTGGTTTGATGCAGTCCTTATCTTGCGCAAGTCGTTTCATATCTATATACCTGTAACACCCTGCATCCTCTGTAATTTGCGTTATAGATATATTCTAACCGTTGCCTCTCCTTACAATTCACTCCCTTAATATTACCTTCCATTACTGATAGACAAATACCTGGATGTCGTATGATATACCCCACTAATCTGTCCCTTTTTCTAGTAATATGTTTCCATATACGTTTTTCATCCACTCGTCTAAGAACCTCTATATTACTTATTTTGTCCACCCACCAAATCTAACATTTTCTTATAACACCAAATTTCAAAAGCTTCTATTCTCTTATTTTCTACAGCCCCTATCACCCACGTTTCACTCCCGCATAATGCTAGATAATAGATCATAAGATTAATTGTAATTATCAATTCTGTCATTAAATATTGTTGTAAGTTAAAGAAAGTATGTTTATTATTTATTATAACCAGATCCCGAAAGAACGTAGGCTTAGGTGTTGCAATATTTTTTGGATAAAATACTCGAACGGTGACTTACATTGAATTAAACTTACGGGAATTACATTGAATTAAACTAGACCACTACTCAGTAATCGATAATCTGAAAGTTTGCAATCCAGCAATTTAACTTTGCGCCAAATCTTTTAGATATTTAATTTTAATTTTAAATAATTATGTACATTATTAATATTGTATATCAACGTAAGATTTTCCTTGAATTCCGTATTAAAACGGACGCGTAAATAATTTTAAGTAACATTTATTAGCATTACTATTCATTAAAATAGAATAAACATTTTATTAAAACTCTAATATCCGTAATATATTTAATAGTTTTTATTACTACATGTTATACGTAAAGACTGTAACAATTATTCATTTAAACAATTATTATGGAAATAAATCTTCATGTTTTTGTTTTATAAAACATTTTAGTTAATAAAATACGAGTTTTATAGCACGGCTATTAATAATAGGATTACTTGTTCATGCCAGTTACTAAGTTTTAGTTTTATTAGTATTTTAATCATTTTTATAAAATTTATTAAAGAGAAAATCTACAAATTTGTATACAACTGTTGGTAATGATTTAAGGAAATGTAGGTAGTATACTTTAAGATTACAATATATTTTAAAAACAGACTGGAGAACTAATAATTACAAGTTCAATAATTTCAGGAGTATCTGTTGAAGCATCTACTGTGGTTATCTTTTATTGAATTTCTAGTTCATTAAAAATTTTAATTACTATCCCTGTAAGAGTTACTAAGTTTATGAATGCATCAAAAGTTCATGAAAAATCTTGTAAATTATTATTTTTTTTCGAATAAAATTTCTGAGGAAGCCCAAATAAAACATGCAGGTTATATAGTAGTGTCAAAAATTAATTTTAATTTTGATCCAAGCCTTTCAAAGTTCTTAACACTTGCTTGTGGCGTTTATTTTTATGTAAGAAATAAAACCCTTTACGGCGATTTCAAACTTTCAACAGTAAAGGATCTAATTGTGTCTTTCTTTATTTAATTTTGCGAATGATTATAACCATCCAAACTAACTTGCCTGTGACCTAGCTACAACTAACTTCTTAACGTACAACGTCTGAAGTGAAAATGGACAAGAGGAAAACCGATAACAGCCATAGTTCTAAACGGAAGATATACCACTGGGTACCTCTTCTGTAAGTTAAATTCCCTCTTCTTCTTTTTGTCATGGCTATCCGGTTCGGATGTTGGAGATCATCATGGCTATTTTGACATTATTAGTCCCAATCCGGAACAATTCCCTGGTGCTCTTACCGAACCAAGTCCTCAAATTGGTGAGCCAGGAAATTCTTCTTCTATCAGAAATCCTTTTTCTCTCTATCTTTCCTGCATAATGCACTGCAGTAAATCATAACGTTTTTTATTTCTCATAATATTCCTAAGGTACTGCAGCTTACGGCACTTAAAAGTTTTTACTAATTCCAGACCCTTGTTTATTCTCAGGAAAACTTCAACATTAGTGACTCTGCGTACACGAAATTCTCAATCCCTTCCGCTCGTTAAATATTAAATATTATGTACGAATATTGTGAAGCTCATTGCACAGTTTTCTTTCTTTGTAGTTTTACATCTCACTGTTTTGCAACTTCTGCTAATGCAGCAGGTGGAGAATGATGATATATGAAAATGAGCGATGAAAAAATGCCAGACCTGACGGGGAATCGAGCCCGGAACCCCGACGTAGAAGTTAGTTACTCATTGTACAGAACTGTAATAAAATAAAGAAGACAATTTTCCGTAAATGTATCTCACGTTTCTCAAAAGTACAGATAAACGGTGAAGCGTGAGTTGCTAACCCAATTGACGCCAATCCGATAACCTCCCGGGGCTTTTCATTTTGGTCGCCTTCCTAAGATTATCTCGGGAAACTATATCGGACGATTTGCGAGGGACGGGAAACATCAAAAAAGTAAAACATGAAATGTTTTACTTGGTAAATGGGCCACCTGAAACCTTTGGAGAGCTTGGTTAGAGGGATCTGTGGGATACAAGACCGATCACAAAGTCCATCTACTATCCCATTAAAGTTGCGTCGGGGACTTGCTGACCACCAACCAAGGTCGGTAGGGTTCTTCAGGTAACTGCTGGTGGCACTGTAGTGTAATCCTTCAAAAGCGGAATTTGAGGATTACATTCAGTTCTCATTCGTCTCCTCGTTCACCTTTTTTCATTCCTATCACGTTTTGTTCCTGTAAGGTCTTCTCTAACGTATGCCCTATTTCTATAATCCGTCCGCGGATGATGCTTATTAGACCTTCTGAGAAGTTTTTTCTAGCTTGCTGTAACTCTTTAAAACTGCCTCCACGCAGTCCCAGCTGGACATGGCTGTCCCGTTCAATCTTTTTGGCAGACCCCAGAAATTTTGATGATGGACAAACAATGTGTTTCTTCGCTCAGAACTCTCACTAGATAGATCAGGAATTGTGATTTCCCGAGTAATTCTGAGGGTTGGAAAACGAGTTACTGTCCCGTTGTTGAGTTTCGGTCCCGTAAAAGTAAATACTCGTATATAATGCTACTATAAAAAACATAAATAAGATAGTGTTTAGACGGAGTACCTAAGAAAATCGGTGAAAAATAATTTTTTAGCCAATATTTTTAAAAGAGTAATTTTAATAAACTTCTGGAAGCTGGAGGAGGAAGCTTTTGAAGCTCACCACAATTTCTTTCATCTTAGGTTTTCTGCTTCGTTCCGTTCATATACTTTTCTGATTCGCTTCATAACGAAACAAATTTTTATTTTAATATTGGTATACCAAATAGATTATAATTAGTAGCTATAATTAAAGTCCGTATTAGTGTTTTATGATTTTGTTGAATTAATTAATCTTTTACGGAATCATTAATAGTTCACAAATATTTCTGTCAATAAATGATTTTACAGACCTTAAATATTGGAAAACCCCAAGACAAAATTACTCAGGAAATGAATTCATTAGTAGTAAGTAGTTATATAATAAATATTAATAAACTGAAATAAATCATAAATAAAATGCTGTGAGAATATCGAAAATTTTAGAGAAAGATTGAGAGTTTAAAAATGCTAACGTAAATAGTAAGACTAGTGAATAGATTCCAAGAAATAGTATGAGTAGGCTACTATAAACGGGTTTTATAGTAGAGGTAGGCTTGGCTATTGTTGTACAGATATTGTGAAAGAGCGGGTACCTTTTTAGATAGTTGGCCTTTATTGTAACACCATCTATTCAATCCTTATTTGTTTACAGTTGTTAAGATTTATCCAGAAGCTGTCAGAAGGATTTTCTGTTTTTATTGGTAAGTCGAAATTCTCTGTCGTTCTCGAAATCTCCATTAGCTAACCTATATAAGCAGCCAGTTTGTTTACGGTCGAGTTCAGTTCCGTTTTTGTCTGTAAACCAGTGAGTGAATTGTAACAGTGTGTTTGAAAAGGTCGACGTTACTGTGAATTACTGTGTGTTTTTAAACTTTATTTCTGTAGCTTTTGGAAGTGGTATTTAGTAAATTGGTTAAGTTGTTTATTGTTATTAATTAGTTATTATAATTAGTTTGTCATTCATTATAAGTAATTTAATTGTAATTCACTTGTAGATTTTGGTCATTTCATTTTGTAATTTTTTGAGTTGTAATAAATACTTGTAATTTTAAACTTAAGTGTGTTAATTATTGAATTTACCCAGATCCCGAAACGGACCTTAGAGATAAGTGTAACAATACGATTTATTTTGTAATTTATGTACCTAAATTTTGTATCATTGTTAAAAGAGAATTAACATTATTTATTCCAAAATAATTATCATTATTAAGCTACAATCACTTATGCCGGTTTAATAATAATCATTGATGTACTTAATATGACACACTTTGTTGGATGAATTGTACAGTGAATTTATTTTCTTTTTTCACTCACATAGGGTTATTGTCCGGAAAATCTATTGAAAAGCTTGAAAGTACTATTGTTGAGTTAGCTTTTCTATTTAAATACAAACTGCTGTGTATAAATGTTTCTAATAAACCTCTCTATACAATTTCTACATAGAACTATCTGTACAATAATTTAAACTGACAATAGTACTCGTAAAACATAGTTACGATGCATTATTGTATTTACGTTTAATTACATCCATATTGACGAACAATTAAATGAATAGGTATGTTGTAAAGGAGTGGAATTTAATTATTTTTACTGAATCAGCTATTTCTGTTGTAATTTGTTGCTCTGGAAATCTTCCAACGTTCAAAACATAATATTTCATGTAATCCGCATTTTAATAGTAATGGAACGGAAACTGATAATGGAGTTATTTTGCGAAATCGAATAAGTCCATTGAAAGTGTTGAAACTTAAGTTGTGGAACTGAAACTCTGTTGTGTTTAACTGATTTTAAATAGTGATTTAAGGAAAGTGCACCATCAAAATATTCTCAGATACAGATAAGATATCCAATCAAATAAAATTTGTTAAAACTGATCTTCCAAGGTAAGGTTTTCAGCTACGTCAATGATATGATAGCTAGTGATAGGATCTCCCAAAATAGGTCTCGCAAAGCCAGAAAGGTTGAGATTTAATAGCCAGACGAAGGTTTTCCTTACAAGCAACGATTCCTTATATTAGAGATGACTTAATTATTTTTTGTCATTAGTCTCTGAACTGGTTTGATGCAGTTATCCAAGCTATTCTATTTTGTGCAAGTCGTTTCACATCTACATACCTGTAACACCCTACACATTTTGTTTTGCTTTAAATATTCTAACCTTTGCCTCCCCATACCAATCTCTCCCTCAATATTACCGGCCATTATTTATAGACCAATACCCGGATGTCTTAAGATATGCCCCACTAGCCTATCCCTTCTTCTGGTAAGATGCTTCCATATACTTCTTTTTCTATCCACTCGCCTAAGAACCTCTAAATTACTTATTTTGTCCATCCACCTAATCTTTAACATTTTCCGTTAACACCACATTTCAAAAGCTTCTATACTCTTTCTTTCTACGGCCCCCATCACCCACGTTTTACTCCCGTATAATGCTACACTCCAAACATAGTGTTTTAAGAATTTTTTTCTATAAGTCAGTGTTTGTAGTCAGTGAGCTGTTTTTTTTTTAATGGCGGCATTATATTAAGCGAAAGGTTACTGCCTAATTAACACAGTATAACCATCATGGGACATTCTTTTGGTTTTTCCTTTTTTTTATTTCCCATTTTCCGATAATGAACATTAGCTTCTTTTAAATTTTTTGACGTTTCCCTGTTTCTTGCTTCCTGTGTACAATTTTAAGATTTATAAGCAATTTAGCAAAAACACAAATCAAGGAAAGATTTATGATAGGAGTAACTTTGTAGCATCAAAAACCAAACTAATATACATGAAATTTTTTCTATAAGTCAGTGTTTGTAGTCAGTGAGCTGTTTTTTTTAATGGCTGCATTATATTAAGCAAAAGGTTCCTGCCTAATTAACACAGTATAACCATCATGGCACATTATTTTTTTGGTTTTTCCTGTTTTTTATTTGCCATTTTTCCGATAATGAACATTAGCTTCCTTTAAATTTCTTGACGTTTCCCTGTTTCTTGCTTCCTGTGTACAATTTTAAGATTTATAAGCAATTTAGCAAAAACACAAATCAAGGAAAGATTTATGATAGGAGTCACTTTGTAGCATCAAAAACCAAACTAATATACATGAAACGTTACCTAAGTACAAGATATACAAAAAATGATTCAACAGAAATTAAAATGAACAGGTATAGTAGTCAGTTTGACCTGCTGACATTTTTAAAATAGCTGATAAATCAAATCAAATATTAATTTAAAAATGAATGAATTTCAAAATTTACAGTTTGAAAATTGTTTTATAATATTTTCAAATTTTATTTTTATAAATTAAAAACGATTTATATTTGAAGTAAAAATTCGTTAATAAACTCAATTTGTTAGATACTATTTATTTTGTTTGTTAATTTAAAAATAATCTTTCATTCTAATCAATTTATTTGTGAAAGATATGGATTTGATACAGAACGTCATGGATAATGCTTTTTTAACAATGAAAATTTTAATTTGTAGGTATTTGAGTACCAAACCTAACACATGAGCTATAAAGAATCTGTTAAACATTTTATTTTATCAAAATGTTTTTATCATTATCAGTAGTAAGATGTTTCTTCTATCTGAGCAAAATACAACTTATTAATTTTTTTTTCAAAATATTTTTCAAAATTTTTTTGAAAATTAAAATTCTTAAAATGTATTTTTTATTATTAAGTCAATCTATTTTATTTAAACAATAATATTTTTATAAAACTAATTTCGTTTTCTCTGATATTTCGTTTTCTTTATTTGTAGGAACAGTTTTCAGTAGTAGGCTAATTTAAATTTATTAAATTTTTTCATTTAAATTGAAACGTTTCCCACGCAGCTGAGTTTAGTCAAAAAAACGCTCGTTGGTTTATGATACACTGCACTACACTACTTATAATGAAAGATTCGAAATCGGTACATGGGCTGAAGTAATTAAAAAATGGAGACTTTGGCAGAAATAAGGGGAAGCGAATGACCACTGATGAAAAGATGACATCGATGATGGTGGAGGTTTAAACTGGATAAAGTAAAATTTCTGCCCATAGCAGCTAGGTGGAGTGTCAAATTGTTTACACTCAATCTGTTTGTTGCAGGGCTAAAATAAATAGTTCTGTTTCTTATCACATGGTCAGCCAATTAAATGACTGAATTCATTTAACGACAGAAGAGGTAGAGGTGTAAAAGACACTAATCAGAGTTATCTACTCTGAAAGTAATGAATTTCATTATACAGCCAGACCCTGTGGTGAATGAAGTGAAGGTGTCATTTACAGAGTGGAAAATATGTGCTTTTCAGAGGGCCTGGCATGCTGATAAGCATACTTTTCCACTCAGTGAGGAAGGCAATAGTAAACCACCTCACTCCTCGTGTTACTTAGTAAAGCCTCTAGAGGTTCAAGCCAGCCTTTCGGCTTATGACCTAAACAACAGCAAAGTAAAATTAGTAAATAAAGAAAAGTTCAAATATATTCCATTCGGATCTTCTGAGGAAGTAATATGAGAAGTTGAATCAAATGGTGTGCATGAGCTATCATGATAGGGGGAAAAGTAAAAGTTGGTGTCCAATATAGTGTAAGAGCCCTGGCTCAGGACAAATGTTAAAGATGATGATGATTTTAGACAGTTTTTTAATACAAAATGTTTACCTATGTTGTTTTTTTTACTTTAAAAGGTTTGAGAGGATCTGGTCGAAGAATTTCGTGGCTGAGAAATTAGGAAATATAATCACAAACCTAATTCACTGTGCTGTTTTCTTCTGTCTTTGATAAAATTTAGTTGCCATTTAGACCATCAAAAATTGGTAAGGGATTGTCGCTCAGGAAAAAAATGTAATGAATTTTAAGGAATATAAAATTTGTATCTATGTCACACGTAGGAATAATGTATGTAACGTGGAATAATGTAATTAATGTAAGTAGAAATAATGACTACTATTTTTAGTGTTTTATTCCGAAAAGATTACAAATTAATATTTTTAATGTATTTTCACAGGAATAAATTGTGTACCCTAAAACAAAATTTGTTAAACGGTTCGGGTCTCTGAAATTACATTTTATAAAATATGATTGTCACTCAATATCATCGGAAGTGTTAGTTTTAAATTAAATCATTAAATTAAATGTTTATAAAATTATTAAAGTGATTGGTACTAGTCTGATCAAACAAAATATAACAAATACGTGATGAATTAAAAAACGCAACTCAAAAAAAGTTATTCAGTAATAGAAAAATACTTCAGAAATTTGATGAGTTTGTTAGCCACCAATCCTTATTATTTTATTCATTACATTACATTCATTACAATTTGAGAAAACATCTTTGACAAAAATTTATGAAGATTTAAAATGAGGTTATGACGGTTTAAAAAATATAAATAAATTTATAAAGTCGTTAGATCAACTCAATAAAATGAACTGTTAAAAATCATACACCGATAAAAAGTGACGTAATTAAATTTTAACATTTTTAGAGACACAAATCAAGTTTAAAAAGTATATAAGTGCAAAGGAATCCGGATTTTTCTTTTTTTTTCAATTTAAATTAAGATTATTAATTGCTTTCCAAACAGTTACAAACTTTGTAAAAACAAATTTATTAAGAAATTTAAGGAAAAATCTTTTCTAAACCTAGGATTTCGTAAATGACAGATATAATAATACAATTAATAAAAATTCTACATAATTATAATAATTAAGTTAAATCTGTTTAATTCCTGGTCGCAATTAAATTAAGGGACGAAGGGTTTAGTACTACATATTTAATTAAGGCTGAAAGGCAGATGAAATGGTACTTTATTATTGCTGATTGAATGTTGTACATTTTGAAGATCCCCTAAGGGCTTATGGAATATTTTAAGGGTAACTGGAAGAAGAGAGGAAGGAAAAAGTAAAGAAACGTTAAGAGATGAGTTGAGATACAGGGAAGCGGAACGTTTTATCTTGTCTGTTGTATTCTTTATTCAGAAGATCCTGTTTAGATGGAACAGGATTGGATTATCCAGGAACAATGTTGCTTGCATGCTTGGTACTGTTGGTTCTAGTAGTACCACTGTCAAGAGCAACGTTGTGCTCATTTGTCAGGCATAGTCTTCCGAATTCTAACTAATCGAACTATCCTCTTACCCTTCCCATCCTATCTTCTGATTCTTTCCACTAACTTTCATCTCCCTTCCAAACCTCACTCACCCTTTCTTCGAATTCTTCTTCTTCTCCTCCTCTATCTTTACTCATCCGTTACCTTCTTCTCTTCACCCGACCGTGTTTCTCCTAACCCTTTCGCCCCCTCCATTGATCATCATTCACTCCTATCCACCCACCATGCGAATCCTACATCTTTCTCCGACTCCCTCCATCACCTAACATCCACCAGTAACTTCTTCCTTACCATACCCTACCTTAACCTCTATTCTCCGACATCTTTCAACCTATTAAGGTGATAAATTGTGTCTTGCTTTTTCTTCTACATCTTTCTCTTTTTTTCTTACTTTACCTTATTCTTTTTAGTTACTATTGTTCTGCAAAATATTATTTTTCTTCTAGTTTTAAACATTTTAATCCATCCTTATTAATATATAAAAAAGATAAATAGTTGTGGCATCAATCAGATACAGTATATTGTAATTTTACTTCATCCGTATTTTGTGCGATAAACACAAAAGTAAAAAAGAAGTTTAAACAACCATTGTTCACAGAAATTTATTCTGGTCAATTAAATTTAAAATAACACCATCAGTAAAATCAGTTCTCCTCTGTTTCCAATGTATAATTTCTTTGAGTAAACTATAAATTAAAAAACTAATGTCACCGGATGGCAACGTTATGTGGCGAGATAAAACCTTTAATTTTTGGAGGCCCTGAAAAAGGGCCGTTTAAACGGTTGTCGTCTTGTCGAAGCGTCGGTCGTAGTCATCGTGGTGGTCAGGGAGCTGGGCGACACGGCATACCGTCATCCAGCGTAGACGACATCTTCTTCTCTTGCAGTAGTGCGTCGATGGTTGCTTCTTCAGATCCGGTGGGCGTAAGGCTCGGTCGAGGGACGGCTGTGGGCATCGCTCGCGGCAGCGGGCGATGACGGTCCCGGTCAATGGCTTACGGTGTCGGGTCGGCGAGCGAAAGCATCATCTTCTCTCTTGCGGGGTCGTCGATGAGTCTTCGTTGGAGTACGGTAGCCGTATGCCGATGGTGAACGTCTCGTCTGCTGTATGGATCGGAATTGAATCTAACCTCCTGTGTGGATTGGAATCGAATCTCTTCGGGCTCAGTGGAGCGCTTTTTATATAGTCGCCGAGAGCGCTGTGGTAGGGGGCGGTTTTTCTCTTGGTCTTGGCGACAAAGGCCTCTGTTGGTACGCTGTCACAGGCTTACCGGCCCTTTCGCAACTATTGGCGGTTCCCTCTGTTGCTACGTCGGAAGCTTTGATATCTGGCAGCACAGCACCTAATCAAAGGGGATGACGGTGACACTAAATTAAATAATTTCTGATTAAAAACCCTCTTATCAATGTATGTAATGCGTTGTTTGAGCTTAAAAAGTTATACAGAATTTTTTTCACCAAATTATAGAATAATATGAA
This sequence comes from Catonia carolina, assembly GCA_035578175.1. Taxonomy (NCBI): domain Eukaryota; kingdom Metazoa; phylum Arthropoda; class Insecta; order Hemiptera; family Achilidae; genus Catonia; species Catonia carolina. Next base: position 36,114,136 of record JAQMRL010000004.1, read on the forward strand.
TCCTTACGTACTGGAGTTATCAAAACTAAATTTGCCACTAATCCTAAAGAAGAAATTGAAATAATATACACCTGTTAAGGGTTTCCCGACAAGGTGATAACCCCTTAGAATAAAGTCACCTATATAAACTTGAATTTTATATAGATAACTGAAGATGTAATATCTTCTTAATATTTTAAATTAAAAAAATTTAGTTTCAAATGGTATTTGTACTCTGATGATGGTGGATCCACCGAAACACGAGTGACAGATAATAGAAACTAAGGCAGCTTAAAAAGGTTAATAAGATTTATTATATTATAAAATTATTATATAGGCTACAATAGAATTGATTTCAAGCTGTTCGATGGCTTATAAGGATTTATTTATAAAATTGTTGTGTAAAAATTACATATAAATTAGTTAAATCATTTTTTATATATAAAAAATATAACATTTTTTATATATTTTTACTAGAAAGAATAAAAAAGTCTGATGTGTGTAAAATTTATCCTTAATCTCTGCTTCATATTCTACGGAGACGACGATTGGTGTTACCTGGTGAATATAAACAGTTTAAAACGCGGAAAAGTGGGTTATTATTGTTTTATAATTTTTTTGAAATCGCTGGTATACCAGTTGAATTATTTCTTTTAGGTAAGGAATCTGTGAGCAGCGTATGATTAGAAATATGTATATAAGAAACCTTAACACTGTCCTCAGCAGTTTTGATTGAAAATGTTGTGGCTTTGAGAAAACTGAGGGTGAAATAGAATTTTATAAATGCTATGGGATTTAAACGTGAGGGTCCTGCTAGTGTCTGGTGTTCTCAAAAGTGGTAAAGAGATTTGTATACTTATCTAAAAAAAATATTTACTGGTTGTACGCAGCTGCACAATGTAGATTTTATTAAATTAAGTGGAAAAAATATTAAGAAGACTCCACGGAAAGAGCGGTTATGTCCATTTTTTTGAACATGAGATTTTAGCACATTCTTTTAGTTAGTTAAAAGTACCACCGGCTAGTTTAACTTACTTGCAATAATGTGGTAAGTCACTAAAATACAAAGGTTTTTAATTTTGGTATGGATCACATTGAAAAATGTTCCAAAGGCGAGTTTTATATACTTTCTCCTAAAAAATTGTCGATATGTGAAAAGAAATTTAATCTTTATTGATTGTTGAACCTAATCTATACTAATATTATAGAGACACAGCGTGTGTTTTTGTGCAGACTAATTTTTAAAATTATTCAACGGATTTTCATGAAATTTTGACAGCATATTTATATTCACAGCAACATTTTCTTTTTAAATTTTTAAAAATGATAGCTGTAAGTACCCTAATGAAGATTTTCATAAAATATGAATGTTTGTGTGTACACGTGAGTAGGTATTGCTGTTGACGTAGATGAAGGGGTTTGATTATGACGAGAGACGTACGCGGTGTAAATTATCAAAACTTCGTATGTGTGTGTGTGCGCGCGCGCGCGTTGGAGTATATACAGTTGATCTAGCAGCTAGACAATTATTTCTGTTACATGTATTTATTTTCAAAAATTTATTGAAATTTAATTTATGGACCTGAACATGTTTCGCGTGCGAAGCCGCGCGGGCCATGCTAGTAATCTAATATTTTAACAACAATAACGAATAGTGTCCATTGAATGCTTTTTAGTACATAGTACATTTTTGTATATAAGTTATTTTATTTATAACTTGTTTGTTTACCGTATAAAATTTTTTCATTCGGTTTTCATTATACTAATACAATATTGGTTTTTTCAAGCACAATATTTCCGTATTGTTCCAGGAAACCTTTACAAAAATATTTAATATTTTCCTTTTTAAATATATATTATATATATATATATATACTTTACGTAAACAATTAAGTAAGTGTTTACTGAATCTTAATTTACTTTAAAATAAAATGAACATTGTTTATTTAGTATTTAAGCTATTATTAAGTTCTATCCTTTCCTGCTTAGAACCAAACTTACTGCTTTACCTACAATCTCATTCTTCTTATTCTTGTTGTTCTCCTTCTTATCCTCCTTCTTCCTCTACCATCTCCTCTTCACATTTACTTTGAGTTAACTTATTAAGTAAACTCAATTGATTAAGCAAAGTAAATTCACAGCACTAAAACAGTAATTTCTAAGTCAATTCACAAGTCCTGCCAACTTAAACTTCTACTAAGGCAATTTATATGTTAATTAAACAACGACCCATACAAACTAGTAATATCATACAATTAGTAATCTACGACGTTAGGTTAGTCTAAGGAAACCAATTTACATCAATTGAATTAGCCGTATTATAAATTAGTACGCTTTCCTATTACTCCATAAATGTTAGTATAGAATTTATTAATAATTTCACAGTAAGTCTATTTTATTAGAATATTACTCAATTATGGAACATTTTCCATTCGGATTTATTGAAGAGTTATCCTTTATTTAAATTTACTTTATTTATAAATATTTAAGCTCCTAAATAAGTGCTATCAAGAATGAAGATATACTTAGGAAACAGAAAATATTCATAAGGAAAATTTGGCTGGTAAAAGATTTAGACGGAGATAAGATTAGATTTAGTGGCCAATAACAGGCAGGTGGAGTGTTAAATTAATTGCACTCGATCTGTTAGTTCCAAGGCTACAAAAATAGTTCTGTTTTTTATCACATGGTCAGCCTATTATATGACTGAACTATTAAAGAACAGAAGAGGTAGAGGTGTAAAGGCACTAGTCAGTTATCTCCTTTGAATGTAATGAATTTCACAATACAGCCAGACCCTGTGGTGAAGTGAAGTTGTCATTTGCAGGGTGGAAGGTAGGTACTTTCAGAGGGCCTGGCATGCAGATAAGCATAATCGTTCAACTCAGTGAGGAAGGCACTGGTAAACTACCTCACTCCTCATTTCACTCTGTAAAACCTCTAGTGGTTCAGACCAGTCTATCGGCTGTTAACCTAAACAAGATTTAGATAGATAGATAGATAGATAGATAGATAGATTTAGACGGACATAAGAATTAGATGAATTAGATAAGAAATAAGAATGATTTGTCATCTGCGGGGTGGAAAGTATGTGCTTTTCAGAGGAAGGCATGTGCTCAATGAGGAAGGCATGGTAAACCACACTCTCGTTTTACTTAGTAAAGCCTCTAGAGGTTCAAACCAGCCTTTCAGCTGATGACCTAAATAAAAACATTTTGTAATAGCATTATTACAAAAAAAAATTAGGCAAATCTTTAAAATTGATATTATGTTTATTATTATTTAATGATTTTTGTGATAGGTGAGAGGGGGAACATTTGCTTACTTATTAGGAGGATTGCATGGAGAGTGGGACAATCCGCCATGATTTGGGTAGAACTGGAGCTGTGAGGCAGAGATATAAGGAGAGGTGGTTCCAACAGCAAACCAGAAAATTGTCCACAAGGAGTACGATCGTTGGGTAGACCACGAAGATGATGGATAAAAGCTAGAATAGGCAATGTGCCTAATCCGTAACGGAAGAACAAGGAGAAGAAATTTATTTTATGATTAAATACATTACATAAATTATGTATGAAGTTTCAAGAGCATAAAATAAATATAAATAAGCAACGTAATATCGTAAGTTGACTACATTACAAAGTCACCATTTCATATTATGCTACGTAACTACACCAGTAATAGCTGCAACAAAAAGATGTGTGTCATGTGAAGTTAAAGTCTAATGTTATGTAACATAATACATATTGCAATAGGATAGTAACTATTCTATATTTAAATTAGTTATTAAATTTTCTTTTAATTTAAATTTAGATATTACTAGGTTAGTTCTTTTAGAATTATGCATGCTTTGTAATAAGTTTTTACGAGAATATAAATTATCTTAATATCGTAATATTAAGTCCTTTTCTCGTATATAGAATAATACCTAGTAATTTATTATGCGTCCTTACAATCCTTACCAATAATATGTTTTAATCACCGGGAAATACTGAAAAGAAATACCACAAAAATCTTTCTTGGCCGCATCCGTAGTGTAGTGGTAGCGAGCTAGCCTACAATCTGGAGGTCCCGGGTTTGAACCCCATCCAGCGTCTAGAAATGTTTACAAGATAAAACCCTCTGTTATATAACCCACCGTAGTCGCTAATAACCGAGCTGTTGATACGGCTTTAAATAAAAAAATTATTTTGGTTTACAAATTTCAATACAGCAGTCTCTTTTTATACCTATAACTATTCTCCCTATAAAGTTGAAATAAACGAGGATTGTTTTGTTTGCCATAACATTAATAGTATTTATTCTTTCGCTATACCGATATTGCTCGCTTTTTATAACTATGGTAGTGTAAAGCTCAATTTACACATGTAGGACTGTGCGCAGACCGTGCTGCTACCGTGTCACTACTGTTTTAAATGAAAAATGGTCTAATCTATTTGAATTCTTAGAACAAGTCGTTTTCAATTTACACAATGTAGAACTGTGCTGGTACCGTGCGCAGACCGTGCTGTCTTTGACTGCTTGCGAAAGGATTCATCAAGTTCATGACAGATGACGGTCGGCACACAGCACCCTACGGTTTAGACCGGCCTAGGGCGGTCTAGGACCGCCCTAGACCACCATCGGCCGGTCTAGACCGTCATAAATCAACCAGAACCAGTGTTGATCACCGCTTTTTAACCAGGTTGTGGGAGAAATATCAGGAATTTATTGAGTCCATTTGGCTACTAAGTCTGTTAAACTACGAACGAAAGGCTACTACTACACGGTGTGCAGTCGACAACAGCATCGACGGTCGGAGGCGCACAGTACCATATGTCTGAATTGAAACGGTCAAACACAATCGCGACAAGGTAGCAGCACGGCTGCGCACAGTCCTACATGTATAAATCCAGCTTACCAGTAGTTCAAAGCGTTTCTATTCATTCCATCTCTTCCCCGGGCACGTCGGTTTCTCCTTCCCTCTGATTTATAACCCAGCGCTTGCTTAGGTATTATATTTTCACTTATCCTGTGCACATTTTCTACCTACTGTAATTTATTTTGCAGTACCCTGTCATTTATGACGAAGATGTTAAGCTCTTTCCTTATCTCTGCATTCCTATAACGGTCTTCTCTACTACATCCATTACTTTTCCGTAAAAATTTCATTTCTGCTCTCATCTGCCTTTGCTAGCACCCGTTTCGCTGTCATGAAGTTCGGGTTAGCACTGCTATTGTTTTTGTTTTTTTAGTAAATTATTAGTTTCTTTAGTAAATGTAGTAAATCTAATTTAGTAAATTAGTTTTATTGTAAACAGTTTCTTTATAACAGTTATTACTGTACTGTACTTTAAGTGTTTTAATTTTACAATGTAAAAATTTATCTCATTTATTTATCCTTTTAATTATTGGAGGAAAAATTCGATTTCTTTTATTCCTCAACATTTTTCGACATTGTTTTTTATCTCCATACTATAAGTTTTGTTTTTTGAGAAGAAATGATAATATTATTTTATTATAAATCAGTATTCTTGTATAAACTGTTTATCTTAAATTGTACTGTAGATTTAAAAGACGAAGCTTTCATTATATTTTTGTAAAATGAAATTTTAAGTAAGTATATAAATTTAATGTTAAAAAAATTATAAAACAAAAACAACTAAAATTTGATCGTAAAATAGAATTTATTTTATAGGCCAAAGTAAATTTAAAATAAAAATATATTAAGCCCTATTACGTCTTCGTATCGTAACACAAGTTTTATACCCGTTATGTAGTTATACTTAAACCTCTTATTTTTCCTAAACTGATTACTACAATTTTATGATACATTGTCTTTCGCTTATCTTAAATAACATAAGTTTTTAATGTCGTTTCCTTTTTTGTCCTTCCATTTTAGTTTTATGTACACTAATTTATTTTATGTATATAATACAGTATTGTTTTATAACATCAACAAAAAAAATGTTTCAATGCTTTTTTACTTTGATTCACTATATTCTGCCCTTTTTATAAATTTTAGCACAACATAAATTTATGTTAATAGATTCAATTTTAATCTCACTTGTTGTTACATTAGCAGTTCAGTTTGTTTTAAAATTAAGAGTAATAAATATTACCTGATTTTATTATAAATTATTAGTTTTTGTTGTTGCCATCCGAAAGCTCTTTTTTCCTTTTTTATGTAATATTTTTCCGTTCTATTAATCTTTTTGAAGTTCCTTGTCGAATACTAGCGTTTGATTTAATACGTGTGGAATAAAAAAGTCGTTTTCTTACTTTTATAGTTTTTTTTTTTTGTTAACTAAAAAACTCTCCGCTCGATAATTTTCACTGTAAATTAAACTTAAATCGTTTAATATCTCATTCAACATTTCATTTTGAAAGCCAAATCTTGTCTCTTCAAATTAAATACGAATTATAATTTTGTAAAAAATAATACTTCATTACTTTAAATGTTAAAGTACTAGACAGTGGTTACCGGTGTACTTTGATGGTTGGGGTTCAATTTTAACCATACTGTCTCAGGGATGGTCGGCCTGAGTGTGTACAAGACTACGCTCATTTATTTACATGTCATGTCTGACGTGTAAATACTCATCTCATCATCATCATCCTCATGTCATTGGGTCATTGAAATGCTTACAGATGCAAATTGAAATGCAAACAGATTGGAATGTACGTTTTTTTAGGTCATCAGCCGAAAGGTTGGTTTGAACCTGTAGAGGTTTTACTAGAAAAACGAGGAGTGAGTTGGTTTACCCTGCCTTTGTCACTGAGTGGTAAAGTACGCTTATCAGCATGCCAGGACCTCTGAAAAGCACATATTTTCCATCTACAATTGACACCTTCACTTCATTCACCACAGGGTCTGGCTGTATAATGAAATTCGTTGCTTTCAGAGGAGATAACTCTTATTAGTGCCTTTTACACTTCTATCTCTTCTGTTCTTAAATGATTCAGTCATTTAATTGGTTGACCATGCGATAAGAAATAGAACTATATATTTTAGCCCTGCAACAAACAGATTGAGTGTAAATAATTTGACACTCGACCTGTCTGTTATGAGCAGAGTACACATGTTAGGGACTACAAAAAAAAATTTTAATTGGTTTTAGCTTCAGGCACAAACCTTGGGGATTTATTCCAAAGTTGATTCATCTAATTTTTTTTCAACACGGTGAAGGACAAGGTTGAACTTTTAGCCTTTAACATTTGTAAGGTTTATTTATCAATGTGTGCATTAGAGGAAACGGATTCAATTTCCTCCGAGTCAAAATTTGATCTTAATCCCATTTCGACAACTCGAACGCTGACTGTTTCCGTTGTTTTTCTATTTTATTTTCTAGCCCTTCCAGAAGTTTTTCTGTATAAATAGTATGACAAAAATCATGTTTATTTTTTCAGAAAAATGAAACTGATTGAAAATCGGGGGTATTTTCGGAATTTTCGGCCCACTTGAACATCGTGTATGCTAAAATAACCGAGCCGCTTCGATTCCCCAGCCCACACGAGTGCTAATAGTACAAAAATTATCAGAAGAATATGTTAATACTGTTTTCAGGACCGTGTTGGTTCAACAAAAAAGACTATACATTCTCAAAGAAAATTTTATTAAATGATCGATAATACAAATTGAAAACTATTTACAAAACTCGTGTTATCAGCGAAAAATTTTATGAAAATATTCCAGACTTTTAATTAAAATTTAATTAATTTTTATAAGTTAGATTTTTGTAGTTTCTTATATGATAAAAAATATCTGGTTAGTTAATGGTTTATCTATATGTATATTATTTTTCCCATTATTTTAACACTGTGTGTAATTAATTTAGAATGTATTTTAAAATATAATACATTATGGTAAATTTAAATTAATTCACAATTGTGAGGTTTCCCTATTTATGATAATATCTATTATTACGTGTTACATTCAATATAAATTGGAAACTAATGAAATGATAAAATAACAGTGCGGGTCTTTGAAAGAGCGAGACAGATATACGATTGTGAGATCACAGAGAATGTGGCGAACGAGGGTGGTAAATAAAGATGGAAGATACCAGCAGTATAGTATAGTATAACTTGAAACAGAAAGCCAAAGAGATAAGCGGTCCATTAAGTCTTGTTATCCAGATTGGAGAACTGATTACTTTGACCTCTTTGTACACATACTGTAATAACCTTCATCATTAGCCTAGGTCAGGTTATGCCTTATCAAGTAAACGGTATCGTCTTTTCACTGTACACGGCTTAGAATCTTTTGTAGGAAAACTCAGTTTTATTAAACATTTTATGTAATCATTCAAAGTAGCTACGTCTTATTTTTATTAAAAAAAATTTAATGAAATTAAAAACTTGTCAGTACAATTAAAACTAGTAAATACGAGGTGTGGCTATTAAATAACGAGACTGACGTTGTAAAAAATGTAATTTTATTTTATACATAATCAGTGCTTGTCACCTTCAATATACACTCCTTCTCCTTCCCTACAACGCTCCAAGGGAATTTTCCATTGTTGGAAACAGTGCTGGAAATCATCTTCTGTCAGCTCCTTCAGGACACGTGCCGCTCAAAAATGTTTGAAATTAATGTCGCAAAAATGTTGTACTGACAATTTGTACGCGATCGAAAATTACCCAAATTTTTTGGAAACGATAATAACATGTGAGGAAACGTGGTTTTTTACTTATGATCCGGAAACGAAGCCTCAATCCATGCACTGGAAGACCCGAACTTCACCGAAAGCCAAAAAAGCTCGAATGCGCAAGTCAAAATTTGAAGCAATGATGATTGTTTTTTTTATCCATGGGATTGTGTACCTTCACTAGGTCCCTGAAGGTCAAACAATTACTCAATATTACTACCTTGAGGTACTTTCTAAACTACGTCAAAGAGTAAGGAAAAAACGCCTTGAAATGTGGAGGGACAAATCATGGGTTTTCCATCAAGACAATTCGCCAGCTCATTTCGCGTTATCTGTCAAGAGGTTCCTAGCCAAGCACAGCATTTCAGTGTTAGAACATCCACCTTATTCACCAGATCTTGCACCATGTGACTTCTACCCGTTCCCTAACGTGAAATCTGCATTAAAAGGGACAAGATTTGAGTCTGTGGACGCTGTAAAAGAGAAGGTGGCACGTGTCCTGAAGGAGCTGACAGAAGATGACTTTTAGCACTGTTTCCAACCATAGAAAATTTGCATGGAGCGTTGTAGGGATAGAGAAGGAGTGTATATTGAAGGTGACGATAAGTGATTATGTATAAAATAAAAATAACATTTTTACAACGTCAGTCTCGTTATTTAATAGCCACACCTCGTATTCATAAACAAATACGGGGAAAATATTTTTAATTAAAATATTTTTAATTCATCTGATGTTTCCCGAACTTATGAGTATATTTTATTTACTTTCTCTTGTCCTGTCTGTCAGCACTTAATCTGTTCGTTGTAGGGCTAAAATAAATAGTTCTGTTTCTTATCACATGGTCAGCCAATTAAATGCCTGAATCGTTTAAGAACAGATAAGGTAGAGGTGTAAAAGACACTAATCAGAGTTATCTCCTTTGAAATTAATTAATTTCATTATACAGCCACACCCTGTGGTGAATAAAGTGATGGTGACATTTGCAGAGTGGAAAATGCGTGCTTTTCAGAAGGCCAGGCATTCTGATAAGCGTACTTTACCGCTCAGTGAGGAAGGCAATAGTAAACCACCACACTCCTTGTTTTACTTAGTAAAACCTCAGCAGGTTCAAACCAGCCTTTCGGCTGATGACCAAAACAACAACTTGTCCTTTATCAATCAATTCGGAGAGGAAATATATATTACTTTAATGTTGATTATTCGAAATTGAACTTTTACCGGAAATACACGTTAACAGACCCCTGAACCCAAAAAATACATGTTTTTACCGATTGGTCTGTGTGTCTGTTATTTCATATTTACAAAAAAAAATGTATTGCCTTTTGATGTCCCTTCTTAAAGAACGTCAAACGTCAAAGTGGGTTATCAAATATATTTAAAAACTTAAAGTATTTACAAAAGTACCGGAGGTTGGAGTTTACACAATTTATATTGTTTGCTTCGGGTGGAAGTCCCCGAATTGTGTCGACGATTAGTTGCAACCACAAATTGTTGCAATGATGACGCGAGTCGTCTTTCAGGATACTTCAATTTATCCTAAGGGATATTTTGTGTCCATTAAACACATGTATCTTCAATATCACAAAAATAAAACAAGTTGACAAATCTATAGCTAATAGATCCAAACAGTAATTTTATGTGCATCTAACTAACGATAGTACAACAATCACGTAAGCTAAACATCGTTAAAAACACTAAAGGTGTTTAACGTTAATTAGGTACTTTATTTGAGATAAAGAAAACTACAATAAAAACAGGAACTGCAAAAAGAGCTCCTGGAGATGTGTAAAATTATTTCACAGTCTAAATGATAAAAATACTTAACTTAGTAATTTTATTAGAAAACAAGCATTCGTTATGTCAATATTGTTCTATTGGCTTAATATTCTTTGTGTGAGAAAGTCCCCCGGTGGCAACCCCTAAAGCCGATTCTCAAAATTATCCAATCCGTTGTCTTTTCATTCTTCTAGATGAATTTAACGAAAGAAGTGGAGAACAGTGTTCAATTTTCTGATCATTTTGATAATATCTGTCTGTAGAAACATTTTGGCAGTTTGTGTTATTTTGTTCAAATAATATTAAAATGACCTTAGAAAATATTTGTATGCAATAAGCCAGTTGTACTAACCAATACAAAACGGGCTGGCCTTAGAATTACATGGTTGAAAGCTAGATATAAAAATCTGATGTGAAAAATTAATACGACTTTCTCTTGGCCATGTAAACAATTAAAAAAACCTAATTTTAATTATGAATAAATGACGCAAAATGAAAATTAACCTCTGTTCGACTTAAAAATACGGAAAACCTGAAGTAGTAGTTTATTCGTGTCATTTTTTTAAGTTTTTACGATTTTTTAAATCCCCTTATTTACTACATTTTTTATGCTATTTAAGATAAAGTAGGTGTCATGTCTGCTGAAATTCTTGGGGAGGCTGTTTTATCGTAAAAAAATTGTTCTTTTAAGATTGCGGCTTTAGCGCATAAATGTATAAAATAAAAGTTGTAGATAATTTAAAATCCTATAACTTTTATTTCATATATTTTTTGTATAACTCTTAGGTTAGCGGTAATTAACGATTTTCAGTGTTTTTCTCGAAATTGTGTAAAAATCGATTTTTTTTAAATATTTCAGCCTTAGTATGAATTTTACGACAAAAGTGTATAATAAAATTTATAGGAAATTAAAAGATCTAAATTTTTCATTTAAAACTTTTTTCTCTACAGAGCCTAGTTTAGCGTGAAAGAGTGATTTACTGTCATTTAAGCCAAACAGGTTGATTTTTATCAAGAGAAACTAATATTGTTTATGTACTAAAAGTCTAATACATATTATTTAGTAAAGAAAACGTGTTTCATATTTTTTTTAAGTACAATACTAGGCACTGTTTATATAAAAAGTAAATAAATAAAATAATCCATCAATAGTCATACTAAGCCTACATAAAACCTTGTTACAAACATTCTTTTCACATGTAATACTGCACTTTTAAAATAATATAATACAGAAAATGTAACAACAGTATGTCATCAATCAAAAACGCTCTGTACCAAAAAACTTCCTCCGTTCAACAACTACATATTAACTCTAAAAATTCCCGTTTACTGTAAAATTTATGCTAAATAACAAAAGTAGGGGTTAAAAAGGATTAATATTTATAGGGCTATTGTATAAACCTTAATATATTGTTTTATAATAATTTATTCCGAAATGTTTTTCTTTAATTAGTTTTGAAAAATGTATTTTATATTGACAACTTATTCTCTTGTTTTTTTTTAAAATAATTTTAATAAATTTATATATTTTAATGTAAAAGTATTATTTGTTGGCAGATTTATCAAGATAGCATTCATAAACTTCATTAGATTTTATTATAAATAAAATTAACCTAATGGAAATTAATTATATATTCGTAAATAATATGACATGTGTCACAGACATGAAAATATAATATTATGAACTGTGTAATGTGTTAAATTTTGAAAATGTGACCTTATTTCAACATTATTTTTCGGGATGTATTCATAAATATTGTACGCTTTTTTTAGTTTATTTAAAGTCGAATCGACAGCTTGGTCATTAGCGACTACTGTCGGTTTTGGTGTTGTAACATTGGGTTATAGCGTATTGAAAGTTTCAGACCATAGCCGGGAATTGAATCCGAGATCTTTCGGTTGGTAGACTGACGCGCTAGTCACTACGCCACGATTTTGGTCTGTACGCTACTTTTTTACTTTTATTTTTAAAGCCAAAAGAATTACATAAGTCTATAAAAAAGAAAATTCTCATTTTTTTGTGTTGGAGTTCTACTTTTCCTGATGTTTGTTTTTTAGATTATTCTTCAGTATTCCTTCAATCTTTCTAATCTCTTCTGGCGTTCTTCATCGGAATAGACGATTTTTTGACGTTTGGTCGGTTTAAATCTCTTCTGTTCAAATCTTATGTTGTTCAGTTTCTGATACTTTCCGGATTTTCTTTTCAGGTCTTCAAGTGAGATTTGGATTTCGTTCATGTCGTGTCTAATTTCTTTGATCCAGTGGGGCTGAAAATTTCCGTTTATTAAAATGGTGATGATTTGTGTGGAGATTCTGGCGCAGTCAATCCTCAAGAAATATCCAAAAAAATAAATTCTCCAGTTTTTTTTCTTATCTGGTCTGCTAGAGGTTCTGAATTTCTGTAGATTTCTTCGTTTTGGACGGGTTTTCAGATCCCGTCAGAGAAACACCTCTTGTTCAGGCATATTCTGATGATCCGATGTTATAATTTTGAGGTTCTATGTTCCCCGTTGTCTCTCTTGAGTCTCAAGATCGTTTCACTGCCGTATGCTTTTTCCGGAAGAATCATAGTGTTGTAATGTCGGTGTTTAACGCTAATTTATAAATAATACTTTTGCGTTTTGTAGGCATGTAAGTTAAATTACTGACCAAATAATTTACCAGTTTTGGTTAAAATCGGACAAATAAATCAATCTTTAATTCTAAGCACATACAGACAGTAAAATCATTTCTATAAATTCTAAACAGATTTTTATGAAGTAATTCTTAAATGAAATAGAATTTTCAATAGCTAATCACATTAATCTCTTTAAAATTTTATTTGAAAGTTGTTAACAGAAGATGATTTTTAAATCTGGCAGCTGTAAGAAGGATGTATTAAATCACCATTACTTCTTCAACACAACGTCATTCTGTATCATTTCAAAAGGTCATTGTATTAATACTAACCACGATTATGAGAATTTATTTTACTTGTCAGGCAAAACAGCATTTAATCTTGATGATGTTCCATTTTATCACGCTTTTAATTCATCTTTACGGACACGTTTTAATCTTGTAATAAAATAATATATTAATTTATTATTTCTCACTTCTAGTTTTATAAGTTTTATGAAGATACTGTTTACTTCTATTTAAAATGTCTATTGTTTGTATTAATTTATAAGACTTTTAAATTCATTTTAAAATTAATGAAGCTACTCATCGTTTCCTGAGTTCTTAATATAACATTAAATAACCGTTATTTAGAAAATAAAAACGTGAGTTGAAATACTGCATCTCTATTCTAACTTAAAAAATTATTCATTATTCTAAACCCTTAATCCGGAAACTTGTCGGGAAAGACAATCAAATTTATAGTGAAACACATAGAATATTTTCTTAAACGCATAATTAGAAGTTTCAATTATCCGTGAATCCTGCTACTGAAGCATATAAATTTATGGAAACAAAAAATATTCTCCAACCAACATGATCTGGTAGCATGAACTAAGTCACACGAGAATACGTGTAGGACATTTTATAGGCCTACAGAGTAGTCTTTTATCAAAAACATATCCTCGAAAATGTTAACTGGTACAACAGATTCTCAGTTAAGAATGCAATACTTTACAAATTTTGAGATCTGATAAGTTAATTATTTATTAAAAGCGGATTTACAGGCACGGCAATCTAAGGAATCGAATAATAGAAGCTGCAGAAACTTTGAAAAATACTCCGGACGTCATGATTGATTCGTATACATAAGAGTCATCGGCTATATTCATTAATTTTAAATCCAAACGAGCCATTTTTAGTTACATTGTTGTTAATAAACAAGTCTTTTAATACATTTTTATTTTTATTGTTTTCAGAACTGAATTATAATATAATATATTGGCAACTTCTGTTGCCAACCTACGAATAAAACTGATTTCATTTTTTTGAAAAGTAGTAATATTTTGAAACAATTCATTCTGAATTTTTTCGTCAATAATAATGTCAAATTTTAATATCTTTATTTATTTTTTATGAATTTATTTTTCCATGTGGTAAATTAAAAAAATAATGGCTTTTCCAGTATTTAACTGACTATTGTTGTGTTTTTTTTTATTTTCCTGCTAAGTGTTTCCAGTCCTTAACGGAAAAAAAATCAAACCAAACAAATTTAAATTCTTGTATTAATTCAGAAGTAGCCTACACTACATCAGTTCGGTGACCTTATTTTCAGAATCTTCGTCAAAAACTATGACAATGCAGTTCGTCCTTAAAAATTTTAAGAAGTCTATTCATACTTTTCCTTGCCCTATATGAATAGGCCTATATACATACATGTATATACAGTTTTTTGTTTTACGTTTGACTGTTCTGCAATTCCTGCTAATACAGATGGTGGGTAATGATGATAATGAAAATGAGAGGTGAAAAATGCCAGACCTGACCGGGAATCAAACTTGAGACCCCGGCGTAGAACCCAGTTCCGCTAACCACTACGCCAACGGGCCAGCCGTTGAATATATATGATCCATTAATGGAAGGAAAGGTTGTTTCCATGTCGATTTTTCGAAATCAAGTTCTCACCGAAAATAAATGTTTTCAGGCCCCTGAACCAAAAAACATAGAATATTTTTTATTGATTGATATGTGTGTGTATGCGCACGCGCACGCTTGCAATTGGGTGCGTATGTGTAAGAACAAACTATCTGTAGAAAGGAATACCGCACGAAGTTGGAAGTTAAAACAGGGCAGGGAACGTCTCCCTGCCCTTTTTTCCGAAGATTCTCTTTTGAAAGAGATTAGCAACCACTTTTGTCCAAATTTAAATTTTTTGTTTTGTTAAATACTCGTAGTAGAAAATATATAATAATGTATGTAAAACATAACATAGCATAACGTATGGCTGGAAAAATCCTGCTCGATAATGGTTCCAGTCACAGGTATGACCTCAATTGAAATCAGTTCGTACCGGGCTACCCTCCTAAATAAGCAGTAATGGTTTGTTTGTTTTCCATGGAGGTGTGGGCGCTCGGCATGCTTATGGAAGGTGGATTAACAAGTGCTTCGTAGACCGGATGGTAAGCCTGTCAACCATAGACTTGAAGTGCCTTCTTGGCGTAGGGAAGGCAAAATAGATAGGTGCGGGGAAATAGTGTGCCGGCTTGCCTGCATTTGCCCCATAAGGGTGTTGTTCCACAATCTGTAATACTAACTCTGATCGATTTGGCACCTGGGGCTTACAGCCGTATGTTACATAGTGCTGCCTCAACATGGCTACTCTACTGGAAGATTAATCCAGAAAAAAGTTCTGTCTTCAGTTTCTAAGCTACCGAGCTAAAACTCGGTACTATAACAGGACTCGACACGAACATTTTCATCAAAATCAGTCAACCGGAAGTAGTAGGTAGTTTATTTGTTTAATTTTTCACTTTTCTACGATTTTCTCACAAGTGGTTCATACGATGATGAAATTCATGGGGTTCTCTGGTTGTACTTTTTTATGTTTTGGGGCTTAATATATGCATTTGGGGCAAAATTAAATATAGTATATAATCAAAACTGTACAAAATTTAAAAACCAACAACTTTATTGACATTTTTCTACCTGCGTTTAGGTTTGCGCCAATTAGTGATTTTCTCATTGAAATCGTTAAAAATTATTAATTAATTTAATAATTACTTAAATTAGCTAGAGAAAGTTGTGTGTTTCACACCAGATTTTTCTAAATTTTATGATATTTGAAGCTATACTAACATGTTATTTATATGATTTTTGTTTCTTTACATTGTTTTGACGCATTTTGTAATTGACATTTGATTTTCTATATCATACATGTTTTTTGTCTACGTGAACTCTCACACGCCTTTTAAGTTACTGACAAGCCTACTTTGAATATTTATTGTCACTGGATGGCGAGCATGAGAGACGTGGGGAAACCTTAAATGTTTGGGGGCCCTGAAAAGCGCCGAGTTTAAGCGGGGGTCGTCTAGTAAATGGGCTGTGCCGCCCACCGACTCAACGCCGTCCAGCGGCCCACCTTCTCGAACGTCACAACGACTACGACTGCGATGGTAGTAGTAGTCGTGATGGTCGGGGAGGTGGGTCGCTGAACGGCGTCCAGCGGAGACGTCATCTTCTTCCTTCACAGTAGTGCATTGAGGCTGCTTCGTCGGGACCCGCTGGGCGCAACGATCGGTTGAGAGACCACTGTGGGCATCGCTCGAGACAGCGGGCAATGACGGTCCTGGTTGATGTTGGTTACGGTGTCGGGTCGGCGAGCGGAAGCAACATCTTCTGATTTGTGGGATCGTCGATGTGTCTCGACGGAGTCTGGGAGCCGATGGTCAGAGCTGTAGAGTGAAGTATAAAGACGATCAAGCTCACTGGAGCCTCTTTTACCTACAACAGTAGTGGCGGTTACTGACCCTCTGCATTGCCAACAGAGGTATGTAGGTATTGTCGGAAGTTCTGTCGGAATAATTGTCGGCTGGCAGCACAGTAAACTAATAAAAAAGAGGGACATAATGACATTACGGTGACATTATGATAGCTTGGTTAATTAATTAAACAATTACGCCTGCGCGTTTCTCGCTGCACAATTACTTGTTTTATTTTATAAATTGTTAATATATTTTACACTTTTCTTATACCGACATCTACACACAATTAGGTAAACTAAACTTTTTTAATTTAGTAGTCCATTTAGTAATATTAAATAGACAACAGCAAAGATGTTCATAGACTAAAACGTGCTACAGTACTGGATCTCCCAAGACGATTCTGATAGTGATTTTACGTGGTAAATAATATAATGTTAATATTCCCTAGATGACTGGCGTGTTTGAATTTGAATTTTGTAAATAACTGAATGAAAATTTTTAATTATCTCCAGTAAAGTTCGGTGTACAAATATTTTGGAATCATTTGTGCTTATTATTTATTACTTCTCATTTTGCTTTTTTTCGTTTTAAAGGAGGTTTTGGTTATTTTTTATTTATTTTTTAAAAAAACACGTTTTACCTAAATTTGATTGTAAATAATAATTAAGAGCAGTATAATATGTTTTAATTTTATAATTTGTTAATTACACCAGTGGTTTGTAATTTGTTCACGAATAATTCTAATTGATAAGTTACACTTATTGTTATACAACAGATTACGCATTAAAAAAGTTATATGAAAAAAAAATTAGTAATATATTATACATACGTTTCTGTAATGCGTAAAACCGCTTCAGGTGAAAAGATGTTAGATGCTCTTAGATTTAATAAAATTCTACTTACTCATCAACTATAGGCCTACAAAAAAATACACAAACATAAAGTATTAAAGTAAATAAATGTTCAATTATTATAAGAAAGTTTTTTATTTACTCGCTTAAGAAACTTTTATTATAAGAAATAACAGTGATGAGGACGGTAAATAGAATTGTTTTAAGTTCATATTGTTGATCCCAAGAGAGTTATCGATCGATCAGTAAGTCACTTAACTTTTTTGAATTATTATTGTTCTTATTTGATATTTAATAGTAAATACTCTTTACTGAAATGGTACGTTGAACATTTCAGTTAATAATGGTCGACTATTAAGTATAATATTTGCTATGTGGGAAATTCAGTGAAAACCATTTCTACCATAATTTACACGCAGGATCGCATTACATATCAACATGTCGAGTACTGTTCTAACCCATACCAACTTCTAAATGAATTATTGTTTACTACTTGACATACACTATAAATGCCCTCCTCTTATTTCACATGTCCCATAAATGTCCAACGCTTTCCTACGGTTTTCCTTTTCATTTCATTATTGGACACATAATTACATAACTTATCCAAAAAAATGTATTAAATTTTTATTTCGGTTTAATTTATAATTCAAGGCACATTATAAAAGAATATATTTTTCAGTTTTTGCATTCCTGAGTATTTGTACTAAAGATAAATGTACATTATCCATTTTTAATCCGGTTGGTATTCCACAACACTTTGTCCTTAGTATTTTCACGTAATGTTCTTCAAAAAAGATTAATTGAATTTTTTCTCGTATAGGGAAAATTTTAGACCATGTGAGGTTACTTGAGACGTTTATAGAAGCTCTTTTTGTAGCTCATTTTGTTGAGGTTTTTCCTTTCTTCTTTCCAATCTGTGTTTTGTTTTGTACTCTTTTTGGAAGCCCTTAAAGTTTATGATTAGTTGTCTAAATTTGAATTAAGTTTTCTCAGTTTATTCAATATCCTTTCTGACTTCTTTTAATCTGACACCTTAGATATATTGTTTATTGTTTAGTGTCGTAAAAACAAGATAAATTGATACAAAAAAGGCAGATAAAATGAAAATCATTTTTACTTTTGCTACTAATGTAATCTGTGTCTATATGTGATCATATAAAAACATACTCCTTGATGGCATATTCATATAAATTTTATTCGTATATTATGAATTTTAAATATTCTTGTAGATTTGTTTAAATTGAGGTTCGAAAATTTTAAGTTCATGAACCTTGAGATTATTATATTTAAAAAACAAATTAATTAGCTGATTAATTGTTTAGTAAAAATTTGAAAGGTTAAGAATCCATTAATTAAAGTTAAGTAATCCTACTGTAAAAGAACACGTACAAAATATTAGTCTACAAATAACTCGGAGTCATCCCAAAAACACATTTCTAGAAATTTAAGATACAAACATTAATAAAATTATTTATTTGTTTTACTTTTAATTTCGACTAATTTATTTTTTAGTCAAAACTGAATTCAGATAACTTTGGAATTTAAATTTTTACTCAGCAGCATCCATTGACTAATGGATAAAATCAAACATTTTTGCTAAAAGAAATAACAATAATAAAAATTGAAACTCAAGATATATTTTTGTACTCTGTATTGGAATAATTTGTACTGCTTAATTAATTTTTAAGCTATTAAATTTATTTTTGGAGCCTGTTTGGACGTACGAATTACAACTGTGGGGAACAACAAAAAATTCTAAAATATTGACATTACAGAACGTTTGCCGATAAAAGTTTTACGTACTGCTCTTAGGGCATCATGGTATATATGAAAGAATGATATTTTATGATGATATAAGGCTTAAACCGGTAAGACAAGAAATTACACGATTTAGCAGAAAATATTGACAAAACTGAACGGACATCCAAATTATTTCGCGATAACTTTACTGAACGACAGGAACTTATAGGATAGATACGATGTGTTTGACTTTGTTAATGAATAACATTTAAACTTTGTTTTGAGAATTTTTATTCAATTTAAAATTCTTTCTAAATTTATTTTATTTTCATTTGATCACTAACATTTTTACTATATTTTATTTTGTGTTTTTCTGCGTTACCTCTATTACTTATTTTCACTTTTTTGAATAAGACAACAGATTGTAATTTATTTTTCAGTCTCTAGGTAATAAAAAAATTGTAATACAGTATTATATTTTGTATAAGGATAAATAATTCGGTTTATATTGTTATTATTATTCTAATTATAATAAAACGGAGAGTATAAGCTAAGAATGTCTTCCAAAAAACATATATATAAGAGTCTTTGTTTAATTTTTCTCAAAATGCGTATCGAAATATTTTTGAGAGCGCTGATTAGGATGTTCGTTTTTCATTCATTAAAAAAGTTACTTTAATTAACACAATGGACAAAGCTGTTCAATTAATTATTTTTGAAATGTAACAATATGTAGGCCCTAGGTCGTTTTACTTCCCAAATAAGTCCAAACAATTTTAGCTTTATAACCATGAATTAACGTAGAATTTTTAAATAGAAATGTTATCCAAAAAATATTTTTCAGGTTTTATGTTTTGAATTTCACTGAATTAAAAAAGATGTGTTTTTAGAAAAGGGCATGAAACATGAATTTTAAGTATTCTTTATGCGTTTTTCAAATTTTCTCTGGTAATGACCAATTAAATTTTTTTCTACTCATATTTAGAAAGCTATTACAAAAAAGAAATCGCATCTTGATATTAGTACTTACTCTCAATAAGTCGTAATTTTCCCAAAAAAGAGTTAATTTCTATCTGTAAAGTTTGTAGTTTCTGTTTATAGTAAACAGAACTAGTTCGGTAAGAGAACCGCTATAATTAATTTAGATGTCAAAAAAGATCACCAAGAAAATTATTCATAAAATTAACAAAGAAAAAGTTCTTTTAGTTCAAGACAACGATTATCGATTTATTTTTCATACTTTTATCATAGTTCTAAAACGGTCTGTAGACTATGACAAGATCACATGTTTAATTCTTAAAACTAAAAAATGTAAGTAATAATAAAATTGTAAATTTATTTTAAAATAAAAGCTAAATGATGTTTAAATTTTTTATGTAATTTTGTATTTAAAAAAATAATGTTTGGAATTTAAACTTAAAGTAAATAAATTGTTATTTTATTTTCAAAATATGTTTTAAGAACACTAAAGAACAATGATAAAATTCAGTGGTGCTTGAACGGGGAGGATAAATATTATTAAATAAAAGTTTAAATATTCTGAGTAGTTTATTTTTTTATTTATTGGATGGAAGCAAATGCTACAGGTCACAATTCGGTTTATATTGTTGTTATTATTATTCTAAGCTGAAATATTTTGTTTTAGATTTTCCTGAACATCCAAACCAATTAACCCGTGAGCTAGCTACAAAGAACTTCCTAACTGTGCGACGTCTAAAACAAAAATGATGTAGAGAGTTCTTGATATGAATAACGGGTAACACCCGTAGTTGTAAACAAAGAATTTACCACCGAGTACCTTTTCTAAAAGTAAAATTCCCCAAAATTTAAATTAAATACCATGTACGGAAATTTTGCAGATCAATGTACAGTACCGTAATAAAAATTAAAGACAAAAACAGATTTTCACTAAGTTGTAAATAATTTTTGTGGGTAAGTAATTTAATTTATGCATTGCTACCAAAAAGAACTACTTTAGTACGTACAAGGAAAGAAGAACTCTGTGTTTGGAACAGCTTATCTCATCAATTAAGAAACAAAAAATTTGAGGTACAGCTCGTATTAAAGCTTGGCTTTTTTTGTTATTTTGTTCGTATAAATTACAAAATACAGAAGTGTATTAGGCATTTTCTAGCGGTTTGAAAACAAAATATGTACCGGGTTTTTAGCGCATTTTTCACTTAGTCCATGTTTCAGAACATGTAGCACGATCAATTTTAAGAGGAAAAATATGGCGTTTTAGAGGAGTGTTCCTGCATGTATTCTTATTAATGTCAGCTAAAATTCACCCTTTCAGTGCAAAGGGTAATTAGAGCGTGTTTTTAAAAAAATTGTTAATTTCGTTCTCGATGGACGTAGCGAGTTAGAACCAACGCTGTATCCCTTTAATTAACAAGGGAATTAAATTACAATACAAATAATTATTTTAAATTTAACGAATTTTTTAAAGAAAAGGTAGATTTTTAGAAGGATTTTATTAAAATTCTAAGTTCGCAGTGGACTGCGAGCGGTGAAGTGATGTCGCATTGTTCCTTTGTTTCGTGTCGAGCATAAACCAGATACTACGTAACTTCTTCTTCTTCTTATTGCGCCATCTCCCTTCGAAGGTTGGCGATCCAATTGGCTGTAATCACTCGAGATGTGACGGCTCTGAAGATCTCGGATGACGTTCTGCCCGAGCCATCGACGTAAGTCCCTGAGCCAAGAATTCTGTCTCCTCCCCACCGATCTGCTCCCCTGAATCTTCCCCTCAATGATCAGCCGAAGCATCTCATACCTACCGCCTCTCATCAGGTGTCCGATGTACGCCAATTTACGCTCCTTAACAGTTAATAGCAGCTCCTTGTTCTTCGCAATTCTGTTGAGGACTTCACAATTTGTCACTCTATGCATCCAGGAAATGCGTAGCATTCTCCTGTAGAGGTACATTTCGAATGCCTCTATACGTCTTTCCAATGAGGGATTGAGGGTCCAGCTCTCGCAACCATAGAGAACGATGGGAAACACGTAGCAGCGTACTTTTAATTAGTTGAAAACCAGAATGTACAGCATTTCTCTGCAGCATAACACAAACGGTAACAACTCGCTCTCATTTTTCATGCAAGTTTTTTTTTAATATATCCTATGCAACTGAAAAAGAACCTTCACATTTACAACATTTATTTGCAGTGTAATTGTATTCCCTTGTTAATCAAAGGCATATAGCGTTGGTTCTATCTCGTTACGTCCATCGGGAACGAAAGTAAATTTAAAAAAAAAAATGCTGTAATCCTTAACCCTTTACACTAAAAGGCAAATTTTTAGCCGAAATTAATTAGAAAACATGCAGGAACATTATTCTAAAACGTCATATTTTTCCTCTTAAAATTGATAAATCTATTAGCTACTTATTTATTTATTTAAGAAATTATAAAAAAATTGGCTCATATTTTGTTTTTAAGTCGCTAGAAAATACTTAATACACTTCCGTGTTTCGTAATTTATACGAATAAAATAACAACAAAATCAAGCTTTAAAACGAGCCTTACAAGAAATTTTTATGTTTCTTATTCGACGAGATACGCGATTGCAAACATAGGCTTCATCTTTCATTTTATGTACTATAATTGTTATGATGTAGCTTCATTGTTGGCGCATGAAGGATGTCATTAGATTTCTTGATTTCTTTGTACAACATTATTTGATTACTGAACAGTATTTTGTTTTCACATTTAACAAAGATTATTACTGTAGATTATCAGAAGAGTAAACCATGGCTGATATATCATATTGAATAATAAAATAAACCATAAGAATATTAAATATTCTTATGGTTTATTTTATTATTAGAAAGTATATAGAGAGTGGACTAAATTTTAGTCTACTCTCTTAAACCAGCAATTTTTATGTCACGTATAATAAGTGAATAAAAGTATTATCAGATATGTCAAAACCAAATCAGACAAACTGTGTCAATTATTATTATTATAACTGATATTTGCTTACTCATGGAATAACACAATGACAATATGTTGTCAGATTAGATATCTAACTTAACAAGCTGTCAAATTATCGACATTACATTTAGATAATTTGAAATTGCTATAAAATTAACACTTCTCTGAAAATTAAACCTCATATTAAAATAATTTTTGTTTTAAATTTTGTTAATTAATTTTAATGGTTTAAAATATTATTTAATTATTTCATGTAATAATGTTCTGTTAATAATATTATAAGCCCACTTCCTCATTATTTCATCATCCAAATGTTATTATTTTACCGAAGATTATATAAATAGGACATAGAAATATATATAACTTTCTGAGAAATATTTAATACCCATTACTTTTAGTAGATCTCTTTGTATTGAAAGATATAGAGCACTGAGATGTGCGTCTTATTGTTGTTGTTGTTGTTTAGGTCATCAGCCAAAAGGCTGGTTTGAACCTCTAGAGGTTTTACTAAGTAAAACGAGGAGTGAGGTGGTTTACCATTGCCTTCCTCACTGAGTGGAAATATATGCTTATCAGCATGCCGAGCCCTCTGAAAAGCACATATTTTCCACTCTGCAAATGACACCTTCACTTCATTCACCACAGGCACAGGGTCTTATCATTGTGAACTTTAAAGTCGTAGACATTCTTAACAGTTTATACTCGCCCCCCCCCATCGCATATGAAAATAATATTTTCATCCCTTATGTGTATAAATTGCAATCTGTTCAATTCAGACCATAAGCAACCCCATAACTCAATGAGATATGGATGATGTAAATGAGGTGTAGTATCGTTCAGATTCAGGCCGAAAATTCCTGAGAGATTATGGTTAATTAAACCACAACCACCTAAGTACACTGGTAACCACTGTCTCGTATTCAAATCTATATGAACGTAATCTTTACTAGGACTTGAACCAGGAAACATCAATAATGTATGATTACGTCACACAATAAATAAACAAAGTAAACTATACCGTATAAAGAACTGAAAATTAAAACAGAAACATTTTACATCAGTAACGTATTGTATTTTATAAATAATACAGTATAACTTAATACGATTTTCATGGGTACGACACAAATTAGCGTCTTAGGCGAAATATCGTCTTAGCCGAGAAGCAGCCAAGACAATGTTAAGAGAGTGTTTTTTAAAGAAATTATTATTGAAGGCAGAAAAGTTTTAATGCTTTAATATTCTGGGTTATGTGAGAAAATACTAATAACTGTGATTACAGGTAGGTTATGTACAGATAAATATAATGAACAGCCAAACAAAACAAAATTGTATATATTACTCACCTTAGAGTATTACATATTCGAGATATCTTTCGTCTCTCTCCGAGACATCATCAGGAACACGGTCACACAAATCACATGAAACACATAATATAGTACATAAAACACATACGTTCAAAGACCACGTCAATCAATTCAATTCAGCCGAATAGTCACGCGTGGCATGATGATGTGTCCGATTGATGTCTCAATCGTGTTCCTGATGATATCTCCGAGAGAGACGAAGATATCTTGAATGTAATACTCTGAGGTGAGTATTATATATATAATTTTTTTTTGTTTCGCTGTTCATTATACATTTAGTGTATGCAAACAATGGAAATAATGTTTAATAAATAATAAATAAATGTATAGATATACTACATAAATAAACGTGAAGATATATACTTTTTTTGAACGTCACATTTAATTAAAAAAGCCTTGCAAACAATAACACCACTATTACATACGTACATAAATACTGTAACTAATAACCAAATTCCTATTACTTATTTTTAAAATCATCAATTTTGAGCACGTATTAGGTGGGATTGAATGCGTATTAAGCGGAAACATATCCACGTGTTTATTAATCAAGGGACTTCATGAAAACCTCGTTTTAAGCAGAAAATCGTTTTAGCCGTGAGCGTAGTAAACAGATACTACTGTACACTGTTGTTTTAATGTAGTCGTGTGCTGGTTTGAGTGAGGTAGTCTTACAAGCAGTACATGTAGAGGAATAACCATTAGAGTACTCATAACATAATTTTTCGGAAATCATAAAAGATGTGTTAACAAATCATGCCAGAGTTGTATTTACACGAATAAGTAAAAGCTGAATATAACGTGTGAACGAGTAACCTTGATAGTGTATCAAGGTAGAAAGGAGAATGATTGTTATAATATCATATAATATAATATTATAATGTTTACTGTAAACAAGAGAAATAAGAACGAGGATAGAGATAGCCAGATCAACATTTGTAAGGATGAAGAAGTTATTTGCAAGTCGGGATATCAACATGGAACTTAAGATGAGGATGCTGCGTTGTTACGTTTTTTCCACGCTCTTGTATGGGGTTGAAGCATGGACCCTCAAGAAGAACCACATCGACAAACTACAAGCATTCGAGATGTGGTGTTACCGTAGAATGTGGCGTATTCCCTGGACGGATAAAGTTAGTAATGCCGAAGTGCTGATCCGGATGCAGAAGAAATGCGAAATCATTAACACCATAAAAAGAAGAAAGCTTCAATATCTGGGTCATATAATGAGAGGACAGAAATACAAGCTTCTTCAACTGATAGTCCAGGGAAAGATTAGTGGAGGGCGGAGCATCGGAAGACGCCGTGTGTCCTGGCTGAAGAACCTGAGGGATTGGTTTGACTGTGGCAGTGTTCAACTGTTCAGAGCTGCAGTCGACAAGGTCCGGATTGCTGTGATGATAGCAAACCTCCGATAGGAGATGCACTATAAGAAGAAGAAGAATGTTTACTGTACAAATACTTCATCCGAAAGTGGCAACGCAAGAAAGTGGTTATACTTCGGTAATATAAATATTATTAAAGTGCAAGATTTTATGTCGTTTCAATTGAAGTTAATCAATTCTTTTCTTGCGTAAGGTAGGCTATTCTCTTAGCTGTGTTCCGAAATATTACTATTCAGTCAACATTAATCGAGATAATAGTTAATAATGTACACATGTTATAGCTATTATAATAACATATATTATTAATTAACAATTTAGTCTCACATAAATTATAAACTATTAATAATTAACAACATAATAATAGTGATTATTAATTATCAACAATAGAGAATTTCTGTACAAGCTATGTAAACTATTACAAACATTTTTATTTGTAACAGTAACACGCTTGAGTAATAGTAGTAATAAATTAATTTAATCAAAACTTTCTATGGTGAGAATTTGATTCGAGACGCAGCACCGTAAAATTTCACTGAAGTTGAAATCGGCTATCAAAAGTTAATCACAAGAAAAACAAACTTGAAATGATTAAACCCTCAAGTTAAATTAAAGTCAAGCTGTGTTTGGTTACTATCTGAAATGACATATGCGGTAACATATACAAGTTATTCCATTTAGAATTAAACTTTAGGTAATATACTACTGAAATTCAAATTTTAAAACAAAAATTTTGATTTTTTTACTTTTGTGACTCATACGTTCAGATTCATCAACCGAATATAATTGTTATTAATTTAATGAAATTATTACGAAAAACTTACAATTCATAATATTATAAAAACTTTATGTTTCAATATTACTTTAAAAAAAATTGTTTTAGTTCTGATTACATTTGGTTTGGTAATTATATTTTTTATTCTGCAGCATTTCCCCACATTCCCCGCACGACACATTTCCCCACTCAGTGGAAGTATGCAGAAATAGTAATGATACAAAAACCGAACAAACCTTTTCACTTACCTTCCTCCTACCGACCAATAAGCCTTTTCTCAGTACCTTCAAAAATTTTCGAAAAACTCCTTTACAAGCGCATTTTTCCGCTGGTTCATGATATACTACCTCCACATCAATTCGGATTCCGCACTCAACACTCCACTACACAACAACTGCACAGAGTGACTGATTACATAGCTTCGCCTATGGAACAAAAGATGTATGTGTCCGCAGGTTTCCTGGATGTCGCTCAAGCTTTTGACAGAGTTTGGCATATAGGTCTCTTACACAAACTGAAAGAAATATTACCATTTACCTACTACCTTATCATAAATTTCTTCCTGTCTGACAGATTCGTTAGAATTCGTTTAGGATCGTCCTACTCAAATTTCTTTCTTGTCTTAGCCGGCGTGCCTCAGGGCTCAATTTTAGCCCCACTTCTCTATTCTGTATATATTTCAGACCTACCGACCCTACCCCAGACCCTCACTGCTACCTACGCTGACGACACAGCGATATTAGTCCGAGACCAAAACTCTACACGCGTTTCACTAACACTCCAACACCATCTCAATCTTATACACGAATGGTGTATAACATGGAAAATAAAACTTAATACGACAAAATCCCTTCACGTAACTTTCACACTCCGTCATGGTGATTGCCCACCAGTATACATAGACAATGAACCTCTCACAAAAACAGATACGGTCAAGTATCTCGGTCTGACTTTTGATAAACGACTAACTTGGAGCACACATATCAAACGGAAACGTTTATTACTGAATTCCCGACTTAAACTTCTATATTCCCTACTTCACAAACGATCAAAATTACCAATGGCACAAAAATTACGCATATATTGTTCTCTTTTGAAACCTATGTGGACCTACGGATCCCAAATTTACGGCTCAACCAAACCCTCTAACATGCAACGAATTCAAGCATTCCAGTCAAAAACATTACGCCTTATAGCAAAAGCACCTCTTTACGTTAGCAACAAAACCTTACATACAGATTTGAAAACACCACTTGTACAAAATTCCATTGAATACCTATACAAACGCTTTCACGACAAGTCACACGAACACGAGAACCCCCTGGTGCGTTCACTTTCCTCCGTCCATTTACCTGATAATCCCCCTAGACGCCTTAAAAGACGCTGGAGTAGAGACCTGCTAATTTGATATACAAATTTCATTCTTGGGGAGGCACCAATGGGGGCCCTACCCCTCTCATGCCTATCATGTCATTTAAATTATTATCATAATCATCACATTTGCTTGTTGTAACATTTTACAGTTGTAAATAAAGAATTAAAGAGAAAAAAAAAATTCTGCAGCATAAATTAAAATTGAAATTTATTTTCCCATACAAAGTTACAATAATTATTTTACAAATAATGATACAGAATAAAAATATATATAAAAGAAAAGAAACAAAAGAGAGAGAAAAAATAATATATATGTAACAAAATTCTTATCCCCTCTTCGCCCCTTCTTTTCCCTTACGTTACACAAATTATTGAAAATCATGCCTGCAAAGGATAAACCACCTGTGCGCAGGCATAAGTTGCGGAAATAGAATTTTTATATAAATATTATTCAAATTTATCCGTCGAATAAAATTGAACCTCTGTGTCAAAATTTTAATTTACAAACATTTTTTGAGACCAATCTGGTCTTATGGTGTCCAGCTGTTTTATGAGGTGTGGCTATTAAATAACGAGACTGACGTAAAAACTTTTATTTTTATTTTATACATAATTACTTATTGTCACCTTCTCTATCCCTACAACGCTCCATGCGAATTTGTTGGAAACAGTGCTGCAAATCATCTTCTGTCAGCTCCTTCAGGGCACGTGCCGCTTTCTCTTTTACAGCTTCCACAGACTCAAATTTTGTCCCTTTTAATGCAGATTTCACATTAGGGAACAGATAGAAGTCACATGGTGCAAGATCTGGTGAATAAGGTGGATGTTCTAACACTAAGATGCTGTATTTGGCTAGGAACCTCTTGACAGATAACGCGAAATGAGCTGGCGCATTGTCTTGGTGGAGAACCCATGATTTGTCCTTTCACATTACGGGGCGTTCTTTCCTCATTCTTTAACGTAGTTTAGAAATTACCTCAAGGTAATAATATTGATTAATTATTTGACCTTCAGGAACCTAGTGAAGGTACACAATCCCATGGATACCAAAAAATCAATCATTTTTGCTTTGAATTTTGACTTGCTCATTCGAGCTTTTTTGGCTCTCTGTAAAGTTCGGCTCTTTTAGTGCATGGATTGGGGCTTCGTTTCCGGATCATATGTAAAAAACCACGTTTCTTCACATGTTATTATCTTCTACCTGTTCCCTGAGGTGAAGTCTGCATTAAAAGGGACAAGATTTGAGTCTGTGGAAGCTGTAAAAGAGAAAACGACACGTGTCCTGAAGGAGCTGGCAGAAGATGACTTCCAGCACTGTTTCCAACAATGGAAAGTTCGCATGGAGCGTTGTAGTGATAGAGAAGGAGTGTATATTGAAGGTGACAATAAGTGATAATATATAAAATTAAAATTAAATTTTTTACAACGGTAGTCTCGTTGTTTAATAGCCGCACCTCGTAGAACAGCGGCAGGGAGTAGCTTACAGTTGATCCTCGTTTTTCAGTAAAAATTCCTAAAACTTGCTTTTGAAATTTCTTTTTATGTAAGCAATAAAACCGTCCACGACGATTTCAAAGTTCCAACAATCATCGAACTAACCGCCTTCTTCTATAATAAATTTCGCGAACGAATAGATGAACATCCTAACCAACTAGCCCAATACCTATATGGAACTTCCTAACTGTACGACGTGTTGTTGTTGTTTGGGTCATCAGCCGAAAGGCTGGTTTGAACCTCTAAAGGCTTTACTATGTAAAACGAGGAGTGAGATGGTTTACCATTATCCTTCCTCACTGAGTGAAAAATTATATTTATCAGCATGCGGGGTTCTCTGAAAACTATTTACCTTCCACCCTGCACAAATGACACCATTCACGAGACAGTCTAGCCACTTAATGATGAAATTCATTACTGTCAGAGAAGATAACTCTGACTAGTGTATTTTACACCTCTACTTGTTCTGTTCTTAAATGCACCAGTCATGTAATTGGCTGACCATGTGACAAGAAACAGAACCATTTGTGATAGCCCTAAAACTAGCAGATCGAGTGCCAATAAGTTAACACTCCACTCTATGGGCATTGTGTGACGTCTAAAACGAAATGTAGCAGAGACCTCTTGGTCTGAATACCAGACGATACACATATTTTATAAACGGGAAACGTACCACTGCGTACCTCTTCTCCTGAAAGTATAATTCCTCTCCGCTCGTTAAATTAAATATATTTAATTAGAAATTGAGCAGCTAATCGTAAAGTACAGTAATAAACATTAAAAATATAAATAGATTTAGCAAAAGTGTAATTAATACATTTTCATCTTTTCTACAAAATCATTTTGGAATTACTTAACCGCTATAGCGAAAATATTTAACAGCCGTGCAGTTCAGTCGTGTAGTCGTTAGTGTGAAAATATTTAGCAGTCGCGGGTTTATTAAGAAATACTTAGGTTATTCATAAAAGTGTCTGGTTACTTCTGGAGAATCTTCCCTTCGTTGTTTTATGCATGTTCAAGGATGTTTACTGTGATTAATGTCTGTATGTGTATGTGTATTCTTTCACTAATGTGGATGTGAATATAAAGTTCAGACATTTTCTAAAAGTTGGTGATTAAAATATAATAAATTTTGAAATTATTGTCTTAAGAACTTCCATGAAAGGCCAAAGTAAAATGTTGAATGAACAGAAGGAAGAAGAAAAATCTCCAGTAAAAATAATGCTGAGAATGTGATCAACAATAATCGCATCCAAAATTTGAAGAATTAAAAATTATTCTTTTCAACACTATGAATATATTTATAATCAATGTGTACTTTCCGTTCTTTCATACGCTGCACAAACATTGCCTTTACGAAAGGTCTGATGTAGAAGCTTGATAATTCACCATAGAAACGAATCCATGGTAGGATTGACACAAAACATTCAACTGAGTAAGAAATAAGGACATTCGATAGAAACTGATATAGTGAAGTGGAGGAGAGATGTTGGGAGTCCCTGCAAGAGATTCCAATAATTCATTAGTTTTTTCTGTTGTGAGTTGGAACAAGCGGGAGCCTTGATTGCGAGAAGAAGGAGAAGAAGAAGACTAATATAATAGACTACAATTACAACAATTTAATATTAAAATGGCGATTGGCCGGACAAATTTTGGAGCAAACAGATGATTGATAGAACAAGGAGATTCAACTAACAGCCAGGGCATCCATAGTAATGCCCTGGCTGAAGAAAAGTGGTTGAGGTGATCCACAAACAGAGTGGAGAGATGACTAAAATTAACAGCAGGATGTAACTGGACACAAAAGGCGCAGAATAGGGGATTATGAGGGTAAACAAGAGAAGTTTATCCCCAGCACTGTATTATTTTATATCTTTTTATTTTAAATTTACTGCAACTAATTACTTAAAACTAACGAACAGATTTTGTTTAGCGATATTAATTCCCTCCCACACATCTATAATCATACCGTCACCTTCTGGTGCTAGCACTTATTTTTTAATGTCACTTACACAGTGTTCTATAAGCATATTAATTTCTCAAATCTCTATCTAAATCCTATCATTAATTTATAACTTATGTAAATATAAATATACATGCCTTAAAAGTAACTTAATAATATTTATAGCTAACCCATTTTAGTAATTTATATTATTTACATGACTTAAATGTAATTTACAGTTTAACAGTATCTTTAATAGATTTTTTAAAACACTAAATCTACAGGTTTAGTCCTTTTCAGTCACCTAACTATTACACTATTATCCAACAGTTGAAATACTTCAATGTTGACGTGATCATGAAGACGATCTTCATGTGTTTTTTGGCAATCCAGCGCTGTAAGATGACTGGCTGATGACGAAGAATATTTTTTTGTGGTTACAGCATCAAGATAGGTCAAACGAAGAGTGAACTGAGGTATACTTGTAGACAATTTCCAAGAAGTAAGAGAAGTTAGATAAACAATTTATTTTTCCTGTTAATCCTGGCGAAGAAAATAAAAATTTATATAGGTGTTTAAAAATAATACTAATATTCTTAAATCCAACAGTGTCTCATGTTTAGTTTTTACTATAAAATTCTCGTTTAATTAAAATTTATCTTTTATTACTCAGTAATGTTTACACCAAGCAGAGTATAAGCGATACAATGGCGTTGTATTTACGAACTTTTATTAAATAAAAACAAAAACGATTCGAACTTTATAAAACACTTTTAGTAACAACGCATTATATTCTTTCATTTATTTTTAACGAGAAAAAATTATGAAAAAATTATTAGAGGTAAAATTGCTTATAGCTGTTAAAGAATATAATACTCTTTCTCCAGTTTAAAACAAGTGTGAAAATTGTTTGTGTAATTTTTCATAGTTTTTACGATTTAAAATTTTTCGTTTTGTTTTTACAATACAGACACAGAATAGTTCAATTTCAATTTAAACAAACAATAAAACGGAACAATTAATTTTTTTACATTAAAATTTTTACTATTAAAAAAACTCGAATTTATGTGCAGAAAAATCTAATATTTTCTTTTCGTTTTTTTCAATTTACCAGTTGTTCGCCTTGATTTATCTCATATATTTTTGTAATATTTTTTCTACTGTTATTTAGGTAATGTATGCGTACGTAGTAGTGTAAAGGGTGAGAAATTGTCAAATAAATTACATTCTATTTTTACAAACTAACCAAGAAATTAATTAATAAAAGAGAAAACAAATCAATTCTAGGATGATCATTCGAAAAAAGAACACAATAACAACAAGAAAAAATCTGGTGTGAAACACTCACTCTCTATCTTGCCAATGTAAAGAATGAACCATGTAACTTAATTATGTTTAATCATTAGCAAATATATTGTTTTTATTTGTAACAGTGTATTTCTTTTACGATCAGTTTATAAACACAAAAACTTTAAGCAAAGCCGAAAAAGCCTGAGTAATGTCCTTGGAAATTAAAATAAAAACCACACTCAGTAGTTTGTTTCAACAAGACTAAATGTGAAGAAAAATATAATGTACAAAACTAAACTTGATGAACTGTGGATCAATATCTTGAAACACAAAGTTGTTGAAGCTTGAGATGATGACTATGATAGAGATGATAACGATGCCTATTTTGAGATGACGATGATTAGTAGTTGAAGTCAAAAAGAAAAAGAATGTTTAAATTAAAACCGTTGAGGTAAGTCCAGTGTTTTAAAACGTTTCAGTCTGTGAGTATCTTCGCTGTTGCCGTGGAGGTTAATAGCTAATGGATTCTGATGATCTTCTAGTTTTTTTAAATGTTTTCGCTATGTTGTTAAATTTCTTCTTTTATGGAGGGCAGGTTTAAGTCATTGTGTAGTATTCCATTGGTTACGTACCATGGGACTGCAGTGATTAGTCTCAGGCATTTTGATTGGAAGCGCTGCAGTATTTTTATATTTTATAAACTAGCTGTATCCCATAGCTCTAACCGAAAAGTCCAAACTGGTTTTAGAAAATAAAATTTAGAATATTAAATAAAAAACAACCTAATTTTAATCAAGAATGAATGACGCAAAATTAAAATAAACCTCTCTAGAACTTAAAAATACGGAAAATTACTAACTAACGCTATTAGCTCTGTAGAAAAACTTGTTTGGATTTAAAGTTGTAGGTTTTTTAATTTCCCATAACGTTAAATATAAACTTTATTGTAAAGTTCATACTAAGAATGCAATCTTAAAAAAAGCAACTAACTTATTTACCGATTTTGATGAGAAATATACAAAAAATCACTAATTGACTCTAAACTAAGCGTTGTAGAAAACATTTTGAAATAAAACCAGTATTAGGTTATCTCCGACAACTTTAACTACATAGGCTACAATATTGTTCCATAAAATACATTAAGGCCGTAATTTTATAAATATTTACAAGGAAAGCACAGCTTTTCCAAGTATTTAAGCAAACCGTAAATGATACGATTTTTTAAAAAAATCGTAGTAGCCATTTTTTTAGAAAATCGCATTAAAGTTAAAAATCACGCTAATAATTTACTACATACTTTCGGTTAACTGATTATGATGAAAATTTTCGTGTCGAATCCCCTTGTAATAATTTAAGTTTCAAATTTCAATTTCGTGCGCTATTCCGTTGTTGAGATATTTTTTTCACACAGTGACCAATCGCTAAAAATATGTTTGTTAGGTTTAAGGGGACTTAAAAAATATGTAACGAAGATAATTATCATGAAAAGGTATTTCCTAGTGATAAAAAAAAATAATTTATTATCTTTCATTATTGACATTATAGAAAGTTTTCAGACAAAATCTTTATCATCAGCTCATACGGTATCATGGTATATACGAAACAAATAGTATACGTGTAACGTATTTATGTTTTCAGCATATGACTTAACTAAGTAAAACAGGAAATTACACGATTTTTTCCAAAACGATCAATATAATCATTACGCTAAAAATTACAAACATTTTCACTGAAACCAATTAAGGTGTATGACAGTGCTGCAAGACGATTTCAAAGATTACAATTCAAATTTTTAAGAATTATTACAAAGATAAACAAAATTTATTTTCGTTTAGAATAATGCTAATGGGTTCTACTCTCATTTAATTAATTTTAAAATATCGTTTTTTTTTACTTTTTATTATCTGTTGCACTAGTTGTAGTCACAAATTTGAAAAAAAAGTTTAAAAAAATAAGTTATTGTCTAACGTTATCGTTAATCATCCAGTGTTGATAAGACTAAAGCAAAAACCAATCTGTGTTGTAACTACTGATTCCCAACGAGTACGAATTCCATAAACGACTTTTTAATATAACAATTTGTTTTAAATTTTGTTTTTAAAAGATATTTAGCTCGTATTTAATTGTAAATTTTGATTAAGTTTTTTTTATTGTAATCATGTTTTGTGATATTAGAGTAAGTTGTAGGCTATTATTTTTTTACAAATTCTCTTAGTATCAAATCTAGAGATATAATCGAAAACTTTTAACCAATAGTAAATTAATTTGTTTGTCTTTAATCTTATATCTAGTCCTTATATCTTGTATCTAGCATTGTATCTCTAGATTCTATCACTTTTCCTTGACGTAGTTGTAAAAAAGTTTTACATTGAAGCATTTCTTCGATTCACAAATAAAAAAAATTATATTAACGTTTGCAAAAATAAACAAACTATAAATGAAAAACAAATAATTAAACCTTATAAACAGTTCACATGCTACAAAATTAACCAGAAACTTGTTAAAATCTTATCATAATTTGACATTGCATTGCTCATATAAATATTACACTGAAATGTTTTTATTAAAAATGATTAAAATATGCGTTACTCCTTAACGACCTTCTGGTAGATTTTTCTTTATAATTCAGATAAAATTCACCCTTCGATTCACATACAAAAAAAAATTAAATAAAAGTTCGCAAAAATAAAAAAATAAATGATATAAAAATGATTAAACCTTAATAACAGTTCACATATTCTACAAAATTAACCAGAAACTAGTTGAAACCTTATCAAAATTTGACATTGCATAGCTTATAAAAATATTACAGTGAAAGGGTTTTATTAAAAATTAAAATATTAGTTACTCCTTAAGGTATGTAAAACAAACCTATTATATAATTTATATTATTATATCCTATTATATAATATTCTACAAAATTAACCAGAAACTAGTTGAAACCTTATCAAAATTTGACATTGCATAGCTTATAAAAATATTACAGTGAAAGGTTTTTATTAAAAATTAAAATATGCGTTACTCCTTAAGGTACGTAAAACAAACCTTCATATGTAATGAACCTACATTTGTCTTTATATTCGAATAAAATTCACGTTCAACCTGAAAGTGCTACTATATTTTTTTTAACAAAAAGAAAGTTTTTGATTATTTCCTGAAGTATTATTTTAGCTAATAAAAATGCCATCCTTGTAACATAATACAATACCGAATTATTTTTTATTGAAAAGAAATAAATTACAAAAATATATTTCTTAATATGTTATTTCAAGGGTTTTTCAAAGTTCAAAATTATATTAGGAAATTCGAAAGAGTGAAAATACTGTTATTTTAGGGTACATTCCATTTTATGGGTTTACAACGGTTTATGGAAATTATATTGGTTTAAAAGAATTCTTTCAATAGCTAAGTCATGACATGTGGTTTGACTACTACATTTTTTATTGTTTTCTTATCAATGTAGCAATCAATTTTGTTAAACTAATTTTCGGAATAATAACTTTTGGACAGGGAGAATTTTTACCAGATACTTTTACTAATTTTAAATTATAAATTAACTAATAATTAATTTACCTGGTAATAAATAGATGATCAGCAATAAATTGTGATTCATATTTAGAGATCTTATTGTTGATAGGGATTTACAGGTCATTATAGATTATTAATCAAGGTAAACACAATGAGGATTCCATGGATAACTGCACTGTCTCACAGAACTTTCACCCCCGTCTTAAATAAAAATTAATAAGAAATCAAATGTATTTTTTTTATATACAACAAAAAATTAGTCAGTTTTTATTAATTTGTATTTTTTAATTTAAATAACGAAATAAAAATATAAATCAATATAATGTCTTTATTATTCCATTAATTTATATTTTAATTATTTTGTTTTATTTTCGGATAAAATTGTGATTACATCATTAAACACGTATTATAGATTACTTTGAGTGCGATATTTTAGCGTCGTACTAAACGTACCGAACGAAGGTCCGAGCCCGACTAAGCTCTCCATGCCGACGCCGGCTTCCAACGAACCCCTTCCATGTTCCTTCCACACCACCGACATAACCCACTCTATTCCACGCCATCCCGGAGCTCCCATCTTCAGCTATTTTCTCTCTTCTTCTAAACCCTTCAACGACTCTTTCCTATTCTTTCTTTGTTCCTCGTAATGATTTAACAGATATGTTTTACACAATAAGTGTTTTTAAATAGGTCTATATTAATTTACGGTTAATCCTTTTCTACTTCATATTTCTACCCCGGTTTAATATTTAGATTATCATTAATATTCCACAGATGCACAAGTATATAGAATTTTATTAGTTTGATAAAATGAAGTTCTTAATTTTACAAAATAAGTATAAATTCTCACTTCAACAAAAATCTAATATGTTTATTTCTTAAATACCAAGTATACCGATTCTAGAAATATATCCTCGATTAACTCTTCGAACACTAATTCCGAGATCGCACCGATAGACTTGGCTTATTTTATCCATCTTTTATCCAAAAAACTTTAAATTTTTATGAGACATTAAGAAAATTTCGAGAGATGTTTTAAAAAACAAACATGAAACTCCGTTTTTTACGCCAGTTACAGCGAATTTACGAAAAATTTGTAATTTAGGCAATGTCGCGCGTTTTTGTCAAAATGTGGCAATAATTTTTTTTATTTTATTTTTATTTTTTAAACTGGTATTATAGAAAAATGTCTAGCAAAAAATTTTATATACCAAACACCCTCGCTTACCACACTATACGACTATTCAAGCGTATGTAAGAGTCAAGTGAATAAGTAAAATGCAGGCCGTAAAAATTTCTTTCTTTTAGCTGATGTCATTGAACCATTCCTACAGTTTTTTATATGACATAATGTTTTTTTTATATGAAACCATGGAATTTTGTTAACACGTGCATGCAGAAACAAATTATAAAAGATAACATTAGAATATTTTAGTTCCATTGTCAAGAATGTCTGAAAATAGGCTATTGTACGAACTTTGGAGCGTTTATTCCCTTTTATACGTCATATTCAATTCAACCGGTTTTGCTATAATAGCAACATTGAACAATTTACCATTTAAGCTTTCAAAAGCGATTATAACTCTATTTTTTAAGTGAGATTCGGCCTTTACACCGTTTTCTTTAAAAAATCCGGAATTGAGTGGTATTCCAACATTCACAAACCAATAGAAAATTTTTCCACTAATCTGAGTGTATTTCTAAATAGCTTATTTTCTTCCTCATACCTTCAGCTATTATTTAATTATAATGTTTACTGGTGTGCGCGTACAATGACGCGTAATAGTAAACTATTACACAAACTGTTGAGTATTTTATACACTTGTCATCTAACAACCATATATGGGCTACCCGGCTTCTAAGGGTTAAAACCTTTTCTTGTAACATTTTACTCATTAATTTATTATGTTATATAACATACGAAACTTCCAAATACACAATAGAAGACTCTCACTTGATTAAAAAGTCAATATATCCTTTTGAATATCAAGTATCCATCATCAGTTTTAATATAAATATATCAGTGCATGCACACCTTCGTCAGTTTTTTATAACGATACCACTGGTGTGTGCATTGATGGTATTTTATATTGCAAATGATGATGGATACTTGATATCCGAAAAGGACCTATTAATTTTTTAATCAGGTGAGAAACTTCTATTAAGTATTTGGTGGTTTTTTGAGTTTTTTGGTCGAGTTTGATACTTAGAGCCTTTATGCTGAGGTAAACCTGTATGCTGAGGTAAAATTAACATGACTTGTATGCTGTGGTGTGTAGAAGTTCAACTTCCTACGTTTTCAGACCCCCTGAACCCAAAAAAACATGTTTTTAGCAATTGGTCTGTGCGTGTGTGTAAGCAGAATATCTCAAGAACCAAACATTGTAAGAACTTGAAACTAGAAACTTAAGTTAGACACCACTAGAGGACCCGACACGAACATTTTCATCAAAATCGGTCAACGGGAAGTAGTAGTTCATTCGTATCATTTTTTACTATTTTTCGAGTTTCTCAAAAACGGCTCCTACGATTTCTTTTGTAAAATCGCCTAATTTACTACATTTTTTTGCTCTAAAAGATAGGGTAGGCGCCATGTCTGCTGAAATTCTTAATGAGGCTGTTTTCTTGTAAAACAAATTGTTTTTTTAAGATTACGACTTTAATATGCATTTAAGCGCAAAAATGTATCAATGAAAAGTTATAGAGAATTTAAAATTCTACAACTTTTATTTCAAACTTTCTTTTGTATAATGCTTAGTTTAGCGGTAATTAGTGAATTTTTCACAAAATCATGTAAAAAATCGATTTTTTTAAAGATTTCAGCTTTATTATGCATTTTACGACAAAAAAGTATAATCATATTTATAGGAAATTAAAAGATCTACAACTTTTATTAAGAGCATTTTTCTCTACAGAGCCTAGTTTAGCGTGAAAGAGTGATTTTCCGTATTTTTAAGCTAAACTGAGGTTGATTTTCACTTTACATCTTTCACTCATGATTAAAATAAGATTATGTTTTTTGAGGTTAGTTTTTTTGTTTATTTCTAATGTTTTATTACTAACGTTAAGTTATATTATTAATTATTTGCATTGGCAAGAAAAAGTTGTGTGAGTGCTTCACACCTGATTTTTTTTAATGACAATAATAAGAGGTTCTATTAAAATAAGTTCTATGAAAGAATGAGAATTTACTCAGATATTAGGTTTCGGTGTATTGAATCTGTCAACAACATTGAGTAATTTTCTATGTCATGATTGCAACATTATATATTGCAAGGGTCGTAAAATTGTCAACCAATCGTAAAGCTTTCTAGACAACCCCTCAATACAAGTATGATGTGAGGGAATGTTTCTGAAAGGTTACCATATTAATCGTTCATATCCACCATTGGTTTTCATCAAAACATTTAGAAAATGATGCAGAGAGCAGAAAAACTATTGCACCTATATCAAAATAAAGAAATCCTAAGGTTCTTACCAGTTCGATTCTCTGTTCATAATAACTACTCGTATTATTATTATAGTAAACTTCTGAACATCATTACGTCTAAAACTATGTATTATAACTAAATAAGTCCTCATAAGGGTATGCCAATTTGTAATAGATTATTATTTAATATCATATTCTTTATTGGTGTTGTATCAGCTTTCAGGTTTGATTTTATTATTATTCCATTTACCTTGTCTCCTATTTCGTTCAATAAAACATTATTCACATTTAACACATTATGGTTTTTATTTAATCAATAATTTTCATAATTACAATCACTACTTTCACTGTTCAAGTGTAATTCTAAAATAATGCTCCTGTTCTTAATACTGTTAAATCAACTCACTGGTTTTATTTGATTTGAAAAATTATTATATCTCCATAATTATTTATTAATTGATCATAATTACACATTCCTTATTATACATTCATTATACTTCATTATTTCTTCATTATTATTTCATCATTACATAATATTCTTTATAATTACCATCATACTAATTTTCATAATCTTTAAAAATGTCTGTTTTGAAATGTAGGTTAAATATACATGTATTTTTATTATTTGTTAGTTGTTCATTAATTTGTTTTTCTTTTAAATGAGTCTTTTTCTTATATTACAATTATGTTATAATTAAATCTTATTATAGTTATGATTTATATTTAAAAAAATAATTTTGTGAATGGGACGTTGAAAATAAAACGCCCTGTCAGCTTGAGGCTTTACGTCCCATTAAAATAATTTACAATCTTTTATTTCTTCTTCTTAGTTGCTTAGTAACCATATTTTGTTTATGAAAATTAAATAATTTTTAAATATTTTATTTTAAACAGCTGGATTTATTGATATTTATTTCAATGTACTCAAATATAAACAAATCCAGATGTCCGTCAATTTTGTATAATTACAACTATTATACTTCAGATCATTTTAATTAGGGAAGGTTTAGCGATAATAGATGTACGTTTTCCCTTCGTAGCACTACACTAATATTTATCTTTTGTTTGATAAATGAGTGTCCATTTTTTAGAATATGCAAATGTGACACAATATACAAGCGCACCCAGTTATCCTAACGCAAATTTATAAAAGTAGTAGTATTTGCTAACGTGGTATATGCGTACCCTTGGGGTACATGTTGATGTTTTGACTGTGATGAGAGATAGTTTTAATCGTGTTTAAAGGTGTGAGAATATGTTTGAGTGTTGTGTAAATACACTTTTTATTTTAGTAATATTAACGCATACAAGCTTTACAAAAAAAAAATTAAATTTTGTACAACATATCTGCTTTAATGAAGTCGTGATCTTGGCACACTAAATCTATTATCCATACAATAAAATATTGGCTAGTTGAATGTAAGCACTTGGTTTTTTTCATTTGGTTAGAATCAAGTACTACCGTAAACACTAAATTATAGCTTTTTGTTGATATCATTGGTAAAGGTATAAAAAGTAAAAAGTCTGGTGTGACACACTCACACAACTTTCCCTTGCCAATGTAAATAATGACCAATATAACCAAACATTAGATAAAAAAACTAATCTCAAAAAACTTAACCTTATTTTAATCATAAGTGAATGATGCAAAATGAAAATCAACCGTAGTTTGGCTTAATAATATGTAAAATTACTCTTTCACGCTAAACTAGGCTCTGTAGAGAAAAATACT
Organism: Catonia carolina; assembly: GCA_035578175.1. Classification (NCBI taxonomy): domain Eukaryota; kingdom Metazoa; phylum Arthropoda; class Insecta; order Hemiptera; family Achilidae; genus Catonia; species Catonia carolina. Next base: position 36,155,718 of record JAQMRL010000004.1, read on the forward strand.
TAAAACGTAAGTTGTATCTGTTAATTTTCCATAAATTGTATTATACACTTTTTGTCATAAAATGCATTCTAAGGCCGAAATCTTTAAAAAAATAATTTTTTACAGATTTGCATGAAAAAAAACAGAAAATCACTAATTACCGCTAAACTAAGCGTTATACAAAAAAATTTTGAAATAAAAGTTGTAAATTTTTGAATTGTCTACAACTTTTGTTATACAATTTTGCGCTAAAATACGTATTAAGACCTCAATCGTAAAAAGACAAGAACATTTCTTTCCTACATGAATTATTTTTTCTACAAGAGCACAGCCTTCCCAAGAATTTTAACAAACATGGCGCCCACCCTATTTTGTAGAACATAAAAAACATAGTAAATGAGGCAATTTTTCAAAAAATCATAGGAGCCATTTTTAAGAAAACTGCAAAAAGTAAAAAATTACACGGCTAAACTACTAATTCCGGTTAACCGAATTTGATAAAAATGTTCGTGTCGAGTCCTCTAGTGGTATCTAACTTAATTTTCAAGTTTTAACGTACAGTGTTTCGTTCTTGAGATATTCTGTTTACACACACACACACACACACACGCACACACACAGACCCGCTACATCGCTTCAAGATGATTAAAAATGCTGTAAGTACGTCAGGTGCAATATGATTATTCATTTTTTTAATTGAACCAAATAACATTGTGTAAAATCTGTAGAATTGTTTCTTCTTAGGTTTCAGGTAGCGCATATATAAATGTACGGTAATATAATAATTTTAATGTAAATAATTTATTAAAAATGTTAGTTTACAAATGGTTTTTTTATTTTAAATAACACCTTATCTTCTTCTTCAAGTGCCGTCTCCGCGTCGGAGGTTGGCGATCATCATTGCTATTCTAACTTTCGAAACAGCTGCTCGGAACAGTGACGTGGAGTTGAGACCAAACCAATCTCTCAAATTCTTCAGCCAGGACGCTTTCCTTCTACCCGGCCGGCGCTTTCCTGCTATCTTTCCTTCCATTATCAGCTGAAGAAGTCTGTATTTCCCGTTTCGAAGAACATGGCCGAAGTACTGCAGTTTTCGTCGCTTGATGTCGTATAGCAGTTCCATCTCCTTGCCCATCCGAGTCAGTACGTCCGTGTTTCGTACTCTGTCGGTCCACGATATACGGAGCATGCGGCGGTATAGCCACATCTCAAACGCCTCCAGCCTCCTTTCTAGAAGTTTCGTTAGTGTCCATCCTTCCTGCCCGTAAAGAAGTACAGGAAGTACGTAGCACCTCAGAATTCGGAGCCTCGTGTTGAGACTAAGATCACGCTGGCACAATAGATGTTTTAGTTTCGTGAACACCGCTCTGGCTTGCTCGATACGCACTTTACACCTTAACACCTTATACTTGCAGTATTTTTTAAAAACAATAGTACTCGTTTGGATTGATTCAGAAGAATTAATATCGACATATTTCATTAAGTAAATATTTTTGGCTTCAACTTTATTTTTATTTGTAATTTTTTAAAGCACAACTAGTAAATGAGATGGAATGAATGAGGAATGGCGGGAATGTGACGTGAATGAGAATCGATCCAGTGATCGTTTTCGGCGTGAAATTTTGCAAGGATTGTGGTGCCAATATTTTTCAATAATAATAATAATTTATAAAGTATAATGATTTTTTTTATATGAAATGATTTTTTGATTTTATGAAATGAAACAGGCATGACAAGTTATATTGATTTTTTTTTTAGTAGTTCAGAGAAGATCCCTATTCCACCTTCGTTTCAGTCGTCTGTCAACAGGTAGATCGTTCTTGAAAGAGATTGGACATTTGGATTTATGTGGTCAATTGTCTTTGCGTAATGAGTTGTATGTTTCGTTTACAATTAATTAATTAAGCAATTAATTAAATTAATGTTGGCATCTCTTTATGATTCAGTTATCTCGTATTTAAATAAATCCGTTACAAATTGCATATATTACAAAAACCGCGACTGGAATATATTGCACAGTTAATGTGACTTCCTGTTGTTAGCAAAATTACTTATTTTTCTCATATTTTACAGGACCGATTGTAATGTCGCAGATTGTTAATAAAGAAAATATATTTTTCCTTTTTCTTCGAAGTAAGTGCAAAAATTTATATAATAAAATTGTTAGTTTTTTATTATTCAAATTTACTTATTTTTGAGTAACATATTTTTAGTTTTTATTAGAAAAATTCTTATTATTTTCGTTCAGAAAGATAACAATTTTCCTTTATAAAAATAAAATCGGTGATGTCAATAATAGAAAAGTAACAATATTTCATCCTCTATCGTAACAACCAACCAAAACTCTACAGTCTAAACAATCTAATGGTATATACGTATCTATCTATAAGGTTATAGAAACAAAAATCATAATAGAAATCCGACATGTGAACAAACAAGCTTCTTTTCTCTCAAATCAATTTGGCAGCTACATCATTATTTTGACATTTTTCTTAAGCCATTTTCCCTTGCTTCCTTTCTTCCGATTTGAATGCACGGCACATAAATGAATATATTCATTTTATCTTCATTATGGTTCATTACAAGTATATTTTGTTTATTTGAATTTAAATTTACAAAAATTTGTCTTTCCCAATGTTTTTATGAAAAATATTTTTTTTACATCAATAAGTAAAATATGTGTCTTCAGAATTCATTTTCAAAATGATTAGATTATTCTTTCTCATATTTTTCACACTTTTTTCATTCTTCAGGATAAATTAATTTTTGGTAATCGTTCGTCTGATTCATCACAAAATACAATCAAAATTGTAATTATAACCTAAATAATATTGTAACATTATTCCAGAAAAGGTTGATAGAATAGGTTTTTTTATCGTAAAAAATTCTGTATTGTATGGGATAGAGTGTGTTTAACAAGGATACATAGATTGAGACGAATGAGATATTTTGAATAGAAATTCTAAGGAATCAAATGTAGTAGAAATATTTTTTATTTTGATTCCTTCTATAGAGAGATTTTTTAGTCTTGTTATCCAATTGTTAATGTCTGGTAATTTTTTCTAAGAAAGGGAAATTTTGTTTTGTGACACGATGTTGGTAGCCCAACTCAACCGTTATAGATACGGCAGTGTGAGTTCATTCTCTTTGAGTTGTAAAAAATTTTGATCCCTTCCCGGTCGTGTTACGAGCAGAATGTCTTTTACCCTAGAACAACGGGTTTTCATTCTTGAACAAAATTTTATAATGAAATCGTATACGAGTGTAGAAGAATCATTTCAAATTAAATTTGTTGGTGTTCCTCCATCACTAAAAATGTCAATTTCTAAACTAACAAACTGATTTCGAGAGACAGATAGTGTTTCCGACAGTAAACATTCGACCAACTCTCTTGACAGATGACGTTTTAGAAAATGTGAAAACAGATTGCAAAATTCTCCACGGAAAAGTTTACGAAAACTTTCCTCGCAAGTTGGTGCGTCACATTCGAGTGTTCAGAAAGTTGCTAAAAATAACGTTAAAAATGTTTTCGTAAACTTTTCCGTGGAGAATTGAGCAATCTTGTTTTCACATTCTCATTATGGAAGTGAGTCATGGGTTACGACGAAACGTCAAGAAAGTAGGATCCAAGCAGCTGAAATGAGGTTTCTAAGAAGGGTGAAGGGCTGTTCGAGGCTGGATCTGATACATATCGAGGGAATTAGATCTGAGTTGGGTGTATTTAGCCTGAATGGAAAATTGAAGGAGTTCCGTAATCAATGGAAGCAACATTTGGAATGGATGCCAGAGGAAAGAATACCCTTAAAAGTTCCGAATATGTTCCAGTTGGAAGAAGGGAAGCGGGAAAACCTCGAAGAAGATGGCAGTAGTCAAGATGTACGGGTTGTAATATCTCGTGTTTGTGTAGAAGTACAGGATAGTTCGTGAGTTCAGAACAGGCTTATGCCTAATCCTTGATAGTAAGAAAAAGAAGACATTTTGATTTGAATAATAGGCAGTGGTTACCGGTGTACTTTGGCGATTGGTGTACAGTGAACTCTCTCAGAAAAAATCAGGCTCAGTCTGTACGAGACTACCCCTCATTTACGCGTCGTACATAAAATCCTCATCTCAATAGGTCATGGGGTTGCTTATTGTTCTTAAGTTGAACATAATGCAACGTACATACATTAAAGATTAAAAATATTTATATTTTTATATTTTTGTTCATATTTTTTGTTTTATCTTTTGAATATCGTTACGACAATTTTCATTATTTAATTGTTATTTTACCATATTTAAGAGTATAAGAAGTATTATTTTCGTTAATGTTTTATTTTTTGTTAGAGAACCAAGAATCAATGATCAAGAAGAAAGTGAATTTAAAATCGGAAGTAGTGAAATTTAATTAAATAATTTGAATCTTATAGAAGGACGGCTGTAAAAGATATTTGATTGAAGAATTAACTTTGTTTTGTCGCATTTATATAATTTTTTCTCTGTAGATGGCACTTGAGATTGGGAAAATAAGTAGAAGGAAATGATACTTAGAAGAAAGGTCCGATAATCCCTGAGTGGAGGAAGATGCTGATGTAATTGTTGCTGAAACAACAAGCTGAGATGGTTCTAGTGTTTAGAAATAATGAGAATGTGATGAAAATAAAGTGTGAATGTTTTGATAATATATATATTATATTCTGTTGCGAGTTCAGTGAATGTTAAGATATTTGATGTTGAAGGAAAGTTTTTTTAATTGAGAAAAATTGAAGGCCACCGATAAAAGAATCATATCAACATTTTGGTTATTAGCGACTACTTTTTCATTAAGAAACAATGTATTCGAACATCAAATGATTTTCTAGACAGGGATTGAGTTCGGTACCTTCGCTGTAAAGCGTAGCACGCTAACCAATTCACCACAAAGACAACCGAAAATAATATTTTTTTCCTTCAAAAACTCCCTACGAATTTTTTAACATATATATTGTAATGCTCCTGTGAATACACCAAGGGAAAAATTTGTATGATTTAGTAAAAATTGTCATTTCAGGTTAAAGTTGAGTTATAAGTAAAATTCAAAAAGTGTTGTGCTCTGGAAACACCGTAGAATAAGCTGGCAATCTCCAAATACGGGTTTTCGAGAATTTTTATGTAATTCAAATTTAATGTTTTATATGGTCTTACCTATATTTTTATTTAAGATTTTACGTGTAACTGAGAATTTTACCTCAAATTACGATTATCTTTGTTGAAAAATTTTTAGGCTTAAAGTAATATTTCATGTCAAAGGAGTTGGTCCGACGAATATCGACTTACTAGCAGACAATAGATGTAAGGGTCACTACCTGACTTTTGAATCCAGCTTCTTTAACTGAAATTTTTGTTACAGTCCTCGGACTGAAATTCTGATCACAGATCCATGATCAGGCTGAAATTCTAAATAAAATAAGTCTAAACAGCACGAAAATCCGTAAATTTAAACCGTTTTTAGCTGAAGAAGTTAATAAACCTATGTTAAATACAGCAATGTTTAGATCGCTAATTATAAGAGAATGAATGATATTTTTGTAAATCAATTCACACTAGCCTTAGATACTACTCAGATGAGCATATTTCATTAAGATAAATTTTAAATTTAAGGCATTTCAGCGGCTGAAATCAGTCAAAAATGTTATAAAATTCATTTACATGTTATTCAAATGGGAGAACCTTCTCCAACGTTTAATTTAATTACTCATTAATCGATTAAGATATGGTATGTGAGAGTGTGGAATCGAAGGGTCCACATGTTGGGAAATAGAAAAATAATTTTAGATTGTTAAAATTCGTCGTCGTTCAGATTTTATTAAAGTTTTATTTTGACGTATTTTTCCGCATTTTGCAAATTTACTAATTAGTTAATAATTAACGAACCAGTTACAATTTCCACATGGGACTAATACTCACATGTGTGTTTTCAGAATCTAAAGTAATTTCGTGCATCACTTTAGTTGCACACGCTAAATTTCAAGTTATTTTTTACAAATTTCTCGTCGGCATTAATCCGACATTATGGATACATTTATTGGTGTTTTTCAAGACGTGATAAAATTTGAACCGACGAAGCGATTTACTTCGGATAAAAAGCATTGGATTCAGCAGAAAGAGCTGAAAATTTTGACACCACTCCGGACGCTGAAATCCAAAATTTTCGATTTTGATAAAATTAACCGGTTGGTGGGGGATGAAATTGGTTCTGAGTGTATGACCAACCTATAAATCTTAATTTTCCCGATAAAAGAGGGTAGTTTTTAAAATCTGTAATTACATTTTAAAAATATTTATAAGGTTTGTAAGTGCCAGAAACTTTACCCATGATGCCTTTCTAATATTTTGAAGGTTAGTTATAGCGTATTCAATAATCTAAAACATGTTTTAAGCAAATTTGTTAAAATTATCAACCAAGGTAAATACGAGAATTCGGGTGCTAGAATTGGTATCGTCAGGGAATTTTTAGATCATAAAACTGTTTTGCGCCCCGAATCTCAAAAAGTCCGACTTGAGATCTAATGCGTGCAACACGTATTTTCGATTTTGTAATTTTTCTAACTTATAGTGAAGTACTTAGTGGAAATTTCAACATGGCAATAGTCATGTCATGCCGCATACGCGTGATATAGTGCGATACTTCATTGTGTGACTTTGAGTGCATTCATTGTGGAATACATAGTGCTGCGATTGATTTAAATTACTTATTTTTATTTTGAAAACAATTCCTGAGGATATTTTGTAATATTTTGAACATTCTTTGTATTTTAATTTGCATTTTGATCTTACAAATATCGCCGTAACGTTGAACAGTTTGCTTTCATGAAAATAAAAAGGTCGGAAGATAAATTTAAAAATAATTAATGTTAATGTTTTCATTAACGCATTAGTTCAGCCGGTGCTCGATCAAATTAAAGTCATTTGAGAACTATAACAAATTTTTACATGATGTGCTAAACGAATAATTAAATATTGGTTTTGATAAAAACTACAAATAAATAATAAATAATGACAGTAATAATGATGAAGTATTAGACTGAAAAGACAGCGTGTATAGCGTATAGTGAAACAACGAGGTGAAATCGCTAAAGCCACGTTCATCGCCATCACCACCGAATTGTCGCCCATACCGAGGACGACAACTGCATTATCCAGGTCTGCGCCGAAGAGTCCCTGTACTGCGGGATGCATCCCGATCACCGAGTCCCTCATAAGGATTATGTGTAGTGCGCGAAATTTTTCATAACCCTTACTCAATGGATTATTAAAGAGATAAGTAACAATTTTTAAATTATTTTGAGCTCAAATAATTTATGTCTATGTCCATGTATGTTATTGTACTTTTCAGGAGCTATTAGTTGTAAGAACTAGGTTATATGATTGATCAGTATGTTTATGCGACGCAAGTATACGGCAGAAAGAATCTGCAACCCTGAGAATAAAGAGTAAACATTGTGTTGTCACGAAATTCATGTTAACTAGTATTTGTCGTATTCTTCAATTGTTTACGTTTTCAAATGTAGCGATAAAATTTGATGGCGCCCACAAGAATAATGTAATATTTGGTGTTTGTTTTACGTTAAATAAATTCTCATTAATTTTGATTTTGCGTATGATTCTTGTTAATTTAACACCTAATTCCATTGGTGATAGTTGGTCAGATAAAGTTTGGGGTTTTACTTGTTTTTATTTTATTTTTACAAACCAGTTGTCGATAGGACTAGTTTCACGATTAGCCCCGCTAGTCGTGAGCTGCGCATCGTTTAACACTGTGCACTGGTTTAGGGACAACACAGTTCTAATCTCATTTAAAATTTTGTCTTTCAAAATTGTGAAGGGTCTTACTTTCATTTTATGCTTTATTTTAGTGAATCCCGTTTTTATGGCGTTGTTGGACAGCGTGGGGCTAAATCTACAAATTTTGTAAATTTGACAGTTTTTTGGAAAATTTTAGTGTCTGGAAAGTTTTTCTTTTGTTTGTTTTTTATTTCGCCCACGTTGAAAAGCGACCGTTACAATATATATATATAATATATAATAATATATTTTATTTTATTTCAACTGATTTTAACGCTTTAATTTTTCGTGACTACTGTAGATTAAAGAATAGTGCCGGTTTAAAACAAGTTCACATATCTAGTTAATGGCCGGTAATCAAACCACTGACTTTCCAGTGTTTAGCACTTTACCGTTACTCCAAGTTGGCAGCCGATATTCAACTGTTTGTAAGTCAATTATTTTCATTTTTATTACAAATAGAGACAAATTTTTGCTTAAATTATTGCATAGATTATGCAGTAAAGTAGTCCTACAATAAACTCGTAGAATTACATTTTTCTTTTTAACAGATTTTTACCTCAGTAAAAAACAAATTAAAATATTTGCCAGTGTTAAATTGGTTATATTCATTAGTTAATAGTTATTAAACATTTTATAGAAAAATAAATATTTTTAACGCAATTAAATTGTTTATAATAATTATTACATTAACTGAATTGAAAAGAAAAAGTTTTCATTTTTAAAAGTTTCTACATAAAGCAACGAAACCACTATTGTGACAATCGGTTGATAGAAATAAGTAGTATACCCAGCCAGACCAGGCCTTTCTGTTCCGCTTATGGGAAACAGTTTTTAGAATAAAAAAGAAACAATAGAGCTTTCTGTTTGGATAAAAAGAAATTGTCTCCGATTACCACTACATCTGTAACCGCAAACATTACATCTGTACCAACTTCCATCAACCAGAAATTTTCAATTCTTTGCGCTAAATAAAAATGAAATGTGAATACATAAACCTTAAACACTATTTATTTGGATTAAATAAACTTTCAAATAATATATAATTAAAAAGTTTATTTTTATAAAATACAAATACAGTGTGAACAAATTTCAATGAAAATTAATAGTTTTGCAGTTTAAACAATCTACTTAATTTAACGGGTGATTCAAAAGAGCGCCGGTTTTTAAACGGCTGGTAAATTTTTGTTTATCGGTTGGCAACATTGTTAGACCTCATTTCTATTTCGGAGAACATTCCGATTGACGATTCAGTTGTAGTTTCTCTTGTTCGCAGTGTAGTACTCTCGCAGTCTGTGTCTAACCATGGAGAAGTTTACTATTGCACAACGAGTGTTAATCGTCAAAACATTTTACCAGAGTGGAGAGAGTTATGCGGCTACTGTCAGGCGACTTCGCGGTACTCTAGGACGTAATGAAGCACCGAATGAATCAACAGTTCGCAGGCTCATGAAAAAGTTTTTTGAGACGGGTTCAACAGTCGACCTTAAAAGTTCTGGACGTCGTCGTTCTGGCCGAACTGAGCAGAACGTTGCGTTGGTTCGTGACAGTGTGGCTGTTAGCCCAGCAAAATCAATACGTCGCCGTTCTCAACAATTGGGTTTACGATGTTCTTCTGTACGGAGAATTCTTCGGTACGATCTCCAATATCACCCGTATAAAATTCAGTTGACGCAACATTTGAAAGTGGCAGACCACCAGAAGAGACGACAGTTTGTTGACTGGGTATTGAGAAAACGGCAGGATGATGACACCTTCGCAAACAAAATTGACGCCTTGTGACTTTCATCTTTGGGGTCATCTGAAGTCATTGGTGTATGCCAATAAACCCCGAAACATCAATGACTTGAAGGAGGAAATTCGACGGGTTATCGGGCAAATGGAAGTCGAAACTTGTCGTGCAGTAATATCCAATTTCATGGACAGAGTTGATGCGTGCCAGCGCAGTAGAGGAGGACACATGCATGACATCATTTTTCATACATGAAATCGGAAGGTAAGATGAACTTGTTGATGTATTTATTTTCAGTTTTTCAATAAAATAAATCTCTTAATTTGATATATCAAAACCGGCGCTCTTTTTGAATCACCCTATAGTTAAGAAAGAGTATTATATACCCTGTCCTGCCAATGTCTATTAATATTTTTTTAAAACGTTCAAGGTTAAAGTAAAACGATATTAAAGATATTGTAACACCTAAACCTAGGTTCATTCGGGATCTGGGTATAATAAATGATAAGCAGACATCCTTTAAACTTATAACAATAATTTATTAACAAAATTATAAATTACAATTAATTATTAAGCTTTGATTAACTAACAAATTACAATTAAATTACTTACAAAACTTATACCTTAATTTAAGTTAAAATAACAATTAATTTACACTTAATAATAGCCTCTTACCTACAACCAGTCACAATGTTTACGTAAAGTAACCAGACCTTGTTTTAACGTATGCCTACAATGTATTCACCCTGGTTTAACATTGCTTAACAGCACTAATTCAAGGTAACTTGTACTGACTGAACTCACTGTCGAAAAGAGCTTATTCTTTTTACACCTATTTTAGGCTTCTATAGTATATCCCACAGAACCGTTCAACAGATTTAAACAGACTACGGGTTGAAAGTCAGTAAAAAGGATGCGTAATCATGTTTCAATCTACCAACGCCTTTAGGCAAAACAACCGGCGACAGACCGGATGTTTTATAATCGGCCTACTGTATGAATTATTCTTTCTACTGGTACTGTCGTGTTTTGTATGTAGTAGGCTACAGGTTTCAATTAGTATATAGTTCATCTGATATGCCAAGAACATTTTTTTAACTCGAATGGATTACGCTTAGTTTAATCACAATTTTAATACATTTATGTTTTGACATGCTACACAGTTCCATGTACACATAACATAACTACAAAGGCTTTCTTCCGAATTTTGGAAGCAATAATAAAAAAGTTGAATTTTACGAGAAAGAAGGAAATAAAAAGGATTCTTAGGCATTTTGTAAATAAATCATAAAAACGGTATACAGAAATATAAAATTAGAAAACACTGACAATTATTATAAAACTTAATCAAAAATTTATACAAAAAATTGACAATTAAAGCCAATTTTCTAAATAATACACCACCATTCCACTTTTCCCAGGTAACAATGCTAGTTACATAACAATACACTTTCCATACAATAAAACTATTTTCCCTTAACTATTTATAGCCAACCACGAATTACTACTACATTAAATATAACAATACTATTTAACATTTGTTGTTTAGGTCCTCAGTCGAAAGGCTGGTTTGAATCTCTAGAGGTTGTACTACGTAAAAACGAGGAGTGGCGTGGTTTACTATTGCCTTTCTTACTGAATCGAAAAAGTATGCTTATCAGCATGCCAGGCCCTCCAAAAATCACCTACTTTCCACCCTACTAAAGACACCTTCACTTTATTCACCACAGGGTCTGGATGTATAGTGAAATTTATTACTCTCAGACGAGATAACTCTGACTAGTGCCTTTTACACCTCTGCCTCTTCAGTTCTTAAATAGTTCAGTCATTGGCTATGTGATAAGAAACAGAACTGTTTTTGTAGCTTTGAAACAAACAGATCAAGTGCAATTAATTTAACACTCTACCTACCAATTACGGGCAAATTTAACATTTAACAATAAATTTTAATTTCTTTAATAAAATCATCACTCCATTAATTATGTAAATATATAAAAGTACGATTATAATTTCAAAAAAGTTCAACAAACGTTCATAAATATATTAATACAGAAAGACACATAATTTTAAAGCAGCATGCATTCATTTTAAAAGGTAGGTAGGGTTTATACACTAGGTTAAAATATCACTCGGATCAAAAGAGTTCATTCAAATCATTTCAAAATAATTTGATAAAAGATTCAAAATGTTTAGGTTAAGTCGAATTTAAATTTCAAATAATGTAATAAAATTATTACTAATAAAGAAAACTGAAGGCTTGTCATTATATTGTAATTATCACAGAAAATTACAACATTAAGTCACTGGAACACATTTTATGGAATTGAATTACTTAAAAAAAATCTTTTTATTATAAACTGCTTAAAATGATCAAACATTTAATTTAAATAAATTTAAAATAACAAAGTTCTGAGTAATTAAAATGAATTGGTATAACGTTAGATATCCAAATCACGCCCTGTCAGAATAATTTCAAAATCTTTTTTTACCCCACTGTCTGTTTAGTTCAAATCATGAAGAGTTGGAAATGACATATATCAACTGCAAAGGTATAAAGTATAATGCCTTCAGGAAATAGAATTAATTCTTTATTGAATTGTACGTGTATGTATAAAATATTTAATTTGATACATAGAAAAATAAAATTAAGTATATTAATAACAGATTTGCTTTTCCTAGAATTTATTTTAGTAAATTAAGTTTATGTGATTCTGAAGTTTTAACCGAAAAATTTCTGTAAGCAAAACCAACTTATATGAAACGTCAACATGTCACATTATTTGGTAATCTCCCACGCAAACTTCATAGAAAATGGAGTAGAGACGTTCTTAAAATATTTAAAAATTACCCATGGGAGTCTTACTACTTAGTGCTGTTTTCCGTTAAATCAATTAAATCATATTTTCATCCACCATTGCAGAAACTAATCCTCAAATTTACCAGTTTTGTATGTCAGTAACGCACACCGCCCCTACAACAGCGCTCTCTGAGCGTGTATAAACCACTACATTCAGCCCGATCGTCATTACGCTCTAAAACTCCAATCAATATCGACCGACTGTAGCCACGAGAGAAAAAAGGAAGGATTTTGTTCGTCGGTCTCTTCCAAGACCAACCCAACGGTCCTTCCCAGGACCAACTGACTAAAAGGTTTTATTGTTTAGGTCATCAGCCGAAAGGCTGGTTTGAACGTGTAGAGGTTTTACAACGAAGAGTACAACGAGAAAGTACAACGAGGAGTGAGGAGGTTTACGGTTGCCTTCCTCACTGAATGGAAAAGTACGCTTATCACCATGTTGGGCCCTCTGAAAAGCACATATTTTACACTCTGCAATAATGACACCTTCACTTCATTTACTATTTACTATTCTGGGTCTGGGTGTATAATTAAATTCATTACTTTCAGAGGAGATAACTCTGATTAGTGTCTTTTACACCTCTACCTCTTCTGTTGTTAAATGATACAGTCATTTAATTGGCTGACCTGTGATAAGAAACAGAACTATTTATTTTAGCCCTGCAACGAACAGGTTGAGTATAAATAATTTGACACTCCACCTGTCTGTTATGAGCGTGAAAGGTTTTAACCGGTTCTTTTTCATGACCCATTCTGTGTCACGGCTCTTTTAGTAGCTGTTCCCACAGCCACGTGCTGCCTTCATCGGTCTGTTTCAAAACTAACACAGCGGTTCTTCTCAGAACCATCTCCTTAAGATTTTCAGTGACCGGTTTCAGGGCAGAAACACACATTAACGAACCTTCTCAGGGCCACCAAAGATTTAAGGTTTTCCCAACAATACTATCCGGTAACACCATAAGAACTGTTGCCAGTGGATCCCACAATTATCAGCGATGCATACGGTCCCAGAACCAGCCGCGAGTAGCACTGCAGACGCGTGGCAAGCAGTGTCTTCTCTCCACCTGGAAGTGGACTCGCCTGAGGGGATTTAAGCGGCAGAATCGGCCCGCGAGGCACACTCGCTGGCCAGCTTCCAAACTGGGAAGAACAAGAAAGAAGACCGAACAAGAAGAAGATTAACAGCCCAGCCGAGCCCGGACGCAGCCATCCCTGGACGACGCCACCAGTGGCGGACGCCACATTCCCGGACCAGTCAGCCGATGGAAGCCCGTGCGTGCCGGCTGATAGCACGGTGAAGGCAGAGGTCAGCGCATGCCCGGAGGGAACCGCCTCAGCCACGCTACCGGCCGACGGCCTACGCCGATCCGACACTGCCGGGCTCTGGGGGCTATCACTGCCACGCTGCAGTGGGAACCCAACTGCCTCTGAAGGAAGGCTAGGCTTGAACCCGGTAGGCAAGCCGTTACCCTTCGGACACGCTCTGCACATGCTAGCTCGCCGCGTCCGGCCACATTCAACGGCTCTTTTCAGGGCCAACAATAAAGCACACCCGGCCCTTTTCAGGGCCACCAACTTACTAACTAAAACGGTCATTTTAGTACCCCAAACCAATCAAACAGCCCTTTTTAGGGCCACCAGTTTTGCAAGCAAGGTTTTGCCACGTGTCGTCGGCCCCGGTCGGCGTTAGAACAAAAGAGAATAAATGGTTCAGCTACAGAGAAAGGAGGTAAGAAATTGTAATGTGAAATTTGTTAGCAAAGGATGATGATGAATGTATGACGGAATTGCTTGAACCGGAAAAATATTAGTATTTTTTTAATTTTTAGAATGTAAAGTTATCATTCAATTATTAAAATAAATATATAACTAATTTAGTTAAGGGGCGTTATTAATTAAATTAAAATCGTCTAGAGAAATGCATCAGTATTTCTAACTGCACCAGAAACCTTTCATAAATATCTGTAATAAAATTTTACCGAGAAAATACATGAAAATCTGTGTTCATTCATTTAAAATATTGTAACACTATATATTTACAGGTTGTTTTCTATAAACCTATGTATATAAATTATTCAAACCGTTAAAATTTATCACAAATATAGTGTTTGAAGTAAAAAGCGTTTAGCTTGCTTCACTTTTGTAGACCTATTTATTAAATATTTAATTACCAAGGTTAGTACTTTCATTTCTCATTTACTTCAAATTTGTACAAATATTTATAAAGTATATGATAGTTTATTATTGTTTGTTTTACTTAACTGTTTTGATATTATTATTTTTGTTGTGTAACTATAACCTCATTTAAAATTATTTTATATATTTTGTTTTACTGTGCAAAACTTTTTAATTTATTTTTTTAGAGAGTGGGGAGGAGACCTATTTACAATTAATTGTTTTGAAAAACCAAATGTTTCTTTATGTAAATTACATAAATTTAAAAAATATATTTATTTTCTCTCTCTCTCTGAAATTCACAGTCTGTTGGAAACAATTAGTGAATGTGATAACACAAAATTTGGAAAAAATTAACATGATAAATGAACGTGACGGGAGACACAGTCCAGTGACAGAACTCCGACGTGAATAAATAAGACGTAATAGATAAGTGTAAGTGCAGCATTTAGATCACTGTAATGGATAGTCAATTACAGTACTACGTTAATTGATAGGATACCGGCTCCATCAACGTTTTAGTCGTCTTAAAGGATTGTTTGCGAGAGTCTGCGTAGCCAGATTTGAGATCAATGGGTTATGCCTTATGGGGGTCACGAGTTTCTACGTAAATTTTGTATAGAGTTTTAAGAAAATGCCATTTATGTAGAGTACATTTAGATCTGAGTGTAGAGTTTTATTGGTTACATAATAGGGGGCGTTAACTATCCTCCGCAAAAGCTTTGATTGAAAACGCTGAATTTTTGCTAATACTGATGGTTTTGCACAGCAGTAAAGCTGACTGGCGTAGCTCCATATTAGTCGAAGGTAGGAGCTGTAAATGGTTAATTTTAATGTAGTTGGTAACTTGGATTTGCGTGAAAGAAGTCTGTACAACTGTTTGAGCCTGTCCTGGAGTGCCTTTCTCTTTTTATCCACTTGTACATTTCACGTGAGCCTCGTATCTAGATATAAACCTAGATAACGGATAGATTTAGAAATGTGAAGTTGAGTTCATAAACATTAACTAGATCGGATTTACTAATTAAATAATCAAGTTCCGTTTCTACAGCTGAATTTTTAGAAATTTTGTCTGTGAAAGTAAATTTAAAATTTCATTGTTTCTTCTTCTTTAGGTTCCTATCTGTTCAGGATGTTGGACACCATATTAAAAATCTGAACTTTATCCACTGCTGCTCTAAATAGCTGTGTTGTCGTTTTTAAGTACGTACCACATTCTCAGATTTTTCAACTAGGAAATATGTCTTCTCCCCACGCTACGTTGGCCAGTTGTTCTACTTGCAATATAGATTGCAGCAACCCATAGCTTTTCTCGTTGCGCATTATAGGGTATGTTTCACATAATCAAGCTTCCTAATCTTTATCGTCTTCATGACTTCTTTTGATTTCTTTTTGCGTCTTAATACCTTTCATTAAAGACTTGATCCATCCATGAGACTCTCAGCATCCTTCTGCAAATCCTCATCTCAAACGCTTCAAGTCATTTACTCATTAAATCATTAAGCGTCCAAGACTCCACGCCATATAACAGAACCGAGGAATATAGCATCGCAAAAGTCACCATTTTTTTTTTTAATATTTAGATCGTATGTTTTGAATACTTTAATCATTGTATTGATTTCCAATGAGTATCAATGCTGTTTCAATGCGTATTCTAATCTCTTGAGAATGATCCCATCTATCATTCAATGTCGTTCCAAAATACTTATACATATGTGTGTGCTGATATGTTCATTATTGTGATTATTTATCGTAAGACTGCAATTTTGTAGATAAATGAAACTAATTCCCATCAGTTTGGTCTTATTTATATTAATATCGAGACCATATTTCTCATTTTTGGATTGGGTTCATCAAATTAATGATGTTTTTATCAAAATATTTGATTTAATGTGATCGATTTTGAGTTCATGGTAATCTGTTAGATAAATTTTGTAAATTAATCTTCTTTGCCCCATGAAAATAGTATATTATTGTGACAATATCTAAAGGAAATAAATAAAGTTTCTAAAAATAAAAATATAACGTACAAATCCTTGTTATGTATAGAATAAGCACATAAGCAAATTCAGCTGTATCCTTTTCATTTAAATGTGTTTGCGCCAAGTCAGACCTCTTTCTACTGTAAGTACACATTCCTAAATATTTTACAATTCTTGCCTGTGGAATATTCTTGCTATTCAATTGGACAGGAAGACCCTTCTGGTAGTAAACGTTACAAAGATAACGTAACATAGATTTGTCCTCTTTTACCTTGATCTTCCACTTCATCAGCCAGATTTTTAACTCACTTAGTTACATCTGTACTCTGCGTAAGACACTTTATTAATTGTAATTTTTAGACTTTACATAAACTAAAAAACCTATTTTGAATATTTTTAGAATTATTTTTTATAAACACAATAAAAATTAATTTTCAACAGGAAATTTTATTTGCAAGTTTTCAAAATAAGGGCTGGTAGTATTTTTACACGCTTATTCAAATTAAATAGCTTTAGATCAAACTTTTAAATATTGTTTCAGCACTGAAAGGATTAATTTTTGTAACTAATGCTAATGGAGGATCTACTTCTACAAATCATTCATTTCTGCTTGAAGGCATTTCTTCACCATCATTCTTCAATACATTATGTCGTATTTTACAAAAAAAGTAATAATAAAAAGAATCGCTGCTGTTTAAGTTTAAAGAATTTCTTTTACAACATTTTATATGAGTATGAATTTATAACCTAATTTTTACGTAGATGTATGAATTTTTTGATGACGTATAACAATGTGGATGAACGGATGGCCTTCAACCGATAAAACTTGATAAACCAATTTCTTTTTCCTTTTATTCCACATTTTCTTTTTATATTTCCTTTCCTTAGAAAACATACTGTCTTAACTTATTTATAATTATTTCTTATTTTCTTTTTTCTTTTATTCTTTTTAAAAAATGTCTTAACACTGGCTTTATTGTTACATAAATTTACAACGTATTTTTATTGCGCACTATAATAAAAACCCATGTTTTATAGACGAACTCAATAATCGTAAAAAATTCCCTCATACTTTATGTCTACAATAAACCCCTTGAGTTTTATACTCCAAAAAAATATATAATAATAATGGGCTAATAATACAATCCTGGATGGATATAATAAGAATAAAAATTTATTTTTCTATTGATTTTCTTCAACATTATGATCTAATATTTCTAAAAACCTTACGAAATTAATATTACTATCATATAATGGGTGTATTTCATTGTAGTTATTAAATTTACTAACAATTTTTATTCTTCTTTTATTTAAGATTGCAAGTTCGAGTCAGAGCTTCTCCTTCCTGAAAACTTTATGTATTTTTGTACTGTTGTATCATGGGATATTTAACAGTACAGTAGCCATAATCATGTTAAACTTTTGTTTTATCCGAGGCGGCGAGAAAAACTCGTGTTCACTCTCTCACGATGGGGGAAGTAGTGTTGAACTCAATTGAGGCGTCCTCGTCCAGCCCCAAGTCGGCCGCAACCGCCTTACCAACCAAAAACTCGCCGCCTGGTTACTTGATCCGACATCAGCAAACAACCCTCCATCTCTCTCGGAACTGTTTATATAATACTACAAGGAAAATGTCGGGTTAAAAAAAATTTACATACTGTCAGCGGGGCGTAGAAGGAGCTTGATCCCCTCTCGCTGTCACTGACCAACACTCACTCTCTCACTTTCATTCATCTCTTTCATCACCAGCTCAGGAAATTAGTGTGCCTACCTTACCTACTGAGATCGGAACAGGATTGATTCACTGTGCAAGAGGGTGATCCCGCTGATCTTCATATGTCTCCTCCCTCCGCAGTCTCCCGACCACCCTCTCCACAAACTGAGCGACCAACTTCCAGCTCTCCTCATCCTGCAGCAACGCTGCCCCTACTCTCTCTGGGATCCACTGTGCAACGCCTATCTTCTCAGATGTCTCCATTCTGTCGAGGCCAAAATAGGGACATCTTTCAAACATATGCAAAACGGACTATAAAATATTAAACTTTGTCCCAAAGTATTCGTCATTGAAGTAGTTTTGCGTTGTATTACCATTTTCAATGCATGCAAAAATATCCTAGTACATTTATATCCCATTTTTACTTTCTCTTGCCTATATGAATATACAGGAAGGAATATATTGTTTTCATATTGATTTTTCGAAATCAAGTTTTCACCGGATATACACGTACACGTTTTCAAGGCCCTTGAACCCAAAACAAAACATGTTTTAAGCGATTGGTCTGTGTGTGTGTGTGTGTGTGTGTGTGTGTGTATGCGCGCGCGTGTCTGAGAAAAATAAAATAGACGCCATGTCTGCTGAAATTCTCGGTGAGGCTGTACTCTCGTAGAAAATAATTTTTTTTAAATTTTGGCCTGTTATGCATTTTAGTGCAAAAGTGAACTTTATCAAAGTTGTAGAAAATTGAAAAACCTACAAGTTTTCTTTAAAACATTTCTTTGCATAAAGTTTAGTTTAGCGGTAATATTAGTGATTTCATGTTTTTTTCATAAAAATCTTTAAACAAATGAATTTTTAAGATTTCGGTCTTAGTATGCATTTTACAACAAACGTGTATAATCAAACTTATAGCAAATTGAAAGATCTACAATTTTTATTTTAAACATTTTTCACTACAGAGTCTAGTTTAGCGTCAAAGTGTGACTTTCCGTATTAGAAAGCCGATTAAGTTGGTTTTCATTTTGCATCATTAACTCATAATTAAAATAAGGTTATATATTTTGAGGTTAGTTTTTTGTTTATTTCTAATGTTTTATTATTAAGTTAGGTTATATTGGTCATTATTTTCAAGGGCACGAAAAAGTCGTGTGAGTATTTTACACCAGATTTTTGTTTTTCTTAATACAGCAAAATCTACAAGCTATTCTTAAGTACATTAATGGGTAGATGAGTTTTCTTTTTTGTATGTCATGATCGAAGAAAACCCTCCAATGGCAAAATTTCGTGGATGTAAGTTTATTTTTTGGTTTAAAGTCCGACTGTTCTGCAATTACTGCTAATGCAGACGGTGAAGGATGAAATGATTTTTTGTAACGTATGAAAAAAGGCCGTACCTGAATGGGATTTGAACCCAAGACCGCATGATGAGAGGCGAGCACGTTACCAACTACGCCAATGCGGCCACATTGTATCCATTATAATGTGGATGTATATCATATATTGTCTTGTTGCTTTAATATAACTCTGTTGAGTGTATTCATTTCAGTCGTCGAGTGTGGTTTGCGTTGTCTAAGAAAGAGATGGCGAGGTGATTCAAGTCCGTTTAGCTTGTAAATTTTTGTCATTATAAGAAAACGAGTGGCTATTTTTTTGATAAACATGAACCATTTTTAAATCACCACAAATTATTACTGAATTCCCGACTTAAACTTCTATATTCCCTACTTCACAAACGATCAAAATTACCAATGGCACAAAAATTACGCATATATTGTTCTCTTTTGAAACCTATTTGGACCTACGGATCCCAAATCTACGGTTCAACCAAACCCTCTAACTTGCAACGAATTCAAGCATTCTAGTCAAAAACATTACGCCTTATAGCAAAAGCACCTCTTTACGTTAGCAACAAAACCTTACATACAGATTTGAAAACACCACTTGTACAAAATTCCATTGAATACCTATACAAACGCTTTCACGACAAGTCACACGAACACGAGAACCCCCTGGTGCGTTCACTTTCCTCCATCCATTTACCTGATAATCCTCCTAGACGCCTTAAAAGACGCTGGAGTAGAGACATGCTAATTTGGTATACACATTTCATTCTTGGGGAGGCACCAATGGGGGCCCTACCCCTCTCATGCCTATCATGTCATTTACATAATCACGACAATCATTACATTTGCTTGTTGTAACATTTTACAGTTGTAAATAAAAAATTAAAGAGAAAAAATCACCAAAAAATATAAATTTTTAAGATTCAGTAATGAAAACAATATTCACTAATTACAAAAATTCTGGGGATTGTCAATGCATCTAAAAATTTTACGCACTTATTCCTACATTAACAAAAACCGATAAAAGTTTAGTTTTCAATGATTACAAAAACTAACATTCATATTGATAAGTTGTTTGCTAAATACATAAAAAAATGCATTTAACCCAAAGAATCTTCAGTCTCTCATTAGCAAAATATGTGCACTAGTTTTTACTTTCTTTTGCCCTATATGGTATTCTGATAGGGCTATGGAAATTAAGAACATTAGATAATAACTTGGAGAACCACAATATGTGATAAAAATAATGACTAAATTGAAACTTTATTATTTAACTAATTTATTTATTTTTATTCTACATAATATCTAACATTTATTATGTATACAAAAATATAAACTAAAAATGAACAAAATTATCGTTATCCGGATCTATCACTGGGTGGTGTCCTCCTCAAAGCCATTAACGTGGTTGGTTATTTTTAATTTAGTTGCAAACATTTTTGCTGGTTGTTTTTACACAATTGCAAAATAAGTTAAGTAACAAAAACATATCTAAATTTTTAATTAGCCAACAAAAATAATATAACATAAGGTAAAGTAAATGTTAACGTTCACCTTACGAGGTCAAACTTGTCTACCTGTGATGCTAAATAACATTCATATCCCACAGGCCAGAGTGGTGCGATATCTTGGCTTATGGCATAACAGGCGACTAACTTGGAAGCACATCTGCGTACAAAACGTTTAGAACTTAACCGCCGCCATAATCTACTCTTCTGCATAAACCCTCAATCAAGATTGAACCTCCATTCCAAAATTTTAATATACAAATCCCTTTTAAGACCAATCTGGACTTATGGTGTCTAGCCCTTTATTTTAGCGGCAGAGATTTACTTAAAGTCGATTCAGGTATTTCAGTCAAAATTCTTAATAAGACTTGCTTCTAGTGCTACTTTTTATGTAAGCAATAAAAAGTTTCACGACGATTTCAAACTTTCGTCAGTGAAGGAGCTAACCGCGTCCTTGCATAGTACATTTTACGAAGTGAAATTCCCCACCGCCATTCAAATATCATATACGGAAGTTGTGTAGCCAATTTACACTACCGTAATAACAATTTAAGACGAATAAAAGGTAATTTTTTTCATGAACCTGACTTTTGGTTTAAGGACAGATTAGTATTTTTAACTCATGATTGTTAATATATAAAGAAGGAAATTTTTGTTTCCATGTCGATGTTTTGAAATTGAGTGTTCACTTGCCTATGCAAGTTTGCAGTCCTCTGAATCCAAAAAAACATGTTTTTAGAGATTGGTCTTAGTGAGTGTGTAGGAATGAATAAAATAGTGTAAAAAGTTGAATCTGGGAACTTAAGTTAGGTAAAGAACCTAACACGAACATTTTCATCTAAATCCGTCGACGGATAGTAGTAGTTAATTCGTGCGAATTTTCACCTTATTGCGAATTTTTCAAAAACGGCTAAACAATGTTTTATTAAAAATCCCCTTATCTACTACATTTTGTGTACTCTACTTGACAGGCTAAGCATCATGACTGCTGAAATTCTTGGCAGTCTGTGCTCTCGTAGTAAAAAAAAATTTTTTAAGATTGCGGTCAAAGGCAAAAGTGTACTATATACCTAATCAATATTAAGAAATATTTAAAAACCTACAACTTTAATTTTACGAATTTTTTCTACAATGTTTAGTCGTTAATTTTACATTGATTTTACATGATTAAACATAGGTTATATTATTCATTATTTACATTGCAAAGAGAAAGACGTGTGAGGTTTCACACTAGATTTTCTGTACTCAGCTATGGGGTCACGCAGTGGGGTAACTCAACCAAACACCTTAAGATTTTTCGCAAACAAAACAAACGCAATTAAAACTATTGCAAATATTACAAGGCATTATTCTTGCAAAGGATTATTTGTTAAATACAAAATTCTCCCCTTACTGTCTCTTTATATATATTTGTGTTTTTTTACAAAAAATAAGTACAATCATAATTATGAAACTTGACATGACTTCAGAATTAAAAAATATAGAACTTCAAAGTTCTCAAAAGTAATTCACTACAATTCCGTACGGGTTTTTAACAGATTGCCATCTAAAATAAGGCTCCTTAATTAAAAAAACTTTGATCGGGAAATAAAAGGTTTGTCTAACAAAACATGAATTTTATTCTGATCTTTCAAATTAATAATAATAATAATAATAATAATAATAATATATAAAATTAGTAATTTTATTCTGTTCTTAAATTATCTTACACGGAATGCTATTTAAATGTAATTTGTGTAGAATTTAGAATTATGAAACATTGTAGTGTAAATGAATAACTTAAAATTCCAATGTACAATTTAAGTAGTAATTCAATGAACAAGTTATTTTTTTTGTTTTAGTTAACACTTAATTGTAAACAAAAATTGTTTTGTAAAATAGATTTAAACGTATGTAGATACTTCCGGTTATATTAATGGGAAGGTGTTTACTAATTTGTGTCAGATCAGAACGAATACTTTTAACTGGATATTTGTTTACGGGCTTACGATTTTCATTCAACAAATAGTAAGTGAAATTTTCTTTATTCTGTTTATTGAAAGTAAATCTGCATTTAAAATTTATCAGCAAAATTTGCTATTTTCCAGTCAAATAGGCCTAACCTATAGGTTTATAGGTCGATTGTTGCACGGCCTGCATGATTAACGCAGCCGACGCGTCGTTAAACACAAATGTTTTGCAAACATCGCGACTAATGGCGTTACCTGTTCATTCAAATTCATTTCCCTCCAGAGAAGAACAAGAAGAAAGTATCGATAGGCTAACAGCTGATATTTCTCATCCAACGTTAGATTGGAATAATGTTGTTTCCAAAAAGAAGCGCCAAACAGAAAACGCAAACGCAATTAGTAACGTTAGTTCCGCTAAACGATCTACAAGAGATCCGAGACTTACAATTGGTAGTCTCTACACTGCCAATAAATTTAGCGTATTAACGGATATGGAAACAACTGCGACAGACAATACTAATAATGAATCTCCAATAAAAACAAGACCGCCTCCTATACACTTACATACTGATGTACAATTTTCAAAACTCATTGATTTCCTTCAAGGCATAACTGAAAAAGATTCCTTTCATTGTGGGAGTACAAAAGCAGGAGTCACCATATATCCACACACACCGGATGCTTATAGGAAAATAGTAAAATGTTTAAGAGAAAACCATGCGGAATTCCACACGTACCAACTTGCCGAAGACAAGGCGTACCGCGTAGTAATACGTAGATTGCATTGGTCAATTGGAGAAGAGACCATTCAGAACGAAATTTCTAATTTAGGTTATCAAGTTAGAAGTGTTACAAACGTCATTTCTCGGGACAAAGTGAAGCTCCCGTTATTCTACGTAGATCTTGAACCCAATAAAGATAATAATAAGATATTTGATATTAGATATTTGTGTTATTCAAGGATATGGGTAGAAGAACCAAGACAGAGGAGGCAGCCCGTGCAGTGCGTGCGCTGCCAGAGATACGGCCATACGAAAAGTTATTGTAATTTACTGCCTCGATGTGTAAAGTGTGGCGCAGGTCATGAATCTAACTCATGTACAAAATTAAAAGAGGAGCCGGCCGTATGTTGCCTATGTTCGGGACCACATCCCTCTTCCTATAAGGGGTGTTCAGTCTTTCGGGATCTGCAAAATCGCCGTTCACCAGCCACTGCAGCACGCCCTCAAGAGAGCTCGCAACAATCTCCATCTGTTACAGAAAAATCATTCCCCTCCCTTCCGAAAAGCGCAGTAGCAGGAAGAGAAACTTTTTCACAACAAAACCAAACTCGTAATCACCAATTCATCAACCCTCATAAACAGTCAACCATCACCTACTCACAAATCGCCGCCGATAATTTTGGAGAGCAAGAACGCCAGTCACAATTCAGTATTCAATCGCAGCTAACAACTTTCATGACCGACCTAAAAGCCCTCTTCACACCATTGATCACCCTCATGAGTCAATTAATACAATCACTCACTTTCGCATTTAATGGCAAATAACATGTCTAATTCTATATCGGTGCTATTGTGGAATGCGAATGGGATCATCCAACGTTTGGCGGAATTTGAATATTTAATAAATGAAAAACGTATCGATATTGTTTTACCAAGCGAAACACATTTAACAAAAGACTCAAAATTTTACATAAAAGGTTATAAAGTTTATAGAGCTGATCGCCCTGATGGAAGAGCTTTTGGTGGTACAGCGGTGCTAGTTAGGAACAATATCAAACATCATATATGCACAGTAATCGAACCATCGGAAAGTATTCAATCAGTGGGTGTGGCACTGGAGATAGATCAAGAGGAAGTCTCATTCATCTCGGTTTACTGTCCCCCGAGACACCGGATTACAGTAGACAAGTTTACAGAGTTGTTTTCAAGTTTCGGTCCTCGGTTTTTAGCAGGAGGCGATTTCAACGCGAAACATACTCAATGGGGATCGCGTCTGATAAATCCACGTGGCAGAATGATGATTCAAGCTATTTTAAACCTCGGACTGGATTTTCATTCAACTGGGTCACCAACGTATTGGCCGTCAGCTCTGACTAAACATCCCGATCTTCTGGACTTTTTCGTATCCAAGGGCCTCTCGAGATTCTACACAAAAACGGAATCACTTGACGATCTTTCATCCGACCATTCGCCAGTTCTCTGCACCCTGTCGGGCACAGTTTTGGAAGCACCGGTGAGACAGTGTTTGATAGATGGAACAGTTAACTGGGACTTGTTCAGCAGTAACGTAGCGAACAATATACGGTTGGACTTGCCTCTTCGCACGGCAAGAGAGGTGGAAGAAGCAGTGGAACATTTGACAGTAACAATACAATATGCAGCTTGGAACTCTACACAACCCCGTAGACCAACTCCAAAAAAGGAACACTGTTATCCGAACTATATAAAAGAACTTGTCAGGGAAAAAAGGAGAGCAAGACGCATTTGGCAGCGTACCAGACTTCCTTCGGACAAGAGAAACTTGAATTACATGACTAACGAATTGAAGACAGCTATATGGAACATCAAGACGGAAAGGTTCAATGAAAATGTCGCCAACCTGACAGAAAGAGATGGAAGCCTCTGGACTGCAACGCAGCGTCTTTTGCGTTACCAAATGCAGTCGCACCCACTTAAACACCCCGATGGATCATGGGCTAAATCAGACAAAGAGAAGGCCGACATGTTTTCCGATCATCTAGCGCGCGTATTTCAGCCCAATGACAATTCTTTACCTGGTTTCACCTCAGATGTAGAAAATTTCTTGTCTTCACCATTGAATTTGTCATTGCCTCCGGAAAACTTCACAAGAAGGGAAGTGCAGGCGGCTGTCCAACAACTACCGTCAAGAAAGAGTCCGGGGTACGATTTAATAACGGCGGAGATTCTTCAGAACTTACCATTATGTGGATATACCCTTATAACTCAAATATTCAATTCCATCCTCAGAACGACGCACTTCCCGATTCAGTGGAAACTGTCTCACGTCGTCCTATTTCTGAAGCCAAATAAACCACCAAGTACTCCATCTTCGTATCGGCCAATAAGCTTACTCCCAACTTTATCCAAATTATTCGAAAAATTATTACTAGCCCGCTTATTGCCGATTTGCAACGAAAATAACATAATACCACACCATCAGTTTGGTTTCAGAAGCAGGCACTCAACGATTCATCAGTTACATCGATTGACGGACCAGCTAGCTGTTGCGCTGGAGGAGAAGAAATTTACCACCGCTGTCTTCCTAGATGTTCAAGCAGCCTTTGACAAAGTTTGGCATCCAGGTCTGTTATATAAATTGAAAAGATTCCTCCCGGATACGTATTATCACGTACTGAAAAGCTTCCTAGAAGATCGTTTCTTTGTAGTGAGGCAAGGATCATCAGTTTCTGACTACCAAAATATAGGTGCAGGAGTTCCACAAGGTTCTATACTCTCACCACTACTGTATACAATTTACACTGCGGACTTACCATCTGATCCAAGAATAACGGTAGCAACATACGCTGACGATACTGCTATCTTGACTTCATCCCACGATTTAACGCAGGCCAGTACCAACTTACAACACTTTCTCAACACAATTGAAATTTGGCTGAAAAAGTGGAGATTAAAAATAAACACTAATAAGTCAGTACATATAAGATTCTCATTATGTAAAGGAGAAAGTCCTACGGTATTCCTCAACAACGAACCTATTCCAAAAAAGAACACAGTAAAATACCTAGGCATCACGATGGACAGACGACTAACCTGGCAAACACACATCCACAATACACGACTGACTTTGGATAAAAAAGTAAAACAATTATACCACCTCATAGGACGCCATTCCCGATTACCGTTACGTTCAAAATTACTCATTTATAAATCATTCATTCGGCCAATTTGGACTTATGGAATTGAAATCTACGGAACAGCAAAGCCAAGTAATATCAGAAAACTACAGGCATTTCAATCAAAATTATTACGACTCATCACCAATGCTCCATTCTACATTAACAACAGAATACTACATGACGACCTCAAAATAACACACATAAAAGATATGGCATACAACTGCTACAGAAGATTCTTCGGAAAACTTCAAAACCATCAAAATCCATACATCAAAAACTTATCATCTCGTACTCTTCCTGGAAATCCTCGCCGACGACTTCGCCGTTCATGGAATAGAGACCTGCTCTTATAAGACAATGACTCGTGGCACCTACAAAGATTAGCCACTGGGTCTAATCTTTGTTATTGTAAATTTTCCTATGTTAAAACCAGCTCATTTGCTTATTGTAAAATTTTACAGTTGCAAATAAATAATTAAAGAGAAAAAAAAAACGTATGTAGCCTATATAACTGTATTTGACGATGTGTATTCCTTTTTTGGTCGCTGACAAATAAAGATTTATTTATTTTTTATTTTTCATATATGATTTATGTGGAACTTGGTTGAGGGACGCTAATTGTATTAAGTTATGAAGCAAAGTCCACCTAAGGACATTAAATTAAAACTTTGAGAAACAAGTTTTGATAAAATTAATAAACAAAATAAAATAATATTACGTATCTAATTTATTTTTTTATTTGACGTATATCTAAATTTCGGCAATAAAAATAATATAATTGGCTTAAGGACTGTTTAGTTTTTTCATAACTAAAATACACACTCCAGTAGGTTAAAATAACTCTATTTTTCTTTAAAAAAACCTTTATAGTGTATTTGACAGCTTTAACTCTAAAGAAAGAAAAACTGAAAAACATGAAAAACTTAGGTCTAAGTAACTTTTATAAAAGAAACAGCTATAAAGATTTTCGTTTGTCGTTTGATGAAAAATAACAACGTGGTCTAAAAAATTTGAAAGTCATTGCCTGATGTAGATGCCTTTAAAATGATTGATTTTTCCTTATATTCTTGAAATATTGCTGTTCTTCTTGAAATATTTTTAAATGCATTTACAAAAAGGTCAATGTTTGTATCTAAAAATATTCAAAGTTTATCCTTCATAATTATATATTTATTGAATAATTTCCTCCCTTTTTTATTTTCGTTCGATCTAATCGTTCTCTTTATCCTGTTGGTTTTCTCCCACTCCACGTACACCAATCCATTTCGTCTTCCTCTTTAGGTGAAGAGGAATTTTCCTATTTCTTATACTGGTCCATTTCTTTCCGTGTTCAAATTGCCAAAAGATGATACTAAAAAAATCTTTTCAATGATCTTTTTTGTTTTTAAATAATTTATGTAGCTGTTAATTCTGATAATATTGTCAGCGTGTTTAGTAGCTGCCCAATAAAAACACGTCTGATATTTTTTCAAAATTGAAACTTAAAAGATTTTTATTAGTATTACATTATTGATGTATACCTAATTCTTGAATTTAACTTTACTTTTAACTTGTGTTGTTTAGATCATCAGCCGAAAGGCTGGTTTGAACCTCTAAAGGTTTTACTGAGTAAAATGAGGAGTGGTTGGTTTAATATTGCCTTCCTCACTGAATCGAAAAAAATGCTTATCAGCATTCCAGACCCTCTGAAAAGCATCTACTTTCCACCCTCCAAATGACACCTCCACTTCATTCACCACAGGGTCTTGTTGTATATTGAAATTCATTAGTCTCAGAGGAAATAACTCTAACTGTAATAGTGTCTTTTACACTCCTACTTTTTCTGCTCTTAAATACTTTAGTCATATAATTGGCTAACCATGTGATAAGAAATAGAACTATTTTTTTAGCCCTGGAACTAGCAGATCGAGTGCAATTACTTAACACTCCACCTACCTGTTATTGGCAACAATGTTTTTTTATCACTACATAAATGGTAAAGTTTGTAAAAGTTTCATATTTGTTTCATTTCTTTAAGTTTATTTTGAGTTTCTTCCACAGTTAGGTCATCAGAGACAAATAACTACTTAGGGTTAACACTTTGAGTCTTGAGACGTTATCTAGCCACAAATCCTAAATCCTGAGATTTTAATAACATTTCGAAGAATACATTACTTGGCATAATTTAAGCAAAAATAAATAAAAATGATAGTATCACTTTAAAGATAATAAACTACAATTTTATTTTTATGTAAAGTCGTAATTATATAATTAATTATATTATTATATAATTGTAAAAATAATTTTTACGATATGTTGAGAAGTTTTTAAGAACAAAGCTTGTAAACACATTTTAGTGAAAATAAACAATCTAAATTTAAATAATATCACAAAATTATAATTAAAAGTAAAAAGAAAGTATATGTTGATTTATTTATGGGATTTCAACAAAACTACATGGTAAATAAGAACAAAACAACCAGAAAATTTGCAATAACCTTACTAAAACGGCAAAAAATAGGCCTACATTGTGAATAAACAAAATTGTTTTTAAAAAACTATCTGAATGCGTAAAAATAATACTGAATCATAATAATAAGGTTTATTATATGGGGTTTATAATAAACCATATAAATAGTAATACTCACATAGTAATACTAACCACGGGAAGAGTTTTCACCGATTGGTGATAAGTCACTTAATTAAATCTGTAACATGGTGTATGCACGGGCTTCGGTCACCCACACGCTTCACTCTATACGGGATATACACGATCTCAGGACAGCAAGTGTTAAGGAATGGTGTATTTGAAGATGTTTATTATCTTGAAGTTCCATGAATCAAACCCAAAACATACTATTTTGCAGAATAGGACGCTAAACACAGTACCACGGAGGTGGTCAAAGTAATCTTCTCAAATTGATTTTTTTAAGTTAATATTTAATTACTTTACAGGAATTGTTCCAACGACAATTTTCATTTGTGTTATTATGACAAAGGAATGTTTATAAACGATTCGCAGACCATTAAATTATACTTCATTTTCAGAGTTATTTAACTATTCAGCGCGCTGACGATTCCAACAACGCGAGTAGTAGCTTAAATTCACGATTAAAGCCGTAATCTGCAGTTCATATTGATTTATGATCGCTGTCAAATAGAAGATATAAATGCAAAAACCTGCATAAAACGTAGTAAAAAGCAAAATAAACAAACTGTTTTGTTCGACCAACTCTCGACAATGTTGTAAATTAACATTAATCGGACAGAAATGTTCATTAATCATTTTTTAACCATTGTACTCGTATTATTTATGTTGAACATTTATTTATGTATACTACATTCATGTACACACATTTATTTATGTTGATAATAAAGCTGTAGTCTATTTTTATAACCGTCTGTATTTAATAAACATAAATTGGATGAAATACATTCAATGTTAGTAATAAATTAATAAATATTAAGTATTAATCTGCGGTTTATTAAAGCGTATAACAGTAGTCTATTTATTGATTAAAATTTTATTGAATTAAATCTATTTATATAGAAGCAAAATGTACTCAAACACTCATACCGAAATATCCTGAAAGGCCTAGATACTTAAAGTTCGATATGTTAATTCCATTCGATAACATTTTATTAATTCGGAACTGTTTTATGGCGTGTTTTATTGGCTGTTTTATGACGCTTAATGATTTCATGGGTAAAAGACTTGAAGCGTTTGAGATATGCCTCTACAGAAGGATGCTTCGAATCTCCTACTGTGTGGCAAAGATTTTGATTGTCCCTTGCGGAGAGGAGCAGAATCGGTCCGCTATTAGCGTTCTCAATGACATTCCATTATGTACCAAGTCCAGTGTACTATTTAGTAGCAGTTATGTGTTACATTAATTTTAAACGTTTAATATAAAATAAAATACTATAAATTAATACTACATATTATATTAGTAATATTTTAGTTTACATATTTCATTTATATACGTAACTACAAACTGTGCAAATACTAATCTACAATCAGTAACATTTTCAAACGCCAGTATTTAGAGGTCCTTAACTTTTGAAGGGGTTATCAAAATTGCGTGATTCTTTCATTAGAAATAAGTTCACTCTTTAAACTACATTTCGTACGCTGCATAATTATATAGTAATAATTTTAAGCCGAAAATTTTCTCGCGTTAAGACTTTTTTTAAGTCCGGACGTTCTTCAATCAAACGTTTTTACAAAATCAGTGACAGTATTTAAATCACTAACAAATATACATATTCATTTTATCTGTAATTGTCCTCGGTATATCCTGATCCCGTAAATGAAATTTTTCAATGCAGACTTCCAGTTAATATGTAATTATTATCGTGGAAACGAAAAATCGCACTATTTCGCGGCCGTTATTTTTTTTTCTTTAAAATCACTTATAATTTTTAACCGTTTCATTTATCGTTAAAGTTGTAGGACAAAAATGCGTATCATGATTTTACGTAAGACTAGAGCATTTTACAGGGTTATAAAAGTATTTAAAAAAAATTAAATGTTAATTGAGAAGGCTAGTAGCGGGCCGGTTCTGCTCCTCTACGCAAGAGGCAATCAAATCTTCGCCAGACAGTAGGTGAATCGCGCCTCTAAGGAAAAGGTTTTAAGACGCATGCAGAAATCAAAAGAAGTCATGAACACGATTAAGGTTAGGAAGCTCGAGTATTTGGGACATTAATGCGCAACGAGAAAAGATATGGGTTGCCGCAATCTATATTGCAAGGAAGAATAGCTGGAAAACGTATAATATAAATGATTTCACACTTAATAATAGCCTCTTACGTACAACCAATTAATTATTACATTGTTTACAGTACGCAGATCTTATCATTAGTAGGACTACACTTGTTACAATGAATACTAACACTTTCTAACGGCACTCACTCATTTATAACCGTGCGGCAACAGAAATTGACTAAACTGACTGAAATAACTGATACCTAGCTCCTTTAAATACCTGAGTCTGTACCCAACTTCAAACTCAATAATCTACCATTTCTTAAAGAAGTTAGGATACTCATTTCTTCTACAGTCGTTCTGTATTACATTTTCCGGTTAACTTGAAGGCAAACTCTTGTTTGGGTGTTTTATCTTCTGATATCCGCGACACGTGACTACACTCCTTACCTGTTTATCCCAATGGTTGATATCATCCTTAGCATATTAATTTCTTGTCAAATATCTTAATTCATGTATGGTCCAGTAATCGACACTCTTGAAGCAAAGCGACTTGATGTGTTCGAAAAGTAGTGCTACGTAAGAATATTAAAAGTTTCTTGGATGGAAAAATTCTGCAAATCCGAGATAATATTTTTTTTAAATAAGAGCATTAAAATTATTGGCACCATTAAAAAAATAAAATTTGAATAATTTAAATATATAAAAGATCAGAAATATACATTACTGCAGAATATCATGCAAAAATAATGAGTAAACGAAATTCAGGTCGAAGAAAAACGACGTGGTTAGAGAACCTACGCGACTGGTTTCGTGTTGATATGAATGCGCCTTTAGACTGGCTACCAATAAGATGCAAATTGCAGCGATGGTTACCAACATTTTGAAAGAACCATGGTACATGAAGAAAAGAATCGATCCTGCACTAAAAGTCTTGACAATCCCATCTCAACAGCTTTTATACTTAACATCTGGTTGAACACAGAAAAATACATTGAAACTGATGAACCGAGGTGTGATAAAACTTTAAACGGTTTCCTTCCTCAATTTACCGACCAGCCTGTTCCTCAAAGTTTATACAAGCCATTAAAACTTTTTCAGTTGAATTTTTACATCTCTTGATTGCTCGTATTACAAGTAAATTAATGAGAGTATCCAGTTCTAAAGCTTTCAAAATGTTTCGAAATTATTTTGATCTTAGAAGATCGGCACCTTTGAAACACTTTATCTTTTCCAAGGAAATCAGGTGCTTTTACCACTCATCATTAAAATAATTATATAAAATGAATCTTGCATATCATTTTCAGTTCCTCAGTTAGCACCAAATCACCAGAAAAGACAAATTTTTCGAAAGAGTCGAATTGAACAAAATTGGTGACAAACGTCTCGGTCAAACATCTTTTTTTAACCTTTATTTAAGAAATTCACAATCTGTTAGATACAATCAGTGAATTTGATAACACAAAATACGAAAAAATTAACATTATAAAAAACGTGAGTGGAGACACAGTCCAGTGACAGACCTCCGACGTGAATAGATAAATGCAGCATTTAGATCACTGTAATGGATAGTCAAATTACAGTAGTAAGTTAATTAATAAGATCTCAGCTCTATCGACGATTTAGTCGTCTTATTGGATTGTTTGGGAGAGTCTGCGTAGTCAGATTTGAGATCAATGGGTTATGGTGGTTCGTGAGTTTCTTCCTAAATTTTGTATATAGTTTAAAGAAAACGTCATTTATGTAGGATGCGTTTAGGTCAAACATCTTGCAACACTTTGTTCACTGTTACTGTTTGAAAAAGTTTCCGTTGCAATAAGTGTCACGTAAAATGAAATTTAATTTTACGCTCTAAAATGTATTAGTTTAAAATGTTTTAGAAAACCAAAAAAGGAATTTAAAGTTAATTTATCCTCATACTTTTATCCAAGTTGAGGATACGAACAGGAATGATTGTATAATTGCATGAGATTTTAATCAAACTAATTCTAATAAAACTAGTTTTTAATTCAATTTCAATTGAATGGACTTTCATACTGTGGTTAAATACTAATTAATAAGAACAAATTAATGAAAATATTATTTTTAACTTCAAAACTTTATATCTGGAACTACAATATTGTTTTTGGAATAGAACTGAATTACTTAAAAACAAGTACATAATGATGTAGTTGTGAAATAATTTAAAAATGAGTGGTTTAATTAATGTAAACGAGAGTAAAAAAGAACCATTGTAAGTTTATTTGAATTAATGAAGCATTTCTCGTTGGTTTATTTCAGTTTTAAAACTAGTTTAAAGAAGTTAACGATAGGATTTTGGTTTTAGGTATGGCTTTTTGGTTTGCTATCAACTATTCGCAATTCAGTCTTTTTACCAAAGTTATGAATATTGGCTTGTAATCAAAATCTGCAGACGTTGCTAGAAGACAATTAGACCATCCTCTACTCTTCCCATTTCCATAACTTTACCACTCTACTAACATTCTACGGTCTTTATCATATTATTACTCACTCACTCTTCTTTTTGCGTCCCTCTCGCGCTCTCTCTTTTCGTCTCTTCTTTACTTGTAAGAGACTATTTCCTGGAAAAACTATTACTACATTTACTTTCTGTTATTTCTTTCATTTCATATTTCATCACTTCCCCGACATCGATCAATCAATATTTTTACAGTTCTCAAAACTAAATAAAATTATTATATTAAAATAATATAATTATTATTAGAAAATATTAAAATAATAAAATATTATTAGAAATAATACTAATATGAACAACGACATAAGAAAACAAACCATTTACTGATGAGGCTTCTACGACTATAGTTTTCTAATTTAATAATTGCATAAGTTTTTATCGTTACTTTTTAATCTTCTGCGTTTGTAAAGGGACAATAAATTTTTGTGAAACCTCTCTTCAGATTTCTTGGAGGGTTGTCCGGTAAAGTAACTGACCTAATCATCCTGATTAGTTCGGTTTTATGTCTTGCTAATTTTTTGTGGAAACGTTGATAGTATTGTTTTATTGTATAAAGAACTTGTAGGTACCAGAAGGAGTCAGTATAATTTGAAGTGTTCAGCACTGGAAGAACTGTAAGAAAGCTATATTACTCGGTTTAGCGAATCCGTAAATACGGAACCTATCGAACAATAACAAGACATTTTATTATCTGTCCATAATAGTTTTCCTCCAATATTCCTTAATATTTCTCCTCCTCCTTCAAGCGCAGATTTTTTCTTTCAGTTTTATTTACAACACAATAACAAAGTACTTAAAAAATAAACCAAAATATCTGTAAACGTTATAAAAAATTGTTTACAACCGTATTTAAAAAACAAAATAAATTACTTAGGCCAATTAAAACGATAAAATTCATTACCATAGGAATTTTGCTTTGTAAAAATATTATTTTGTAAATTATAATCTAAATTTTGTTAATTTTGTAATTTAAAATTATGAAAAGAAAACCCTCCATTTATTCAACTTAAAATTAAATTGCCAAAAAATTAACAAAATATGTAGGAGCTAAAATCAATAGTTCAATGAAATTAATTTTCCAGCAGCTAATTTATCTAATAAGATATTTTAAATTACCTTGGATTTAGCATTTTTGTCCCGTAATTATAAATAATATTCCATGAAAATTTTAATTACATTAAAATATTTGATGAATATTTTTCTTTTAGTTACAACTTTTTTTTCTCTTTAATTCTTTATTTACAACTGTAAAATGTTACGACAAGCAAATGTGATGATTATCGTGATTATGTAAATGACATGATAGGCATGAGAGGGGTAGGGCCCCCATTGGTGCCTCCCCAAGAATGAAATGTGTATATCAAATTAGCATGTCTCTACTCCAGCGTCTTTTAAGGCGTCTAGGAGGATTGTCAGGTAAATGGACGGAGGAAAGTGAACGCACCAGGGGGTTCTCGTGATCGTGTGACTTGTTGTGAAAGCGTTTGTATAGGTATTCAATGGAATTTTGTACAAGTGGTGTTTTCAAATCTGTATGTAAGGTTTTGTTGCTAACGTAAAGAGGTGATTTTGCTATAAGGCGTAATGTTTTTGACTGGAATGCTTGAATTCGTTGCAAGTTAGAGGGTTTGGTTGAACCGTAGATTTGGGATCCGTAGGTCCAAATAGGTTTCAAAAGAGAACAATATATGCGTAATTTTTGTGCCATTGGTAATTTTGATCGTTTGTGAAGTAGGAAATATAGAAGTTTAAGTCGGGAATTCAGTAATAAACGTTTCCGTTTGATATGTGAGCTCCAAGTTAGTCGTTTATCAAAAGTCAGACCGAGATACTTGACCGTATCTGTTTTTGTGAGAGGTTCATTGTCTATGTATACTGGTGGGCAATCACCATGACGGAGTGTGAAAGTTACGTGAAGGGATTTTGTCGTATTAAGTTTTATTTTCCATGTTTTACACCATTCGTGTACAAGATTGAGATGATGTTGGAGTGTTAGTGAAGCGTGTATAGAGTTTTGGTCTCGGGCTAATATCGCTGTGTCGTCAGCGTAGGTAGCAGTGAGGGTCTGGGGTAGGGTCGGTAGGTCTGAAATGTATACAGAATAGAGAAGTGGGGCTAAAATTGAGCCCTGAGGCACGCCGGCTAAGACAAGAAAGAAATTTGAGTAAGATGATCCTAAACGAATTCTAAAGAATCTGTCAGATAGGAAGGAATTTATGATAAGGTAGTAGGTAAATGGTAGTATTTCTTTTAGTTTATGTAAGAGACCTGTATGCCAAACTCTGTCAAAAGCTTGAGCGACATCTAGGAAACCTGCGGACACATACATCTTTTGTTCCATAGACGAAGCTATGTAATCAGTCACCCTGTGCAGTTGTTGTGTAGTGGAGTGTTGAGTGCGGAATCCGAATTGATGTGGAGGTAGTATATCATGAACCAGCGGAAGAATGCGCTTGTAAAGGAGTTTTTCGAAAATTTTTGAAGGTACTGAGAGGAGGCTTATTGGTCGGTAGGAGGAAGGTAAGTGAAAAGATTTGTTCGGTTTTTGTATCATTACTATTTCTGCATACTTCCACTGAGTGGGGAAATGTGTCGTGCGCAATATACTATTGAAGATTATAGTAAGGAGAACGAGCGCTTTCCGCGGTAAGGTATTTACAACTTACGTTTAAAATTAAATCCTATCCATAAACAAATACTTTTCATAGAAATTATGTCTAACTGGTTTTTAATTTGTCATCAGTTACATGACTGGACTGATTGACATTAAATTTCTTGTCTGAAGCAAGTTTCTTAACTTCATCGTAATTTCTAAGTAATGATTTACTTTGGATAAGTTATCTTTTTGTCTCATAATAATGTAAATAATGTGATATTTGTATTTTTTAGATGTGAAATTTGATCTCAATCTGATCTTTCATATCAGTTATAGTTTTTCTTGACAAGGGTGCTACATGAGCCTGTTCTTCACCTATTTATCTTAGGCCTACTATTTAAAAAAGGTTGCTTTGCTCGTCTACCTAATCTCAAACATGGGTATATACATTTTTATACGACTGAACATTTTTAATGCATTAATGCTTTTCCTTTTCTGTCAGTAACGTAATCCTGTATTTCGTTCCAATTTAATAGTTAAACTTTCAAGAAGGGAAGGTAAGTACTGGATCAAAAAACCTTAAAACTGTGTATATTTCTACTGCCCAGTCAGCCATCATTTACGGAATACTGGGATGGAGCTGTACTTTCCGATCTAATTTAAACCCTCTGGAGGAAGTGCAAAAGCTCATTTTGTTAGTAATCAACAGAAACTTTTCGTGAAATTTTTCAAGGATTTTTAAATAGTAGACATTCGTCAACTATATGCCCGGAAACTTATTATACAGACGCACAAAGATGCAGCGAACAACCACAAATGAATTCATAACTGGATAATGTACTATTTCTACGCCAGTTCGTCGTTCGTGGTTTACCCGCTTTTGGCGCTGTGAACGTTGCTGCTTCTGCTGCCGGTAGATAGCGCAGCCAGAAAACCTCTCACAGTACGTTTGCCAATGGGTAAGACATACCCGAACGACTGGGGAGGTGGGATCAAAACAGTCAGTCAGTATCGGTCGGTCATCGTTTAGAGAAGGTCGATACGGAGAAGGATCATTCGCTCAACATTGAGTACTTTCTTTTCTCCACACTGACCAATTCCCTTCCCTCCCCCCTTTGCTTCACCAAGTGACTGCTGCTCCAGTAGGCAGCGGTGAGCGGTGTTCGCTGCGTTGGCAACCGCTCCTATTCTTCAGACAGCAGTATAGACGATCCCTTACTCGCTTGCCAGCGTCCTCTTGAGGCAGCGGCAAAGGTTGTTCCTCCCCAACCATTTTTCCCTTTTGAACTACATCGCCGGATGCCCTGCCACTCCGGTCAGTCCTATGTCGACTCTACCGATTGGACTACAGCCGGCGCGACAAACTATAGTAGGCTACAAAAAACAAGCATTTGATTCCTTTTCATTGAGTAACAAAACTGGTATACCAAAGATATTTTTGTTACTTGGCTTCCAAACTGTACAACCTACTTCTCCAAAATGATAAAAATATGCGGACTATCATTGAATATTGAACTGAATCACTTAAATGGTTTTTCCATTTATTTTGTGGGTAGGTAGTACACTAAGAAAATTATTACACCTTTAAATCTGAAAGCTCACATCCTGATATTTTTTTGATTCTGGACCGTCTGTTGTTTGAAAAAGGCGCTAATTTTACCTGTCATCCGAGGACGCGCAAAATCATAATATTGGATAGGTTTATTTCCCACCTTGTGCATAAATTTAATAGTAGAAATAATGTATATGTGTATGTAATATTGTTAATATCTAAAAAAAACATTTTTGCAAGAAATTAATATTATTATTATTATTATTATTATTATTATTATTATTATTATTATTATTATTATTATTATTATTATTATTATTATTATTAAATTGTTGCTCTAGACAGTATTTAAACAATTTTTCTATTTTATTTTCAAAGTCTATTCGTCTTTCTGAACAATTTTTTTATATGATTGAGACAATTTCATACGTTGCAGAAACATATCCTTAAAATTCCATTGGCAATTCAGATTCTATAACAGCAAACTTTGCCAGACTTCTAAATTTCCAAAATGATCTTTCGGAATAGCGATTTAAACTGAACAAATATTTTATAAACACAATTATTAGTGTTTCTATTTTTGTAGAAAAAAATTGAACCCTACTTTTAAATGCAGTCGAACCTTTATAATTCAAATTTAACGGAACCAATATTTTTTGATATAAAGAGGTTTCTATTTAGAGGTAATTTATTAAAACTCAAAAATATATTTCAATTGCACGTTATACTAAACATTCATATGACGTATTTTATAAAACTGTTTATTACAAAGATCAAAAACTTTAATAGACTAGCCCTACTAATTTGATTCAAAAACGATTACAATTGATATTTTTTACTCAATACTTAGATTAAGAATTACATAACTTAAATTACCTCTTTTATTTTGATTAATAATTAGCTTTGATTTTATTTTTGTTAGCCCTACTAATTTGATTCAAAAACGATTACAATTGATATTTTTTACTCAATACTTAGATTAAGAATTACATAACTTAAATTACCTCTTTTATTTTATTTTATACAAAAGTAGACTAAATTAATGCAAATAAAAAATATATGAATATATATAAAAATGACGACATAAGGAATATTTACCCATAACAGAGAGGTGGATTGGTAAATTATTTGCATTCGATCTGCTACTTCATACAATTAGAGCTACAAAAAATAGTTTCTTATCACATGGTCAGCCAGTTATATTAAATGAAGGATTTAATAACAGAAGAGGTAGAGCTGTAAAAGAAACTAGTCAGAGTTGTCTTCTCGGAGAATAATGAATGTCATTCATTATACAGCCAGATCCTGTGGTGAATGAAATAAAGGTGTCATTTTCAGAATGGAAAGTAAATGATTTTTAGAGGGTTGGCATGCTGATAAGCATACTTTTCCACTCTATGAGGAAGGCAATTGTAAACCACCTCACTCCTCGTTTTGCGTAGTAAATCCTCTAGAGGTTCAAACCAGCCTTTCGGCTGATGACCTAAACAACAAATAACAAGTAATAGGACAAAATAAATTCGGGAAAAGCGTAAGCAGTACATCCATACATAAGTTACAGAAGTGATACGGTAGAGCAAAATCAAAATAAATTACCGGAAATTTTAGAAATTTTAACGATATAAAAATGTATATGAATATAAGTACATTTTAACTAACTTCTATAGAAAATGATACACCAAAAAAATAAAAGACTCCATACCTTTACTAATTTATTGAGAATCTGTAGGACTGTAGTTTTTTGAATAAAGAAGGTAATTTAATTTGAATTAAGGAGGAGTTTTCAAGGGGATAAAGTAGTAAAATATTCGATTTAGGGAGTATTTCGAATTATGGAGATTCGAATTAGAGAGGCCGACTGCATTACAATGAATGGTATCCTTTTAATACTGTTTTGTATCACGGATATAGTAATTATACTACTGGAAATGTTCATTTGTATTCACCAAATTTAAGGAAATGACAGACGTATGTGACGAGGAGTTTGATAGTTGGCAATGCACTGTGCGACGAAGAGCGATGATAACTGTGAGAGAGAAGCAGTAGAGTGAAAGGATTAATGACTCTATCGGCGACCAAAATAATTCCCGCTATGATCATTTGTAATGTTGATTGGCAAAATGCAACTGAATTGAACCGGTACTACAGCAGCTACTAGAATTTTGTTAACCGTAACCAGTATAGTTAGCGTACTAAAATATTTAGTTACTACAATATGTCAATAACCCAAATTAGGTAAATAAAGATTCCAGTTGAGATATCATTTATAAATTCAAAATATATAATTCATGCGAGGATTTACAGCCCAAGCCGTATCTCGCTTCCTAAGCACCACCTCTCTCTTTCTCCCCAGTCCCCATCGGAGAGCCGCTGCAATGATATTGTCTCCTGCACCCCATCCAACTATATCATTTCCGGCCTACTCCTCCTCCTTCTATCAGCCAGCGTCCACTTCCATACCCTCTTTGGCCACCTTCCATTCTCCATCCTCTGCAAATGGCCACACCATTTTAACTGCTTCCGGACAATGTTATCCATGATATTTTTTTGAACGCCGATTCTTCTCCTAAATTCAAAATTCGGAATTCGATCGATCCGCGACACAACACAGCTCCGTCCCCAAAAATCCATCTCCACCGCT
This sequence comes from Catonia carolina, assembly GCA_035578175.1. Lineage (NCBI taxonomy): Eukaryota > Metazoa > Arthropoda > Insecta > Hemiptera > Achilidae > Catonia > Catonia carolina. The sequence goes on from JAQMRL010000004.1 coordinate 36,196,595, forward strand.
TTTAGGCGATCCTTCTGTCTCTTTGTCAATACCCACGTTAAAATATTCTATCAATATTATTATAAGCTATTAGTTAGACATTACACTTCTGTCATCTGATACAAAAGATGGGACATATATCTTCAGATATACAGGGCGATTAAAAATTAATCTCTCGAGACTTAATTCTTAACTAAAAATAACGAAAAATGTTCATATTATAACATTAGGCTAGAAATGTTAATGGTTAATAATTTAAAATGGTTTTTAAAATAGCCTCAGTTGGTATATTTTTTATGCCAATAATACAGGGTAAGTGGAACATCTGGAGAAATTCTTTGGTGCTGTGCTCTCGTGGTAAAAAACGGGGTTTTTAAAATTGCAGCCCTAATATGCATTTTAGGGCAAATATTTTAATCATTTTTCCTATAATGTCTATTCACGTTAAATAGTGATTTTCCGCATTTCTAAGTCTTATATTAAATTTACTGTTACAAAGATATAGAGATATGAACTTAAACATACATCTGTGTTTCATTGATAATGAAAAAGCTTTCGACGAAGTACGCCATGACCAGGTTGTAGCACTCCTTAGAAGATTTCTTTTGTTTTGTTTTAACGTCCGACTGTTCTGCTATTACTGCTAATGCAGACGATGAAAGATGAAATAACTTTTTGTAACGTATGAAAATATGCCGTGCCTGAATGGGATTCGAACCCAAGACCGCATGATGAGTCCTTAGAACAAAGAGAATTGAAACTCATATTGTAAGCATAATTGAAAACCTGTATTGGAATCAGAAAGCGACGGTCAAAGTAGAAAATGAACCATCAAAAGAAATGGATATCGTATGTAGAGGAGTCCAACAAGGATGTATTCTGTCACCGATGTTATTCAATATAAATATTTGGAAGAGGTATTTCGCCAAGCTTTGAACAATATAACAGCTGGAGTAATAATCAATGAAGAAACAATAAATAACTTTAGGTATGCAGACGGTACTATAATAATGGCAACAAGTAGAAAAGACTTGCAAATGTTGAATTATTCTATAAACAGTTCCGAGGGAGGTGGAGGGTTCTTTGCTGATGTCGGATCAAATGGCCAGGCGGCGGGTTTTTGGTTGGTAGGCGGTTGCGGCCTCCTTGGGGTTGGACGGAGACGCCTCAATTGAGTCTAACACTACTTCCCTCATCGTGAGGGAATGAACATGAGTTTTTCTCGCCGCCTTGGATAAATAAAAAAGGAAATAGAATATCTGGATCATATTATGTGTGGACCAAGTTATGAAATGCTTTGCTTCATAATACAAGGCATGATTCTGGGGAAGAGAGATGTGGGAAGAAGAAGAATTTTTTGGTTGAAGAATCTTTGCGACTGGTTTCATTGTACCTCAGAGGAGGTGTTCAAAGCTGCGGTCCAAAGACCGAATAGCCATCATGATTTCCAACCTCCAGTCGGAGAGGGAACTTTAAGAAGAAGAAATCTTGTAGAGGTTGATTTTCATTTTGCTTAATTCACTCATGATTAAATAAATAGTAAATATTTTACTCATGATAAAAAATAGGTAACGTTCTTCATTATTTACATTAGCAAGAATTCGTGTGATTGTTTGGAATATTTTAATATTTTATTTTAGGCACTTCTTTTAAAATCTACAAAGAAATCAATTGAAATATCTCTTATGCTAATTTGTACGTTCCTCTCGATACAGTACACTGACGGTTTTGTTTAAAAATGTGGAGAACAGTATGATTTATTTACCTTAAAAAGTTTCTTCACGTGTTTTATTCTATTAGCACGAGTAGTTTCATTAACATCTATTG
>JAQMRL010000004.1:39620900-39818400 GCA_035578175.1 Catonia carolina
TAAATCATTTCAGTGACTACAAACATTTAATTATTTACAGTTTCATATGATCAAAGTAATATCAGTCAAAATAATCTGAAATTCCCAGTAGGAGATTGCGGAAAAATGACAAAACAGATAAAAATAATGTAAATCGAAAAACAGTTAAATTTCGTTTTATGAACAGATTCATCAAACGTAATAAATCATGGTCTTTTTATTTACATTTATTTTATTTTTCAAAAACCGAATTAAAATCTTCCTGTTTCTGTATATTAACGAATAATTTGTATCCCTTTATTAGGTATAATAAATGAAAAAGAAAATTAACTAGGAGATTTCAAAATTCAATTCAGTAACTTAATTCATTTTACTTTCTCGCTCTCCGTTTATAGCAAAGTTACCCAGTACTTCAATAAGACATTATTTCAGAAAACTTAATACCGATTGACCTTCATTCTTCATGAACCACTGTATGAAAAAATATGGTGTGAAACACTCCCACAATTTTATCTTGATAATGCAAATAATAAAACTATAACCTAACATTAGTAATAAAACATTAGAAATAAACAAAAAAATATAACTTTATTTTAATCATGAGTGAATGATGCAAAATGAAAACCAACCCGTTAGGTTGGTTAATACGGAATAATACGGAAAATCACTCTTTCACGCTAAACTAGGCTCTGTAGAGAAAAATACTCAAAATAAAAGTTGTAAATCTTTAAATTTCCTATAATTTTTTTGTAATATAAACTTTTGTCGTAAAATGAATACTAAGACCAAAATGTTAAAAATACTTTTTTTACGAATTTTCATGTAAAAAAACCAGAAAATCACGAATTACTGCTAAACTAAGCGTTATGGAAAAAATGTTTGGAATAAAAATTATAGATCTTTTAAATGTCTACAACTTTGATTATATACACTTTTGCTTTAAAATGCATATTAATGCCGCAATACTTAAAAACCATTTGTATCTACGAGAGCACAGCCTCCCCAAGAATTTTAGCAGATGTGGCGCCTACTCTGTCATGTGCAGTATTAAAAATGTAGTATATGAGATGATTTTTAAAAAATCGTAAGAGCTATTAAAATCGGTCAACCGGAAGTAGTAGTTTAGTCGTGTAATTTTTAACGTTTTTGCATTGGCCAGAGAAAGTCGTATGAGTGTTCACACCATTTTATTTTTTCTAAACAAAAAAGTTGCTAATATTATTTGTTTTAGTGGTTTTAGTTAAAGATGCAGGCCTATCACTTAAAACTTGCAGAATGTTGAAGCAACAAAGTTGCCTTTGTTTACAAGCAAAATTTCATTTCAAACTTTATGGCCATTTCCGTCTAAAATACCAGAATTAACTGTTGCAAAAGTAGGCTACTACCTTTGATATAATTAACTCATATTATTTGTAATGGAATATTCCGTATTTTAGATTAAACATGACGTTGTAAAGTACATGAAATTTACTTAAAAGCCTTTAGGCTAAACTTAATTAGTTGTTATTTTCTACTAGACTTGTAAATATACTTGATTCGATTTAGGTACCGAAATTTTAATCAAAGCAACTATAAAATGAATTTTTCAAAATTTAGAGTTAAACACTATAGTGAGGTATAGCCTTGTACAGACTCAGACTGACTATTCCTAAGAAGTGTGGTTAATTGCTTAGACAGAAACTCTTCATGAAGAAGAGTTGTTGGTGTATAATATTTAGTTAAAAATATTAAGTTAAAAATATATTTATATTAAATTAAATATATTATATTACATATTTAGTTAAAAATGTTGTATACTTGTGAGCTTAGTTTAGTTTAGCAATAAATCGTAATGTATATGTAACTAAATTAAATAAACAAATAAACCCCCAGCTATCAAAGTACACCAGTAACTACTGTTTAGTATTCGAATCCGTATTTTTTTTAACAGTTAAGAATTATTTATAAACAGTTTAACAAAAACTTTCAGTAAATGGTTTAAAAATTTTCGAATATGTCTTGAAGAAGATAACACAGCAGCGTTGCTTCCATGTGATCATTTGGTTATAAGTGATAAATGTTTCTTCTTGGGTCCTGGCAATGTACAACTTTTCATTTTACGGAGAAAGACGTAGTTGTCGTTTAAAAGTTAACGGACGAGATGAATTAAGATGAGTCCGTATAAAAGTAACTTTACTAGGATTTTAACCATGGAATCTTCGACACCGCAAGTCAGCTGTTAATAAGTTGACACACAACGACGAATTCACCTCTTGATTAACCCGGTGGGTCAATCTAATAATAAATTTATTTATTGACTGTTTTAATGAAATGGTTGGATTTTTATTTTGAAATTATAATATTCAATTATAATTTTCAGCTAAAATGATTTTTTTTAGTTTGTTTTTTATATTTAAATAATTTATTCTATTTAAATAATAATTTTCTATTTAATATTTTCACTGTTACGACATACTATAAAAATATAGTCTACTATTTTTCCTTGAAAAACTTTTTATCCTTATTTAGTAACATCTTCAACTCCATATTCATACAACTAGCAGTGTTTATGATACACTTAAGTAATGTCCTATTTTCGTCATGATTGAGGAAATCACCGAGTGGCAAATTTTCGTTGTTGTTTTCTATAAGATTACTATTGAAGCATCTTTTTAATCTGCTTTATTGATTTTCTAGTAGTTATGGGACAATGCTCGTATCTCTGGATTTTTGTATTATTTATTAACTTTAAACGGAAACGAGTATATAATTTGTTTTACAGGATACAAACTTTCTCAAAACATTTTTACGTTTAATTACATGTAGTCCCTACTAAGTTGGGAGGTGGGATGAGGACGGAGGTGTTTTACGACTGCCTTGCTCACTGAGCGGAAAATTATGCTTATCAGCATGCTAGACCCTCTGAAAAGCATCTTTCTACCCTGTAAATGACTGCTTCACTTCATATATCACAGGGTCTGACTGTATAATGAAATTCATTACTCTTAGAGGAAATAACTCAGTGTCTTTTATACCCCTACCTCTTTTGTTCTTAAATACTTCAGTCTTTTAATTGGCTGACTATGTAATAAGAAACAGAACTATCTTTTCTAGCCATAGAATTAACAGATCGAGTGTAAATAATTTAAGACACCGCCTGTCTCTTATGGGGAACCCTACTAAGTACGAAATTCATACATCATACATCGAGATCTCCACGTAGACTGTATACATTTAAATTTACCAAGAAAACATTATTTTTTAACATCTGTTCAATTGAATAAATTATTGGTTAAAAGTTCACCCCGTCATACAGATGTTTTTACTTAGATAATAATATCAAAGAACCTAATATCTGTACTTTAAATACTGTATTATAAACTCTAACCTTATACCCTTAGGTTAGATGAGGATTGTTTGATGTGCAAATAACAGAATTGAATCTCGAAGAACTGAAAAATATGTGAGCTTTGTCATTTTACTTTTTTCTTACCACTTACGTTACCACATTATTTTTAAGATTTTTATCTTTTTGTTTCATTATTTCCAATCGGTTCTTCTTTTAAATTTTACGTTTCACACGGTTCAATCTAACACCTTTTCATTAATTTAATATGCTTTTAATTTGAAGTTATTATTTTATTTAACTTCTTGGATTTTTAACTGCAAAATTGAGATAATACAAATGCATTGTGATTTTTTTAATTATTACTGGATTTCAACTTATTTTGACGTTTTATTTATTACTAGAAGCCCAAGTGTGTGAGTGTGCGCGCGCGCGTGTGTAATTCTGTTTTTAGAATTTCAGCGTTAAGTTCCGCAGTTGAGGGTCAAAAACTAACTGATATAAAAATACCTATATCGTGTGTACAATATATAATATATGTACAATATAATTTTATTCTTCGTGTCATTCAGCAGGAATGAGAAATTTTAAAAAAACGTTATTTATCTAAGTTCGCATTGACTAACAAAAGAGGTCATTGGTGACCACATTACAGAAATACATACAAAGTTATAAAAACACACACACCCACGCACAAAAGTATAACATAGATAGACCTATATACAACGAGATCATCGATAAAGCCACGAATGATAACTCATTTTCAATGAAAATTTGGACAACATAAAATAAAAAAATAGAATGATATTATCGTAATTTTTTTTATAATTATATTCTATTAAATCTGAAATTTTGTGAAAGTTCAAAAATATTATTGTTTTCTTAAGTGTTTCCTTTCAATACTAAATTTATTCTTAAATTATTATTAACAGGCGTTTGACAAAGTTTGGAATCCAGGTATGTTATACAAATTTAAAATAAAATAGAATATCCATACTTCTTGATTTTTAAAAACTATCTTTCAAATCGTTTCTTCCAAGTTAAATATGATAATGTCTTTTCCAATTTCTGCTTAATAAATTCCGGCGTTTCTCAAGGTAGCATTTTGATCCCGTTATTATATACACTTTAAACAGACGACCTTCCAGAACATGAATTTGTAATGACGGCAACGTTCGCAGATGACATAGCGATTTTAGCGGCGGACGCTTCTCCGACATGTGCCTCGGAGAAGTTACAAACCCATCTTGACAACGTTCACGAATGGTGCAAGAAATGGAGAGTGAAGATTAATGAGAATAAGTCAACGCACATAACGTTTACATTAAAGAAACCAACATGTCCAGTGGTCAGTTTGAACGGTACAGTAATCCCACAGAAGGAGGAAGTTAAATATTTGGGTTTGCATCTAGATTGAAGAATCACGTGAAGTCATAATATATGGATCAAACGAAAGCAACTTGGGCTAAAGTTACGTCAACTGTTCTGGCTCTTAAGCAGCAAATCTCAACTATCCCTTGAAAATAAAGTACTCGTATACAAAGTAATACTAAAACCAGTTTGGACTTATGGGTTAGAGCTAGTTCATCAAATACAGTATAGAAATACTGCTGCGCTTCCAATCAAAATGCCTGAGACTAATCACTGCAGCATCATGGTACGTAAACAATGAAATACTACACAATGATCTTAACCTGCCCATCATAAAGGAAGAAATTAAACAACACAGTGAAAAACATTTACAAAAACTAGAAGACCATTAGAATCCATTAGCGATTAACCTCTTTGATAGCAGCGAAGATACTCACAGACTGAAACGTTTTAAAACACTCGACTTACCTCTACGATTTTGTTAATCATTTAAACCTTTTTTCTTTTCTACTTCAACTAATAATCACCGTCATTTCATAGTAGGCATTGTTATCATCTCTATCATCGTCATCATCTCCAGCTTCAACAACTTTGTGTTTCAAGATGTTGATTCACAGTTCATCAAGTTTAGTTTTGTACATATTTTTTTATGTACAATGTTTTTCTTCACGTTGTATCAACGATAACGTCTTGTTGTATCACACTACTTAGTGTGGTTTTTATTTTAATTCTAAGGACGTTACACAGATTTTCTCTTCTTTGCTTAAAGTTTTTGTATTTATAAACTGATTGTTAAAGAAATACTCTGTTAAAAAAATTTATTTTATAAATAAATTGTGAATATGATTTTTTTACAATTTGAGACAATAAATTTAAAAGTTTTCTTTATACTTCCAAATAAATGCCGAAATATAATTCTGTAAAGTAAATAAATTATCTGTATTTAAATTTACTACAGCTCAACCATTTCCCGATATCATTTATGATCTATGAGTTTATTTTTTATATTCGTATATTTACTTGTGCTCAAGACAGAAAGCAGAGAACAATAAATTTCTATCAACTTTTTATTATTAGTTTTATTTCTTGCATGAATACAAATACTGGTTTAGTTATTGTTACCATAACTATAAAAATAATTTTACTATTATAAACTACAGCTAATATCAGTTCTAAAATTTCATTTGTTATAGAGTTCTATGTCATTTACAAATAATCTACAAAATATTTACGGGTTTACAGTGCAATATGTCGGGGCACTTATACTAAAATAATATTTTGAATAGATAAAACGTTATGGTATGTGAGTTTCATAAAGTTTGGCTTGGTATTGTTCAGTACACTTATCTTTTAACAGTCCCATTTGACCCTTTAAAGGAAACTACAACTTCTGATTCAAATATTTCCGAACATGCAGCTATGGTATTGTAAATAAAAGTCATAAAATCGTATTTTCTATTCATAGTATTTTAAATTTATTATTTACGATTGTATTTAGTTTATTTAGTTACAATTAATTGTAAGTAAATCATACCAATAACCGCATTAACTATCTTGCTTAACTTTAGGCATTTCATACTTTTGTAGTTTGGTCTGTTATAGGCTATCTATTAATTACAGTAAAATTTGGTTACAACCAGTGACGTAGATAACGGAAGGTTCAGGGTGTCCAGATTCCCCTCCGAAATGTAAAAAGAAAAGAAAAAAATATTTTAATTATTAGTATTATTATTATTATTATTTATGCAATACAATTCCCAGAATGGCTGGTTACAAGAGATAAACAAAGATCTTAACACTCTGGGAATAACGTACAACATGATTCTGAAACGAAAAGATGGACCAATACTCGAAGACCCAAAAATTTAATTTCCATTAATAACCAGAAAAGTTCGACAGTATAATAACTGACGCGCAGAGGAGGGCCAGATCTGAGAATATGAAGAAGATAGTTATTTATGGAATGAAGAAAACAAATTAAGCGATCCGCTAAAGACCGAAAATTGACTATAGTGTTCTAGTTAGGGCTTAAGATAAAAAGATAAGTAAATTTTACCAATAGGTAGTAGGAAACCTATCAAGTTAAATTAAATAATTACCTAAAATAATTTAAAGCGGCGTTTAGCGAACTTCTTTAATATTACGTATTTATTTATTCAGATCATTATAAAATCATCCCTTGTTTTAAGGTGGTTTCGGTTCAGTTGCGCTCGGTTTTTAGGTAATTTCCGGTCATTCCTGACTGGAAGTTGAACCCAGGACCCTGGCATAGAAGCCGGTTGCGCTGATCTCTACACCACGGGCCAGCCAGATTACTAGTAGCCCCCGGATGCTGGACTTCACGGCAAACTAAACGTTTAACTTCTTACAAGAAAGTAGAATCACGCTGTCCAAATAAAACCAATCGATACTGAAATCAAAATTTTTATTGACATCGGTATGAATCACCTGTTGAACATTTTTTATCTGTTAATTTGAGGTTACGTAGACTAATTTAAAAAACTACTGAGATGGTGTAATAAATTTTTTCTAATAAAACAATCATAGCAACGTGTTATTTACATATGTTTTACGTAGATAATTTTATAGGGCAATTTTCGCTACTTAAAAAAAACGTTTACAATTTATTGTAATATTGTAGAGCAGAAACTTTGAATATTTTATCACTGAGGGGTTTGCTCTGTCATATAATTGGCATCCAGACGATGAACTGTCGATTTTAGGTTGGATAAGCAATTTAATCTGTACATTACAGACAGATGGGGCGACAAATTATTTACACTCAATCTGTTGGTTGTAGGGGTAAAATAAATAGTTCTATTTCTTATCACATGGTCAGCCAATTAAATGACTGAATCATTTAAGAACAGAAGAGATAGAGGTGTAAAAGGCACTAATCAGAGTTATCTCTTCTGAAAGTAATGAATTTCATTATACAGCCAGATCTTGTGGTAAATGAAGTAAAGTTGTCATTTGCAGGGTGGAAAATATTTGCTTTTTAGAGGACCCGGCAGGCTGATAAGCGTACTTTTCCACTCAGAGAGGAAGGCAAATAGTAAACCACCTCACTCCTCGTTTTACTCAACCTCTTCAGGTTCAAACCAGCCTTTCGGCTGATGACCTAAACAAGCAATTTAAGTTATCGTGGAATTAGAGAACTTAATTGTCTTCCCTAAATTAAAGACGCAATTAAAAAAAAATTCTACAATCGGTCAACCAGCTTACTGCATCCCATTTTAAAATATTATTTAACCGTTATGATAATGTTCTTATGGTATTTTTAGGATTTTTAATTGATCGTCAGTCTGTTTTATATCACTTAATTTGACGGCAAGAATTAATTTTTCTCTTTTGATATGAAATAACACTTTATATCTTAATTCCCATGATATAAACCCACGATATAATTCCCATGATATAAAACATGTTTTTAGTCCCTTTTTTGTTAAACTATTTCAGTTCATCCCATTATAAAAGTAAATATTCTAAATTTTGGTTATTAATAATTGTATTTGACATTTGCACAAGACAGAATCAAAAACCAAAAAGTTCAAAAAAAATTTAATGTGATTATTGTTCAGTTTCTTTCTGTAACCCAAAACACTTACGTTCTCATAAAATTTTGTTAAAAAAACTCACTGTATCTTATTTAGAAACGCGTTTAAAAAATGTATACTGCAACAAAACTGATTAATTCATGTTAAATAATATCAAATTTATTTAAGTCGAGCGTTTTCAAAAAAATAATAAAACTCTACAAGTCTGGAACTTCTTTAATATCATTAATTTAAATGAGTATCAAAACTGTCCATGCACACGTTTCAGTTCTTATTATTTTAATTTTGCATAGTGTGTAGATTTTGTTTAGATCGACTCGGTAAATTTCATTTTGTTACAAAAATTCTTGCAATTTTCATCCATTGTAAGATTTTTTCTTAATATAATTAATCGTTTTTACTGTTAATTTTAAAGACTTCTTTTGTTATTTTTTCAAAAATACAAGTATAAATAATTTACCAATGTTACATTTTTTTTTGAATTCGTTTATTCTCAATTGTATAAACTTAAAAACTAGCGAATGTTTTAACAAAATGAAACAAAAACAATCAAAAGTAAGTGACCAATATGTTTGTAGTATATGGCTTTTAAGGAAAGAACCTTAAAGATTTTTTGGAAACAATTTGTTTATTAAAATTTATCAGTTTAAATATTGGATAACAGTGTTAGTAGTTATTTAATAAATAAAACCAATTGTAAAATTACTTTAAAATATTTTTTATGGTTTCAATACCCATGAGTCCAAATATTTCAGAACAAAATTTTATCAAAACTACTTAAGACTCTTTTGCTGCAGCATCTATGTTCATTGAGTCATGAAAGTGAGTAATTTAGTTCACGAGAACAACTGTTTCAGCCAATGACTGTTGCAATTTTCACGTGATAACTGATTACCAGCATAACATTTTACATGTTCATAACAATGTTTATTAAAATGTTAAATGATGTATTAACTGCATTAAAACCCCGATTATCCAAAACCCGCTTAACCATAACCCGCCTAAACCGAAACGGATTCAAGAAACTTGAAACTTGTTTTCTAATTTGTTGATTACTCAATTTTAATATTGTGCATACGTAGATGACAGCATGTAATAAGTCGTTAAAGTACAGAACTTGCCTATAATAGGCAGGTGGAGTGTTAAATTGTTTGCACTCAATCTGCTAGTTCCAGTGGTAAAAAATAGTCCTTTTTCTTATCAGCTGATTATATGACTGATACATTTAAGAGCAGAAGATGTAGAGGTGTAAAAGATATCAGACTTATCTCCTGTAAGAGTAATGAATTTTATTATACAGCCAGACCCTGGGGTGAATAAAGTGAAGGTATCATTTTCAGGGAAGAACGAGATGCTTTAACGGGGGTCTGGCATGCTGATAAGCATAGGATACTTTTCCACTTATTGAAGAAAGCAATGGTAAACCACTCACTCCTCGTATTACTTAGTAAAGTCTCTAGAGGTTCAAACCAGCCTTTCGGCTGATGACCTTAACAACAAAGTAGAGAATGGTGTTCAATGAAGTATATTACGAATATAAAGTTTCACTACTTTGGGAATTCGTTTACTCGTTCTTTACCTCCAGGACCTGCTTCGTTTCCTGCTTGTTTTGCGGCAACATCATGCCATCGTTGATGGCATGATGTTGCCGCAAAACACGGTTTCATAAAATATCTCACATTTTTTTCTTTAAATGACTAAATATTTTTAAAAGATAGCATAAATATTAATATCTGTGCAATATTACATTTTGGTCCCTTGAAATTTCTGTGTGTCTTTTTATACATAGTACTAATAAACAGTCGTAAAAAATATTTTATAATCATTTTTACTATTTTTGAACACTAAAACTACGGCTCTGCGTGTTACCAGAAATTTCGCGTATCCGAAATTACGTCTGTCCCCTAAATTTCGGTTAAGCGGAGTTCTGATGTGTGTACCCAACGATTACATAAAGTACGTCCTAGAAATATATTGTTTATTAAACACATCCTCCTGTTAAGTGATACTCCCATTTTAACGCCAGATGCATTATTATCTTCTCTAATTATATGAATTAAATACTAATACGTTATAAGTAATTTATTTTAATAAAAAGCTAGAATATAAAAAATATCAGTAAGCCTAATCTATTTATAGCACCCAGTTTAATATGCTTGTATATTCTCCTACACATACGTAAACGTACACAAAGAAATTTGCTGTTTATCGATTTTTAAAAACATCGACTAGAACTCTGATTTTCCGGTTCATCCAATGAAGGCTGCAGGTAGTTACATTTCTGTCAAAAGTTTACGTTAGTTTATCACATTTTTTATAATGTCAAAGTAAAATAATTTATTGTTTAATTATGTATTTCGTCTAAGGGAAATTATAGAAAACGTGAGGTAACTTTTCTGGAAGCTCTTATTGCAGTGCACATTCTCAGTATTCGCTTGTTGTATGCTATTTTCCTTTCTTCTGTCCAATCGGAATTCTGTTTTTACTCTTCATGGAAGCCCTTAAAATCTGTAGTTACATGTCTCAATTTGATTCGGTTCGTTAAGTTTTCTCGGTTTATTCCGGTTTTCTCAATATCCTTCCTGACTTCTTTAAACCATTTATCCACCTATTGTTTAGTGTCAGAAAAATTGATTTATCAACCTGTTGGCATCCATTCTGGACAGATTTCTGTAAAATTTTATTTATTCTTCTTTGTCTAATTGTTTTTATTAATCGTTGATATTCCTTGTACAGTTCTTCTCGACCTCATAACCTCTATTGACCGTCTACTATCTTCGGACTCAATATCTTGCGGAGGATATTTCTCTCAAATTTTTCTGCTTTTTCTAGACCAGCTCTCCCGATTATTCTAAGGCACTCACTGGCATGTGAAACACAGGTTTTATCACAGTATTGTAGTGCTGATTGTGTCTTGAGAGTGCTTTCTTCTTATACAAGTGGTGAGTTCCTCGAAGTACACCGGTCATCTTTCTTCGTCTGTTGTTGTAAAAACATTTTTAAAACAATTCTAAATTAATAATTGTAGTATAAATGCATTTAGAGTACTAGTAACAAGTCTAGAACGCCAATATTAGTGAGCCAATAAAACCCAGTATAACTTATTAATAATATTAATAATAATCAATTTATTTGATTTAGGGGACTTGCTACATACAAATGGAGTTGCTACATTTTTCTTTGTGAAGTACAAGAGATACTACTTATATAATACATACAACAGATAATACACGTAGTTATACACAAACACAAGTTCAATAACAAAATAAATTCAAAAACGTTGAGTAGCAGGTAAATTAGAATATAACAAAGCAGTAGATCAGGAATTTTAATAACAATTATTGAACTAATAGATTCACCATTATTTCCTAAAAACAAACAAATGAATGAAGTTTACTTATTAAAATTTCCTTGAACTTTATTTCTTTAAATTTCGGTAAACATAGAAACGAATAGACTATTATCCGTTTCAAACCATAAAGACTCGAGTCCGAAAGCAAGTTGTCGCAAATTGGCCAATCGGATACCAATGCACTCCACATCAAAATTCAGCCTGCTCAAATCTGCGCTGATCAAACGAAAACTTCCCGAAACGGCCCTAAGCTGCGCCCCCGTGGCTTGAACAAAAAAGCGCCCGCCTCTCCAGCCCAACCTCCCGCAGCCCCACCCCGAATTCGTGCAAAACCAGAACGGGTGGTCTGACATTCGCCAAATCCCAGGAGAACACACAACAGTTCCCTCCAAAGGGCTTTGCAAAATACAAAACTCAACCCCTCAAGAAGCCGTCGCCAATCCTCCGTAGCAACCCCCGAACAACCCGAAATCCGAACAAACCGCAAACCACCTCACCACCACCCTCGCCATTCCATCCAAAATCCAAAACTCAACCCCTCAAGAAGCCGTCGCCAATCCTCCGAAGCAACCCTCGAACAACCCGAAATACGAACAAACTGCAAACTGCATCTCCACCCTCGCCATTCCATCCGCACTCAAACCGTAAAAACTATACAAAAATTCGATGGCAGACGCCACAGGAACTCCTCAAATGTGGACCCGCCCACCCGAAAACCACAACGCGGAGCGGCACAAGCACTCGTTCCACCGGTGAGGGAAGACTCGATACCACGCAGTGCCGCCAAACGTCATCCCCAGCTCCATCAAGTCCATTCCACGACCCAGTATAACTTATTTGCTCAAAGAAAAAGCTCCAAGTAAGATTATTGCTCTAGATGGAGTTAAAAGTATTATTTTTATAACTTCTGATAGAAATAAAATTTAAAGCTTGTTAAGTATATTAAAATACTGACAGCAACTGTTAATCACCCAATTGCTGTGATGTTGCTAGCTATAAGTCGGCGCATAGCGTAGGCGCAATTGCTAGTTTTATATAAAATGTTTAATAATTTAAATAGCGGCCTTTTTGTTTATTGATACAGTGAATGAATATTTAAAATCATATTGCAACATTAATAATGAATGTGCTTTAAAATGAACGTTGAAATTGAACAGATTCCCGACACTAAAATCAACAAAAATTAATGTGCTATCAATTTGTACACGAAATGGAATTCCCGTTATATTCCTTTCTGGACGGGAAGAGTTTCTTCTTTTATTATTTATTTACCCATTCACTTTTTCATTACTTCACTTTTTATTAGTAATTGTTATCGATTCATTTTTGGAAGAATGCCAAGAAAAACCTGGAAACAAACTTTACATATTATAAGTTATGTGATTTTTTCTATTGTCCATATATTATTATCACTATTAAATATTTAATTAAAACTTTTCGGTTAAATAATTACTTTTACAATCATTCTTTGCCTTTCACTCTCTCCTATTGTATAATAGAATTATAATATTATAGAGTACATTTTAATGTAATTTTGGAAAAATGTTTGATTAAGAAATTGTATTTTACAAAACAGTTTTTAACTGGCGTTCTGTGAAGATTTTAAGTATATTCATTTGCAGATTATGACTTAGAAACTACAAATTTAGAAAAGAATATGTCCTTTTTACTTTCTTTTGGAAATATTTATGAAATATGGGGAAGGAAAGAATTAGTTTCATGTTGATTCGTTTTAATCGAGTTTTCACCGGAAATCACTGGTTTTTATGTGCCTTGAACTTGAACCCCTCCCAAAACACATTATTACCGTTTCGTATATTTTGTATAAGAAGTATCTCAAGAGCGGAATATTGTACGAAGTCAAAAAGTAGAACTTAAGTTAGGTAGTATCAGGTAACCCGACTTGATCATTTTAATAAAAATCGGTCAACCGGAATTAGTAGTTATTCCTACAATTTTTAATTTTATGATTTTTTCTTTTAAAATCGCCTCATTTACTATATTTTTTGTGCTCTACAGAATGGTAAGTGATAAAAATTTTTTTTAAGATTGTGACCCTATTATGTAGATATTTTAGAACAAAAGCACAGACTATATAATCAAAGTTTTAGAAAATTACAAAACCTACCGAGTTCGATTCCTGTCAGGTCCGATATTCTGTAATCGTACATTGTTATCTACTCGTACCTCCTTTCAACGTCAGCATTATTATTAATGAAAAAAAAAAATAGTCGGACGTAAAATAAAAGCGAGATCTTGGTATTTTTAAATTAAGATAAGCAGCGCCTTTTTATTTTCATAATAAATGAAAGTCAACTCATAATAGGAACACCACGATAGTTAACTAACGAACTATTAAGAATACTGATTTATTTTTGACAATGTGACCGAGAATGAGTGTATCGGGTACTGGTTTAATGGGTAGGTAGGTAACTGACTAAATGAATACGGGGTTTACCGGCGCGTGGTCTATGTTTATTGTTCGGTTTATTTTGTACGTTAATATTTTAAAAATATTGATATGTTTATTTTTTTTATTAATTGGTAATATCTCCGATATTATGCATGAAAATAAAAAAAACTTTACGTAATCAAACTTATTTGTAATTAGATGTTTCGTATTTTCGATTATATAATATTTTTGATGCAATGACTTTTAACGGAGATAATCGTAGTTTTTTGTTTACCCCTCTCTGAACTCCCCCATCCCTTTGAGACAATAAAAAATTGTACAGCCTTTTTTAATTTCGATCATGTTCAGAACCTAAATACCGAAATTTATTGAATTTGGTTTAGCGGTTCTTGCGTGATGCCGTAACATACAAACAGACAAACAGATAAACACAGAAGCAGACAAAAATTCACTGAACTTATTTTCGGTGTTTACATGATAGATCTGGCGTAAAATCAAAATTTGGGGCATTTTGAGAAATTGTACAGACAAAATCACAATTTTATTTATATAGATTCATCAGTTGTTGAAAACTTTTGAATAAAGATTCATAAAGTTCAAAATTGTATATTACGGTATTAAAATAATCAATGATACGATTACAAAATAACGGTATCGTTTTATTTATTAATATCACAGACACAAAAGCTACCTTCAAGGTTCAGTGATTAATGCGCTAGCCTACGATACGGAATGACTCAGGTTCGATTCCCGACTAGATTCTGGAAATTATTACAAGTTAAAACAAGTCATTTCAGATCCATTACTTACAGTAGATGTTAATAACCAAGCTGTTGATGTGAGTGTAAATAAAATAAATAAAATTACAGAGTTAATAAAATTCAAATTTTAACTTATTTAAAAATTATGTTTACTCCGTTATTTTGTTATCTTTTTGTTAATGACGAAGTTTAGTAGGTAGCGATTAACAGACCTGTTTATACAGTAGTACGATTTTCAATGCAGAACCGTTATCTCAACACGCAAAAGAATGGAAATGCGTTTTATAGCTTGTTGTTTACTATATTTAATAATATACTTTTTTCACATATTTTATTTTCATCACGTATTGATAATGGAGTGTACGATTATATTTTTTTACTTAATAATCCTTCATACTACTGAGTAATTATATGCTTATATTCTCTTGCTTACTAAGGAATTTAAAGCTCCATATTGATAAAACCCCGACTGTAATATATCTTAACACAAAAGTTTAACTAGCAAATTTATTACGTGTTTCATTAATTTCCCTTTCAAACTTTATTGGTTTTATAACTATAGACTACCTGAAAACTTTGGAACTGAACTTATTTGAAAATTTTATGACTGTTGAAAACTTGAACGGTTACAAAATTTCACGGATTATTTTTGTTTGGTAATAATCCTCCTTAATCTGTTACTTAAAGCTTTTTGTTTTTTGTTTTGTGCATAATTAAGAAACTTATTAAGTTCAGAATTTAAGTATAAGTTTAATATGTTCCAAATATTTGTTTGAAATTCTTTAAGCATAAATTATATACCAATAAAATCTATAACGGCTGTATTGTAATGATTACATGAAGTTTTATCGTAGATCCTGCAATTGTGAACTCGGGACCCCCGACGTAGAATCTAGTTGCGCTGACTACTACACCATGGGGTGGGCAAAATTTACATAATTAAAAATAAAGGAAATAGTACAAAGTTTGAATAATGTTATCTCATCCGACTAGAACTCAGCAAAAATTTACGAGTTTCTTCAAAAATCGCATCAAAATTGTTTTGTTTTACAATCACAGTTTAAGGTGAATTTTAGGCCAAAAATTATAGACAACTGATTTTTAAAAATTTGTTTATTTAAAGACGCATCAACAGGTTAGTTATTAGCGACTACAGTGGGTTATCTAACTTTAACAGTGGATATTGACTTGTAATAATTTCCAAGCCGGGAGTCGAACCCGGGACCTCCGCGTTGCAGGCTAGCGGCCACAATTACATTTAAATAACATTTTAACTTCTACAAATTTTATATTGAACGTTTTATTATCGGACGCTTAGTTCAGTGGCAATATTTATAATAATCTCAAAAATATCGTGTAAAAATCAGTCTTTCTAAACTTACAGCTTTTTTAATGGAAAAAATGTTTAAAACTAAAAGTAATGAAATAAAAAATGATGTAAGATTTTTCTATTCGACGCTTAGTTTATGATAAATGTACATATTGTTCTTTTAGGACAATATTTTGTGTTTTTCTTAAAATCAATTCAATTTTTGGACCGATATAGTATTGTGACTTAACTTTACACACTTAACTTTACCGGTACAATTCTTAATTCCGGTCCGTTGGCGTAGTAGGTAGTTACCGCAACTGGCTTCTACGCCGGGGACCCGAGTTCGATTCCCGGTCAGGTCTGACATTTTTTCATCATTTATCTTAATTTATCATCATTCTCATCATCTGCATTAGCAGTCATTGCAAAACAATTGAACGTAAAACAAAAAGAAAATACTAAACATTATTAAAGTTTATAACTCTAAAAAAGAAAGGTTTTAAATATTTTCATGCACAGTGTTGTATGATCCGTAAATGACTTATTTATAAATGTTGATTGAAAACGGTTGATGGTTTTATGAAACTTAAGGTCAGATATTAGGCTTTAATCTTAATAGTACAGTTTATAAAAAAAATTACGAATAATTTAACACGTAAACTATTTTGTTGGTAGTTGACTACATAGTAAGAATTAGTCAATTCTGATCACGAATTAGTTAAATGTCGTGGTATCTCGGTGCATCGGTATTATATAACCTAATACAATACTACTTACCCAAGTTTTGTCCCTTTTACAACTATTCCATTTAATTCCAACATTTTTGGACAAAAATTTTAAAATAATTAATTAAATTATCTAAAACATGACTGGTCAGGATAATTATTTTTTCGCTGGTCATTATTATTATTATTATTATTATTATTGAACGTGTAAACATTATCCGGGAATCTAACCCGGAACCTCCGCTTTGTTGGGTAGCACGCTAACCATTGAACTACGGAGGCGACCAATAATTTTTATAATAACTGAATTGTACAAATTACATAGTATTTTCTTCGATAAGAAGAATTTAATTTTTTAAATTTTAACTTAAAAATTTTGAAAAATAAATATAGTTTATTTATTCAGAAAACTAACTTCCTTTAAACTTTTGTATAAAATTTTAGTCTATATATTTTTACATATTGTAAAATAAAATTTAAAAAGGTTGTGTATACACTTAAAAAAGTTTTACAATACTTGTTTTGTAAATTAAAAATTAAACTTCTAAATCATAAATATTTTAACAACGTTTTTGTTAATTAAAAGCTTCATTTTTTCCGATATTTCAAATTATTTAATTTATTTGTTACTTTTAGGAGCGAAAAAAGTTGTATTTATGTAACTTTTTGATAAAAAAATATTATTTTACTTCAACAGTTGTTATTGTATTAAATATAAATTTAAAAATATATATGGAATAAATTGAAAATATTTTTAAAAAAGCACGTACCTATTAACTACCCCCGGCTGAGGGCACGATGCCCCGCCATGTCAGATCGTGCGGAACAACACCCGCTTACTAGGGGGCAACAGTTAACATCCCTGACTCGTTATTTGTCGGGTGTTTCCGACAACTTTCGTCCCATTGTTATAACATAACCACCTCTTTATAAATCGAACGAAACCAACTTTGCTGTGAATCAAAAGTCTTTTTTAACTATGAACCATCATCAAATTTATCGTTCTCCTCCACCAATTTCATCTGTCTCTTTTATTTTTAACCGACTATTCATTCCCGTCGGTTTGTTTTTCATTGTAGTCATTTAATCAAGCATTTTATTTTAATTTTGCTTGATAGGTTTTTTTATTGTTTCTAATTACTTATTATTAATTCAAAACAAATTTATTAGGCCTACTGTGATAAATAATTTAATTGACTCTTGAATTTTTTATTTTCATCCTACTTTGAATGAAACGAAGTATTCAAAGAAATTGAACTCATACAATTTAATCAAAATTATATTTTTTTCTGTATTTTACTATCTCTAGTTTCTTCTTTACCCTCTATAGAACAAAGTAGGTATAGTAGAGTTCCATAAATCTAACTTTATGTAGACTCAGACCAGGTAGGATTACCGGAAATATCGGGTTTCACGAATGGGTTTCTAGTAATAAAAAATAAGCTATTAAATTGTAATTCGCCCACCAAGTTGGTCTAGGAGTAACGTCGTCGCCGCGTACACACATTAGTAATGTACTACTAATGTAGTACTACTCTTACTATGTAGTAATGTACACACATAATGAATATAAAAATAAATTGTAATTTTACTCATTTGAACATGAATTTTATTAAACGAGGCCTTTTATAAAAAAATACGTGCAATCGTACAATCTTATAACCTTAAGTGTTATAGCAGTAGATTCCCACAAACCCGATTTTCGGAAACCTGAAATTCCTTATAACTCGACAAGGCCGACACCTTGTCGACACCTTGTAAGTTTTAAAGATCTGATCGTTTTACATATTAAAGCATAAACCAGTGTTCTTCAACCTGTGAGTCGGGACCCCTGGGAGGTCGCAGGACCTGTCTGGGGCAGAGGTCACGTAATACGGGGAAAAAATTAAAAATATTTATTTATTTTAAAAGAAGACAAAAATTGAACATTACTTTTACAATTTTTTTCCAATTCAATAAACGCAAATCTTGGGCTTTATTGGAATTAACCAATTTTTGAATCTATATCATCTATTCTTTTGAATCTTGTATCACACAAAACGATGTTATTTTTCAGTACCAAACCTTTTTTTTTATTTGCGTTTCAACTTCACCATTATGGAAAATCCTTGTTCACAGTGAATCGATCATTTCAGAAAGCCTATAAATAAAAAAATACTAACTTTTGGAAAAATTAAAAAACTGGTAATTTACTACATTTAAATAAAAAAAAATATTAAAAAATATATTTTCTTTAGAGGGCTATCCAATATATATACTTTTGTATTTTTAAAGATAAGCTTTTTTAAAAAAAGAACATTTTGACTTCAGGTGTTTTTGAAATGAATTGGAGTAAAATGTTAATTTACGTTATTTTCTGTAAAATGCATTGTTAGACCAGAAAAAAATTGTGTTGTACAATAATATTCATTTATTTATTTCACTAGTTTACATTAGTGACTTAAAATGGCTTTTTGCAATAATAAAAATTGAAATTCATTTAAGAAAATTTAAGAAAGAAAAATTTTGGTTTTCAGGACTATTTACGTTCTTCGTCGTCATCACAAACTGTAGTTATCTCCCTTTAAAAGATTTTTGCATAAAAACGTTTTAAAGACTCTTCAACTAGAAAGCAGAGCTCAGGCTTCAAAAATCATCCATTTACATTTTTTACTTAGAACAAAGCACTTTTTATCACTTAGGACACGCCTTTTCTTAGCGTTATATGACTACTTAAGGAAAGCTAGACTTATGTGATTTCGGAGGGATGGTGTGTTTACATTCACTTTGTTCTAAAATGCACTAAAGGAATAATGTAAAATGTTGACTTATGGGCTTTCTGAAATGACTGATTCAGTTGTACGATGTGGCAAATGGTTTCAAAATTTTCAACGCTACTTCGGACCGTTCTGGGTATTCCTTTTTAATACTTAATCCAAAATGTGTCACCCCAAACATTGTTGAAAGTAAATCTTATTGCTTGATCACTTGATAGCTTTATATTGATAGTTCATTGTGAAGACGAACACTTAGCTCTGCATTTTGTACAGCTTGCTCTTTAAACGGATTGACTCCTACAAAATATCCACTCATATCCTTAAGTAAAAATTACAACTATTGTAAATTATTAAACATTATTTAGAGGAGGTTGGCAAAATACTTATCTGAAAAAGGAGGTCACGGTGTCTGGAAGGTTGAACCAATACAGACAATGAAGGGTGATATTTATGTAATTAGCATGAAGAAATGTCAGACCAGGTCAGAAATCGAAAGTTGCCAAAATTATAGATATGACTTAATAACGATTTTGGACAATACAGCAGAATGTACCAGGCGAAGAACCAGGTGAAACATCTTAAATAGTAGTTAAAAAGCCTAAAGGTAGTTGAGTCATTAAGATACATATTTGACGAGCAAGAAGCATCAGCTAGCGAAATATTGTTTTTCTGTTGGCTTCGAGATCAAGCAATGGTGAAATTTAAGACAAACAAAAATAACCAATTTTTTCTCTCAAAGAAAATATTCTGACCACTTCAGGTTTTCAGTTTATCTTTTACGTATAAATGTTATAAGATATTTTTTTAAATAAATAGGGACTTTTTTAAATTAATATAGCAGAAATAAATAGAGAACTAATCAAATATCTTTTTAAATCATATATCAATATGTAAGCCTACTGATTTTAGACCTTATACGCGTATAATTCCTTATATAATCGTTAAAAATAATTACTATAAATTTTAGAGTCTACTTTTAAATAAATTAATAACAAAAGTTTGTATCATATCTTATAATCCCTGAAATGTGTCTACGTTGCAATCTGTCCAATTTTGAACATTATGCAATTCCGTGATCCAGTCATACGGAAGGTAAGATGAAATTGTCAGTATACTAATAGACGATGACCGGAGTTCGATTTCCGATCAGATCTGGAATTTCTTTATCACTCATTTTCATCGTATTTAATTAGCAAAACAGCCGGACGTAAAAGAAGTAAAAAATGCTAGACGTTGAAGCTCATAATGATCTTCAATTCTATGGTCATGTAGTTTTAAGGGAATTGGTTATGAATGTTTGTATTAGACATAAATATATTTTGTCTTGCAAAAGACTCGGCAACTCCCTATGGAGGCCTATGACGTGAAAATATCTTAATTTTTAAACTGAATAAATTAGAGAAATTTCTATTATTCTGAACTAATTTACAATATACTGTGATACATCACAAGTACGGAAAGGAAAATAAAAGTTGTTGTTTAGATCAACAGCCGAAAGGGTGGTTTGAACCTCTAGAGATTTACTAAGGAAAACGAGGAGTGAGATGGTTTACCCTGCCTTCCTCACTGAGTACAAAGTAGCCTATGCTTATCAGCATGCCAGGCCCTCCAAAAAGCATCTACTTCGCATCCTGCAAATGACACCTTCACTTCATTCACCACAGGGTCTGACTGTATAATGAAATTCATTACTTTCAGAGGAGATAACTCTGACTACTGTCTTTTACACCTCTACCTTCTCTGTTCTTAAATAATTCAGTCATATAATTGGTTGACGACGTGATAAGCAACAGAACTAATTTTGTAGCCCTAGAACTAGCAGATCGAGTGCAAATA
Organism: Catonia carolina; assembly: GCA_035578175.1. NCBI lineage: Eukaryota > Metazoa > Arthropoda > Insecta > Hemiptera > Achilidae > Catonia > Catonia carolina. Next base: position 39,642,288 of record JAQMRL010000004.1, read on the forward strand.
ATTTAACACTCGACCTGCCTTCAAATAATTTAACACTCGACCTGCCTGTTATGGGCGAAAAATAAAAGTAATAAATATTAAATCTTTACTTATAAATCATTTCTATAACTAATTATTATTTTTTTATGTAATTAGGAAAAACCGTTTGTCTATTGGAACCGTTCTTCATCTTAGAATTGAAGTTTATTTTGACACTTCATTACCCACTTAAAATATTTCTTTTCTCGTTATTATTATTGTTTGTGTTTAAAAATTTATTAATTTACATGTGCAAATGTAATTTAGTTTGTAATATTGTAATATGTAATATTGTTTCTACCGTTGGGCCACTTTGGCCTGTAGTAAACAATGTATTGTAAATAAATAAATAGTTAGTAGTGAATGTAAGAGAAAATAAAAAGAATGATCAGAATCTTAAATTTTCTAATGATAGAAAGTCATTTGTTACAGACTCAGTAGGAGATAATGGACATTACATAATTAATAAAGCTGTCCGACAACAAAAAACGTGACGCAAATTCAACATTTATAACAATACGCCTGAGTCTTAACTGATAAAAATAGTCACATCTTTTGAATGACTCACATCTTTTAAGTTTTAAATGTATTCAAAACTATTATAAAAAACAGAAACAGTTTTAACAAGAGTATCTTTATTCTGTAAATACATTATTTTCAATTATTACGATATTTTTGTGCCATGTTTTCAAAACTTTATTTGCTAGTCGGAGTCAAACAATCATTCTGCTGTCTTAAAATTGGCTCGCCGCTGTAAGATCCTGAGAGGTCAGAGGCATCAGAAACGTCTTAACTGAATACCCTCCATCGACAAATTACTTTACAATTTTTTTAATAACTTGGAAGAAGTGACTTTCTCTGCTGTACTGTTTTCGCCTCTCCCACTCCTTTGCATTGATACTATTCCTCTACTGTACGACAAAATATTGCGCTGTCTGATTACAGACTGAGAAGCGCGGGTAATCCTCAGGGATACATTTTATTACACTGTATATACTATACAGTGTATATGTATCTGATTTTCTTGAACTCCGTAATACTATTAAAGATTTTAAAAAAAATTATGTAGATTTGCAGCCTACGTGGTACTAGAGTCGTTAATAATAATTTATTGGCCCCGTTAGGGTAGGCTAGTGGCCAGCGCAGCTGGTTTCAATGCCGAGGTCCCGGATTCGATTTCCTGGCAATTTTTCATCTGTACATCAGTTCATACCTCATTACCCATTACATACGCACAAGCTAACGCTTATACAGAGTGTTTCGGTTAGTGTTACCGGCGCTTTCTGATTTCATTGTTCTAGTAAACATAATGAAAAAATTCATATAAACGTAGGCCCGGAAATGCGAATTAACGAGTTACGGCTAGCGAAAGATTTCGCCAAGAATTTGGAACCCTGGGTGAAATGAAAATATTTGGAAGTCTAGAAAGGTAACGTAAGGAACGAATGAAGTTGTTTCTTATAGTTTTTGAGCTGCTGAATCAAATAAAACAGGTCCTAGAAAGTATATTAAAAGGGCGGTTCTGGGACAACCTTGACCTTTGGCCCTTTGACCTTGATGCCACAAACCCATCATTTTGCACTTGTAGAAGCATATTGTAAGGTTTTCGACGTTAATTTCGCAATTGTGACAGTAGTATTAAATGAAGGGTTCTGGAGTAGACGTGAAATGAAGTGGCCCTAAAACGGAAGTCAAGAAATCAAATTCGGATTTTGGAAACAAATTGTGTCATATAGTTCCGCTTAAAGAGCAGATACAGAAATCACAAATGGTTTTGCTTTAAGTCAAAGGTAAGCCTTTTTAAGAATTGCAACCAGCCATGAGACGCCCCGTCTCAAAAAAAAAGATTTTTTAAATTACTACTTTTATTTCTCAATTTTTTTTAATAATATCCTTAAAGAACTTTACCTTTTGTTTCTAATTTTATATTAGTTTTAAAATTCGCGAGTATATACATGAACTTAAAAATCGTGAATATCAAGTGATAACTTAATTATTTATAACGTGCATGAAACACTGTTATTAAAAATGTAGCCTATATTAGTTTCAAACTTTAGTGCGCTTTTATATTTTATGTTGTAAGTGGTATTGGTATAGAAGTTTCCAAGTTTAATGCTGTGCTGCAAACTTCTAAGAATTTGACTCCTATTTATGTAGTCTAGGGTCATTTAAACAAAGACGTTCTATAAGACTATTATTGAATCACCTTACTAGTACTTTTTGTCTTTGTTTTAGATGTAATAGTAAAAGTTTAGTTACAAGCTTTATTACTTTATACTTTCTCTTGCACTGCATATAAATACAGGGAAGGAATGTATTTTTTCCATGTCAATTTTTCGAAATCAAGTTTTCACCGGAAATACACGTTTTCAGGGCCCCCTTAACCCCAAAAAAAAAACATATTTTTAGTGATTGGTTTGAGTGTGAACAAAGCACTATATCAAAAACAGAAACGTATACAAAGTTGAAATTTGGAACTCAAGTTAGGTACTACAAGGAAATCTGACAGGAACATTTTCATCAAAATTGGTCCACCAGAAGTAATAGTTTACTCGTTCAATTTTTCAGACGTAAAACCAAAATAAAAGTTATCGTAAGAAGGTAATTTTTCCCTTTTTTACAATTTTCTCAAAAGTGAACTCAAAAATCTTTCATTTTTTTAAAAAATCGCTTCATTTTTTTATGCTCTAAAAGTTAGAGTAAGTTTGCTGGAATGCTTGGGGGGGGGCTTGTGCTCTCGCGGTTAAAAAATGTGTTTTTAAGATTTTGACCTTACTTAATAGCTATACATTTTAGGAAAAAGTATAAATTTTCATCCACGAGTAACTTCTTAAAATACATTACCTCCTTTGAAGTCCCAGTCCCAATCCCGCAAGAGCCAGAATCCTATTTCCTAATTTTAAACTATAAAATTCCCCCTAAATTTCATGAGGTTGCAATTATTCGGTAAAATTGTTCCCCGAGCGACCAGGTGTTCCTTAATACGATGTCGCCATCATAGGGCTTCTCAGCCCTCTCAACCAGGATTCAGGATTCAGGAAAAAGTGTGTAGGCTAATTTATGTTGTAGGAAATCAAAAAATTATTATAAGTAACTACTTTTACAAACATTTCTTTTTACAACACTTAGTTTAGCGGCATTAATGATTTAGTGATTATCTGTATTTTTCTCATAAAAATCGGTAAAAAACTATTTTTTTAAGATTGTGGTCTTAATATACATTTTACGACAAAAAAGTGTATATAATTAAATTTATAAGAAATTTAAAAATCTACAACTTTTATTACAATTTTTTTTTATAAAGCTGGGTTTAGCATCAATTAGTGGTTTTCCGTATTTTTAAGTCGAATGGAGGTTGGTTTCATAATGCGTCATTCACTCATGATTAAAGTTAGGTTACGTTTTTCATTTTACATTGTTTACTAAACACTAAATAAAGCTTATTTTTGTTTCCTTATTTACATTGGCAAGAAAAAGTAGTGTTAGTGTTTACAACAGGTTTTTTTGTTAAGTATTTATAATAATCTGTTGTAAACTATCGTCTAGTGCGTTTTCATTGAAAAAAATTACTAGATTAAATGATTAAATGTACTAGTAGCAGCTTATCGCAATTTAATTCTGTATCATATAAGATATGCTTTTTTAGTGTGGGGTAATTCTTCTCTGAGTAATATGAAAAGAGTTTTTAAAATTAAAAAGAAAGCAATTAGATGTATGGTGAGAGCCGACTGCCTCACCTCATCCAGACCACTTTTTAAGAAGCTTAAATTGCGTACAGTTCCCCCACTCTAAATCTTTTAGGTGATAACGTATGTATAAAGCAATATACTTTTATATAGAATCCGAATGTCCACAATCACCAAACGAAGAACAGAAACCATTACTGTACAGCTAATCACAACACTAAAATATTTGAACAGAAACCTATTCACACAAAAATACATCAATAAATTTACATAATAAATTATATTTAAAAAAATTTTTTAATCTGTATTGTTTTAAATGAAATGAAAGATAGTAGATCGATAAGACAATCATGTTATAGTGCGCAAGAGTACCTTCTAAAATATTTTTTGTATTTTAAAATTAATTAAATTTCTTACTAACCGACAAAAGGGGTCATTAAATAGGTGAATGTCTGAACATTTCAAACGTCAGATGGTATATTCTATAAAAAAATATTTTGGAAAAAGTTGGCAGGGGTGGGGCTATCACTAGAATGTTTCATCATGTTTTGTGGAGTAATCAGAACTATTGTGATATTAAAACGAGAATCTTCCGTTCTTTTGTTGAAAGCTCCTCCATGTTTGGTCTTTCAAAATAAGATTTAAAAGCAGAATAAAATATATGGAAATGAGTATCTGAAGAAGTTGTGCGTTGACTACAATAGATCGAGTTAGGAATGAAGAAACGTTTAGGACACAGAATTGTTTTATTGATAACTCAGAAAAAAAAATAACTCATCTAGTTCAGTCAACTAAGAAGAATGGAGGGAAACATGTTGCCTCAAGAAAATTGGGCTACGAGTTTCAGTGGGATGGAGAAAGCGAGGACGATTAAGAAAGGAGCAAACGGGTGGTGTTAGTAGAGTTTTGAAGCTGCAGATAAGAGGGTGTCTATGAGGTGAATAGGAAAAGTCGGTACAATAATAATAATGTGGTAAACTTAAGTTTTTAAGTAAGTGAATTTTGAAGACAACTGCACATTATTGAGAAGTATATTCGATAATATTGAAGTAAGTAAACTTGTAAGTTATAAAATAAATGAAATTGTAAAAAAGGTATGAGTAATTTTTTTTTTTGTTAATTGCGTCCAGGAGCTTCAAGGTCAAATGGTCCAGAGCACAATGCCCAATGTATAGAAAGTCCAAAACAAAAATATCCAGGAGAAAAAGTCTAATCAATTAAGGTTACAAGTTATGTAGGAGCAATGTATTTTACTACATTGCTCATACGTATGTGAATGGCCATCACGCACAAGGGCGTCGCAGAGCCACACCAGCACCATTCCCACCATCTTTGTGAAATTCTTACGATACAGCATTACAAGGGGGGCATAGAACAAACAACATAGTTAAAGGATTCCATTCACAATTTCAAAGATGATTTCTGCACACCATATAAACATATGGCGATTTTTAGATAGTCATGACAGAGAATACAATAATTCAAATTGAAAATGTTCATGTAAACGTAAGGCAACCGGTCAATAAGAAGTACTAAACAAAACAAAGGGGAATTGAAGAGATTGTGCATCGATACAATGAGCATAATAATAATAATAATAATATAAACCAATACCTAAGAGCTCTTTCCTACCTAATGAAGATGCATGCTGACCCACATGAAGTACAAAATTATGAAATATATTTTTTATTTTGACAAAATGTTATTTCAACAGAATAATGACAGCGGATATTTTTTTACTGGAAATGTAATAGATGTGGCCATTTTTGTTACTGGACATTATAAATAAAAATGGTCGGTTTTGCTATTGGACATTATAGTTAGTGGATATTTCACTGTGGACTAAATTGACAGATAATCATCCTGGAGATTCCTGAGGAAGTATAGGACATGTCAAGAACTTATGGAAGTTAATACATTAATACTAATAAATAAATACATAAAATTATTTTAATCACAAATGACCTACTACTAACTTATAAGCTTACTTACTAAGAAGTGATTTTACCCAATTGTTTAATGTCTGGAATTGTTTTCTAAGAAAGGGAAATTTTGTTTTGTGACATGAAGTTAGTAGCCCTATTCAACTGGTTTAGATACGGCAGTATGATTTGATTCTCCTTGAGTTGTGTAAATTTTTGTGCCGTTTCCGGCTGTGTTACGAACATAATGTCTTTTACCTTAGAACAACGGGTTTTCATTCTTGAACAATGTTTTGCTACGAAATCGTAGGCAAGTAAAAAAGAATAATTTCAAATTAAATTTTTTGGTGTTCCACCATCAGAAAAAATGTCAGTTTCTAGGCTAACAAACCGATTTCAGGAGACAGGTAGTGTTTGCGGCAGAAATCGTAGTAGCCCATCAACTCTCTTGACAGATGTTTTAGAGATTGTGAAAACAAGATTGCTCAATTCTCCACGGAAAAGTTTACAAAAACTTTCCTAGCAAGTTGGTTTGTCATATTTGAGTGTTCAGAAAGCTGCTTAAAAATTGAAATTGTATCCGTATAATGTACGATTAGTCCAAAAGCTTCAGCCTCCCGATTTAAACAAGCGATTGCAATACTGGTTTAGATATTTCGTAAAGATTATAACGGAATCGAAGTTTCAAACAGAGTTCTTTATTAATGAAGCTTGGATCCTTTTCGACGGTTATATGAACAGACAAAACACTCAAATTTGGAATAAATCTTTTACACTCATATAAGATTTCGTAGCAAAATATTGTTCAAGAATGCAAACCCGTGGTTCTAGGGTAAAATACATTCTGTTCGTAACACGACCGGAAATGGCACAAAATTTTACACAGCTCAAGGAGAATTATCTCACACTGCCGCATCTATACCGGTTCAAAAGGGTTACCAACTTCGTATCACAAAACAAAATTTCTTTTACTTAGAAAAAAATTACCAGACGTTAAATAATTGGGTGACAGGACTAAAAAATCACTCTGTACAACATTTTTTAATATTTACACAATAACATAGTTTTCTTAGTATTCACTTCAATTTTTTACATATGAAGGTTTTTTAATTGATTTCTTCCGTTGCTAGGATACTTGTTGGGAAGATTCTTCAATGTTCTTTTATTTTCCTACAGATGGATGGATAGGGCCCATGAGGTCCTTGGAAAGGAGGCTGATGCCTTCCTAAAATCATTAGTATGTGGTAGAACTGTACTAAGCATTTTACCATCATTTGTTTTTATTTTAAGTTCCGCCATTCTTTTACACCAATTTACATACAGTTCTTATCGTCATGTATCTTTTGTGGAAAATCTTGTTAAGGTATGTTAAGTATTTATCTTAGAAGGAATTATTACCCGAGTGTCACCTAATTTTTTATAAAAAATGTTATTCAGAGTTTGATAAATTTATAAAATTATTTATATATTTAGACCGACCCGTTGTTGGTGTAGTGCTCAGTGCAACTGGCTTCTACGCCAGGGATCCCGGGTTCGATTACTCGTCAGGTCGGGTATTTTTCATACTCATCTACATATATATATCATCTTTCACCGTCTATATTGCCCTTAGTGTGCATAACAGTTAGACGTAAAACAAAAATATTGTGAAAAACACTCACAAAACTTTTTTTCCAATGCAAATGATGAAAACCTATATATTATCATAACCTATGTTTAATCATTAGTAAACAATGTAAAATTAAGAACACAACCTAATTTTAATCATGATTAGTGACGCTAAATGAAAACCAACCTGCACAGAACTTAAAAATACGAAAAATCGCCAATTGACGCTAAACTAAGTTCTGCAGAAAAATTCTAGAAATAGAAGTTGTAGGTTTTTTTATTTCCTATAACTTTATTTATGTACACTTTTGTCGTAAAATGTGTACAAAGGTCGCAATCTAAAAAAATACATTTTTTTACCACGCGAGCACAGCCCCAAGAATTTCAGCAGACATAGCGTTAACCCTATTTTGTAGAGTAAAAAACTTGAAGTAGCCTAAATGAGACGATTTTTAAAGGTCATAAAAAAATCAAGTTTTCACCGGAAATACACGTTTTCAGACCCCCTGAACCAAAAAACAAAAGTTTTAGTGATTGGTCTGTGTGTGCGCGTTCGCGTGTGTGAACAAAATAACTCAAGAATGGAATATCATAAAAAATTAAATTTTGAATTTGAGTTAGTTACCACTCGAGAAACCGGCAGGAACATTTTCATCAAAATCGGTTAACCGGAAGTAGTAGTTTATTCGTGCAATTTTTCACTCTTTTGCGATTTATCTTGGGTGATTTTTAAAAAAAATCGCCACATTTACTACATTTTTTATGCTCTACAAGATAGGGTAAGCACCATATCGGCTGAAATTCTTATGCTGTGCTCCAGTGATAAAAAGTGTTATTTTTTATAAGAGTGCGCCCTTAATATGTTTTAGGGCATAAGTGTCTATACTCAAAGTTATGGGAAATTAGAAAAACCTACAACTTCAATCATTTTTTCTACAAAGCCTATTTTAGCGCCAATTAGTGATTTTCCGTATTTATTAATAATTTATTACACAGAGGTTGATTTTTATCTAGCGTCATTTAGGCAGGATTAAAATTTCGTTTCATATTTTACATTGTTTGCTAATGATTAAACCTTTGAATGCCGTGCCTTGTAGTAGAAAACTGGTGAAAAATGCCAGGTCAAAAGCAAGCTAATGACACTATTCTCTTTAAAAATTTATTTCATCTTAACTAATATGAATGTTAGCTTAATTCTTTTACCGAAATTAGCAGAATACCTTACTCTATAAATAGCACAGTTTAAAAAATTTATTCATTAATAATTTATTTTTATTTACTACTAAAATATCTTTTCAATTTGCCCGAATTTGATGTTCATATAATATTGTTCATCCAGTAGGTTTTTAACTAAAAATATTTTTGCTATCGCGAATTATTACATTTTATAGACAATTTTGTCCGGATTAGATTGATGTATAACACAACATTATTTAAAATACTATAATTATATAAATATTATAAAAACGACGAAGCATTTGACGCGTGGTTTACAAAAACGTACGCAAACTATAAACTCTTTGTAAAACAGATGTAACTAAATGATAGCGAAATCTATTGACATAAAATGAAAGTTCATATTTACATTAATAATAAGCGAAAATTCAACGCAATCTACCGGTGTATACGGAAGTTATAGCCATTTACGCAACAGTTTACTGACATCCGATGTGACCGGGTCTGGCACTTTTCAGAAGCCGTCACATCCGAAAAAATTGGACCCTGGCATTCAAAGGGTTAAAAATGGGTTATATGGGTCAATATTTACATTGGCAAGAAAATTTCGTGTGAGTGTTTCGCAAAATATTTTTAAATAATTAATAAATAATAATAATAATAATTTAAACACTTATATATAACACATTTACAGCTGTTCACTTATGTTAAATGCACTTACTTTGCAATACAAGAATGTCTTCGGTTTTGATAAATTTTATCGAACACTAATTACATTCCTAACAACTTTACCTCCACAAGAGCTCACACAAAATCTAATTTTTCTTTCTGTGCAGCACTCTGTGGGGCTTCCTTCTATCCGTTAATTTAATCTTCAATGGCAAAGACTTACGCAGTTATAATAGTTCTGTTGACTACTGCAGACAAATTCTCAAGTTGAAAAACATGGTTTTTATACGTTTGATACTGTTAAAAATATTTATTTTTTATAAAATAATTATTTATAATCTGTTCATTCAAGCGATAAAGATAATTATTAGCCTTACAAAAGTAATAAAATCTTGTAGTAAGTTTTCAGAATAAATAACACGGTGGAAATAATTTCCATCCCTTACATAAGACTTTGTATACTTAAATCGGAAAAAATATTCAAAATTATAACAATTTCATTTTTTATGAGCACTTTCGGTTACAAAATACGCTTGAAATTTTAGTCTTAAAAAGCTACTTTCATGTAGTTTTCACATACAAACTAAAATTAATATTTTTGCTTTTAAACTAAGAATTTCTATGATACATTTACGGGAGAATTATACATTTATAAGGACTTAACGTCTCAATACCGTGAAGGAAAAGAAATTCTGCACCTGACTTCAAAATATCAAGTAAAGTTAAAAGAGCAGCTTAATTTTTGTTGCTTATTTTAATTTATAATAGAAAAGACTTAGGATTTAAAAAAATAAAATTACCTTCCGTTCAAATTTACTAAAGTTATTTAACTATATTGTTAATTTAAGTTCGACCCACCGGGTTGGTCTAGAGGTTAAATCATCGCCGTGAGTCAGCTGTTCAACAGCTGATTTTTAGAGACGAAGGTTCTTGGTTCAAATCCTAGTAAAGGTTGGACGTTACTTTTACACGGATTTCAATATCAGATAGTGGTTACTAGTGTACTTTGATAGTTGGGTTAAATTAACCGTACTCTCTCAGGAATGGTCAGCCTGGGTCTGTACAAGACTACAACTCATTTACACGTCATACACACCTCATCTCATCTCTTCATCCTCATCTCATTGGGTCATGGGCTAGCTTATTTTTTTGAGTTGAACAGATTGCAACGTACACACGTTATAGATTAAAAAACAAAAAAAAGTCGCGGAAACATACTCGAATATATAAATTGATATGAGGAAGAGACGTCAAAATTTTATGGTCACATTATCAGACTTTCGGAACACCGACTAACAAGAGTTTTTAAATATTTATTGTTTCTAACTGGCTCAGGACTCTGGGCAGAAAATGTCAAAAAGGATCTAACACGGCTGAATACTACCGAACAGGAGATTTTAAACAGGGATGTCTTTGGAAAGAAAGTAGTTAAGTGGGAGGTTCTCTCAGAATTGCGACCGAAACAATTTAGACCTAAATGGAGTGAGGAAAGGAAGCGGAACTTCTCGCAGGGGATGAAGAAGTACTGGGCTAACAGGAAAAAGGACAAGCTGGGATGTAGAATGAACCATTGAATACTTACGTCTTCCTGTCTAATAATAATAATAATAATAATATTTAATTTGCCTATAACCCCTGGGTATGAATATTTGTTTTTCCTTTTTTGTTACATGTTATTTGCTTGTAATAATGCATATTGCATTTTCTTGAAGTAACTGTATACTATTGAAAATTTTAAATAAAAACTTAAAAAATGTCCGATCCAAAACTACGAAAAAATATTTCCTGTAATAACATTCGGATTCTTTAAAAATATTTTTGCCTAGGAATTTACTAATGGTTACTATTGTAAGGAATGATTCATTTTATTCATACACATTTTTATTACTTATTTTTACGATTTGAAAGACTTTTTTTTAAATTTAAATTATCGTATCGTTTTGTTATATTAGTATTCGTGTTACAGTTTCTTAACAATATATCCAGTTCTTAAGTTTTTCCATTACTATTTTAATGGATTTTATAAGTTGCTAGAATACTAACATAATTTCCGAATATTGTTAATGTTTTATTATTTTGTTTATTATTTTTACTATCACTTAGCTTATTTATAATAATATTACTTATCAAGTCATGAATATACAAATCTAAAATCACATCTTTTACCTCCCTTTTAAATACTTTTCTGTATATAAAATACTCATTTACTCACGATCTATTTTTTTATATTTTATAATTTTGTTTTTAAAAACCTATATTCTTAAATAAATAAATAAACCCGCACTAAACATTTTTATTTATTTATTTTATTTTTGTTGTAAATTTCTAAAAGGGTATTATTAATTTTTAAGAAGAGGAGGACGAGAGACTTCTGGACCTCTTGCGATTTCTAGCTTGAGGATCACTGGTAAATTTTGTAAGCTTATTCCTAACCCTTCCATACTTTATGAAACATTGCTTTTTCCGCGAACTTCGCTTTCTTGTGGTTATTACCTCGAATTCCTCAAGTGTCTGCAATATAAATAAACTACCGTCAATGTTTGTAACTTTTCAATTAAACGTCCTTTGAAATAATTATTTCTTCATGTTCATACACAATAAAATCCGTACACAATAAAATACGCTGGTAGTTGTACGATTTCCCGCTTAATGCGCGCTTTTTATGAAGTCCTTGTAGTATATATGAAAAAGTTATGTAGATATAACCAGTGACTAAAACTCGCCAGAATATGGTAGAATCTAGTTTGAGGATCACTAGTAAATTTTGTAAGCTTATTCCTACCCTTCCATTACCTAGAATTCCTCAAGTGTCTGCGATAGAAATAAACTACCGTCAATCCGTAACCGTAATGTTTGTAAAAATTAAAACATACGTTTCTACTAGTTTTGATTTCCGAGAATTTCTTTTCAAAACATTTTATTCATCGTAATCCTTTATCCTTGTTCAATACACTCCACCTAATACAAATCAGAATTTCTTAAAATAAACGATTCGTTCCTTTAGCTATTTCTGGAATATCACTGTTATGTTACAGTACAGTGTAGTTGAGGTAATCCGAACACTAAGATGTCCGACCTTTGTGGCTTATCGATTCGTGCGGATTATCGATATCTACAATCTTAGATTTCGGCGATCAAATTACAAATACGATATACTGTATTAGGACAAAAAATACAGATTTAACAAAATACGAGAACACAAAATTATAATTGATTCCTTATTTGAAACCTGTTACAGTATTATTTTCATATCATTTTGAAACAAAAGAATTTTAAAACAAATAATGGTAACTAGTGACTGCCAGTGCTGTTACTCCACGGGAAAAACTGTTATACGATATTTTTTTAACTTTAAATCCAGTGGCAGTCTTTTCCCCTTATGAACGAAGGTTTTTCCTGGAAACATTTTTCAGTACAATGCTGGCTCATCTCCATCGTAAAGTTGATCTGCTGTTAAACCCCGTTTTTCTACTTCATCCTGGAATTTTGTTCATAAAATCGTCGATATTACTAGAATTTTTTTCACCGATTAATAGTTAACAATCTTATACTGTATCGTTGTTTAAATTTGTCCAGCCAGCCATTACTGGCGTGAAAGTCATTTTTCCCGGTCATTTCCTTGTAGAAAAACTTCGCTTTTGGGTGAGAATGTCTACACTGACTATAGATTGCCTTGCTCTTTCTTGCAAAAACCATGAGTATAAATCCTGCTCGGCATCATGTTTACCTGCTGCTTTCAATGTTTTTCTTTTCAGTGGCCCGCACTCCATTTATTAGACTTTTTAAAGAATTTTATAAATGCTAAGAAAATAATTAAAAACATAATAAGTTATCGTTCGGATTACTGGAGGTTTCGGTGTACCGGGGGTTTGGAGTACCGTGACCATACTGCATTCGTTTTTCACCTTCAGGACGTGCTAATAAAGTGGTGGCAGGATGTTGCCGCAAAAAAAAACGGTTTCATCAAAACTTTTAAACGTTTTTAAAAAAGACTGTAAATTCTTTAAAAATGTTATAGTAAATATTAATTACTGTACAATACTACATTTTGTTCTCTTGAAATTCCTGTATTTGTTTTTATCCGTATTAATAAACTGTCTTAAAAAATACTGTCTAATCTTTTTTTCTATTTTTATTTTCTAAAAGATATGTCTCTACGTGTTATCTGGAATTGTGATCGTTCGGATTACTGGAGGTTTCGATGTACCGGGGGTTTGGATTACCGCGACCATACTGTACTATTTATATTTAAAATCCAGGAATTTAAAGTTGGTTGGCACAAAATTGTAAAAAATTAAACCATCTCACTTCACCAAAATTAACTAAATCTTTACATTATTTTTTCGACTATTTATTAACAACTACATCTGTATATTTATACAACTAGCAGTATTTTTTTATCTATATTTATGTAATGTCCTGTTTTCTTTTTGAATGAGGAAATTACCCAGTGACAAACCCTTATTGCTGTTTTACATAAGATCTCTATTCCAGCATCTTTTTTTAATCTCCTTTGTGATTTTGTGTTAAGTATGGGTGTGACTATGTTTTTACCTCTGGCGTATTTGAAATGACGTATTTTTATGAAACAAAGTATTTTCCATGTTTTTATTTCATAAAATTATTTCAAAAAAACACGCTGAATGAGATAGTGTCAAGTGTAGTAAAAGTTTGGTTTTTGAAGAAAAAGACTGTCCTCGTAACTTAAAAAGTTATGATTTTCTGTTAAATTTTATTGCATCATCGTTTTCCATAATTATTAAAAAAAACTGAGACATATTATGTTAATCCGTGAAATAGTTGTTGAATAATGACGAAATATATGAAAAAATACGGGTTTTTCTTCAAAAAACAAACCTTTTAACGAAATTATACATTATCTCATTGTTTGTTTGTTTTTCGAAATAATTTTATAAAACAAAAAACTTGCAAAATGCTTTGTTTTATAAAAATACGTCGTTTCCGACAAGTTTCAGATACTTAAAAAACATTAGATATATGTTTTCTGAAATGGTTTTACAACCCGCATACTGCTCCCCTCTGCTGGAGGCCATCAAGTTATAGACAGGCAGTACGTACATTGTTCTTTTCTGCATTTAAAATACAATCCATCGAATACACTGTTCATGACCGCCTTTTCTGTAAACGGCTCGATAAACGACTAAAGATAAATTTGTATTAGCGATAGCAACGAAATTGAGTTTTTTTTAAACATTTCACAAATTTATAAAATATTTTGGAAAGTATTTAACATTTTTTTTACCAAACTTTCTTAAGTGGTTATTTTCATAACATTGATACTGACTGTATAAGTTTTGAACAAAGTTTTAAGATTATACATCAGTGGAACCCGAACTTTCTGACATTCCGTTTGGTTGTGTGTTAGAACATCAATTAATTTTTTTCTATTTGAAACTTTTATAAATTTGTACTCTATTTTTCAGTTTCTCGTGTCATTGACCGTTTTAACACAATTAATAAGACTTTGGAGATTTTATAAAACAGTTCTAGGTTACTTTTGTGAAACAGTTTCCACTCAGGTAAACACATAAAATTGTATACGAAATTTATACGTTGTAATTTAATTATAATTTTGTTTAGATAAATAATTGTACTGTATTTTTGAATATCTTTCTTTTTATTAAATTATGTAAAATTTATTTTCGGAGTAGCTAATTAAAAATAAATTAAAATAATATACCTGTTATATACTCGACGATTAAATTATTGTATTGTGACAAATAGCTAAATTAGGTTATAAACAGAAGAACTAACGACTTAAATATATCAAAAGATGAAAGTTTTTTTGTCAGCTGTGTAAAAGTATTTGTGTTGAAAGGTACGAAATAAATAAATTTTTTAGCCTGCTTGCAAAAAACCTATTTCTCAATTTCTATCTAGTCTAAATAATGAAAAGACAAGAAGTACAATCATGTGCTCTCACGGAAGTAATAATCTAACACAAAAATTTAAAGCAAATAAAATTTGATCATGATCTTCTTTTTAAATTGCTTTTGATACTAAGCAAAGGTCTAGTTTATTTTTTATATGTTAGAAGAAACGATTACAGCAATGAATATTACATAATAATACATTTTTAAACATTCTTTAAAAATGAAATTCTTTCTTCCATTTAAGTAAGGCCCGTTTGATCATAAAAAATTAAAATTTGTTAAAAAACAGTTATTGGCAATTTCAGTTTCTTACAAAATTACTTCACTTTTCTACATAGTTGCCGTTCACTTCTAAACACTCTTCGTAACGCTTCTTTAACCAGCTTCTTTAATCCCTCTGCATATATTATGTTCACCGCCTGGGAATTGAACCCAGCAATCTTGAGTTCCACCTACTAGTTTTCTCACATAGTTACAGGCGACGAGAAATGGATATCCTTAACCAATACAGAAACAAAATAACAACCAATACAATGAAACCAAAAAGTTAAAAAAATTATAGCTACCGTTTTCTGAGACGTAATAGGGGTTATTTTGGTTTATTTCTTCGAACATGGGACAAAAATAACAATTGATGGGTGCTTCGAAACGCTCACCAAAAGTGCAATCAAAAATCGATGGCACTGGAAACTATCATCCGGAATAGTCCTCCATGCCAACGCGATCCTCACACCACTGACCGAACTAAAGACAAGATTCAATATTTTGGTTGGGAACTTTTTGACCACAATACCACCTTACGGTCCCGACCTTACAATCTAGCGACTATTTTCTCTGTATAATGGTTTGAAGGCGATGAGGAACTCAAGATTGTGGTTTTCAACTGCTTTAATTCCCAGATGGTGAACTTCTATCAGAGCTATTTAAAAAGCTGGTGCAGCGTTACAAAAAGCGACTTATGTAGAAAAGTGAAGTAGGTTTGTACGAAACTAAAACCATCAGTAAAAATTTTTCTAACAGATATTTTTTATGACCAAAATGGCCCCTTACACAAGAGATAAAGAAAACTAGAGTAAATGATGATCAGCTATTTATTGGTAATTACAAAATCGTGTCATCTGCTTTTAAAATCGCAGTGTGTAATTTCAAACTGACAATCTTAGGTTTGTACGTTTTAAAATACAAGTACTGTAGACTTTTTTTTATCTTGGGCATAAATAAATAAATATACTTCATAAATTTTCACTTAAATGATTACGGTATTTTTTATTTTCTTTCAGTTACTCGCATACTTCTCTGGTAATGAATTAAGAGCAATCGAAATACTATTGTTAGTCATTGAACCACCGAATTTGAAACTCCTTCTTTGTACTATTTCATCGTTTCTTCCATTTATTATTTTGTGGAAACTTCCAAGGTATCGTCGTAGCTTTGCAGAAAATTTAATGGGGTGGTAAGATTTATTATGAATTAGTTAATTTTATATGTTGAGTACTATAATTTCTCGATCAATTTTATTGTAAGACTAGCCATTTATATTTATTTCGCAATCAATGCTATTGAAGTATGGACTTATTGTTTACATCTTTAGATTTTATGTTAATTAGTGGGTAAGAGAGAGCCAGTTTGGGACACAGATGACAGAAAAAAATAGAATACCCATAGCAAGTCAATTTGCGTCATTAGTTTCCCCATTCCTTCAAGACAGACATTTTAGTGATATTAACTAGTTCCGGTTTCATCCAAAAGTGACCCAAAACCGGAAGTCAAAATATAAAATTCGGAATTTGGAAACAAAAATTACAAACATATCCAGTGCCTGTTTCAGCTATCGTTGTGTCTTGAGAGTTCAACAAGCCTCTCCATCTTCTTCTGTCCGTCCACCATTTCTCCTTTTCTATTCGTTTCCAGTTGTATCCCCATCCTTCCACACTCCTCTTAATTTCATCCTTCCATTTTATCTTGGTCGTCTTGTTCCTTCCACCCTTCAAGGTAAGCTTTCCTCCTTCATTCTCTTCACATGGCCATACCACGTGTCCTCATTTTCTCCATCCTATCCTGCATACATTCCACATTTAACTCCGCTTTAATCTCAGTATTCTTTATTCTATCTTTCCTTGTTCTACCCTTTGTTGATCTTAAGAACTTCATCCTGCCTGTACCCACCTCCAATTCCTCTCATTCATCCCCCACGTTTTCGCTCCATACAGCTGGTGCATAATGCAACGTATACGGAAACAAAAATTGTGTCATTTAACTCCTCTTAAAGGGTTGATAGAGGAATCACTTTTGGTTTATGCCATAAGTGAAAGGAAAGTCTTTTTAAAAGTTGCCATCAGCCATGAGACACGTCTCATGAAAGGGATTATTATTATTATTATTATTATTATTATTATCTTATATTAAACAAACTATACTTTTCCCAGTTTTTAAAAATATATGATATATAACACAGACGTCCTCTTCTTCCTTCGCAGTAGTGCGTCGATAGCTGCTCGTCGGATCCGGTGGGCGTAAGGCTTGGTCGAGGGACCGCTGTGGGCATCGCTCGTGGCAGCGGGCGATAACGATCCCGGTCGGCGGCTTACGGTGCCGGGTTGGCGAGCGGAAGCATTATATTCTCTCTTGCGGGGTCGTCGATGAGTCTTCACTGGAGTCCGATAGCCGTCTGCCGCTGTAGGAAGTCTCGTCGGTGTTGTAGAGTAGCGTAGAATCGAATCTCCTGAGTGGATTGGAATAGAATCTCCCCGGGCTCAGTGGAGCGCTCTATGTAGTCGCTGAGAGCGCAGTGATAAGGGGCGGTTATTGTCTCGGCCTTGACGAAAAAAAGCCTCTGTCGGTACGCCGCCACAGGTCTACTGCCCCATTTGCAACTACTGGCGGTTCTTTCTGTCGCTAAGTCGGAAGCTTTGATAGCTGGCAGCTCAGTAACTAATCAAAGGGATCGACGGTGACAATAGTTAAACAAAATTATATAATTAATAAAAAATAGAAAATAAAAAAACTATAGGCCTATTATTATAAATTTAAAGAATTAAATTGTATAATTTTTCCTTTTTATATAACATTCAATTAACTTTAAATTGCTGAGAAATAAATTCCGAAACTGTACATCAGTAAAAATATTTTGCCGCAACACGCATGAAAATTTTCCGATCTAGTAAAGTTTTCTTTTTTCGTATTATACCACCTTTAAGTCAGTTTTTCAATTTCCAAGTCTAATTAAAACCATTCTGAACTTTCAGAAAACATTAGTAAGGTCAGTGATAAACTTCTTGTATATTATTAACTGTTCCAATTCCTCATCAGTCTTCATCATTCATTTTTCACACTCTCATTTATCTTTCCAGATTTCTTTACTCTTTCTATCTTCCCTAACTTCATTTATTTTCATTCTTATATTTTTCTTATCTATTTGAAAAACGTATTGTGATGGGACATTTTAGTTTCTTTTTTCTAGAGTAGTCTAAAAATTGTGATTAAGAAATCAAATTCTATTTTTATACACTCTTATCTATCTGATTACCCGATTTTTTGAGTTATCCTTTAAGTGTACTTGAAAATAAGTTTGGTCTGTTATTGAAAAATGGTAAAATATATCAAGATATATGAAAGTGGTTACAGTAAACTTCCGTTTATCCAAAATAATGGGGAAAACCGATTTCGGATAATAAAAAGATTATGTGTAATTATTATTATTATTATTACGATTATTATTCACTTGAATCATTATTTCACAATTGAAGAAACTTACAAATATGCAAAAGATAGCATTGAAATTAATTGCAAAAGATAGAGTAAATGTCTAGCCTGATTTCATGAATTTCTGATAAGCCTACATTAAGTCCGGAGAATTTCTATAATTTTTTTCATTAATACTTTAATGAAGATAAAACATTTTAATAGTACACCAATATGAAGTAACATGTAGCCTACATTTAAGGGAAGATTGCACGATGGTTTTAGCTGAAAATTTCGATTTTTGGTTTCTTATGTTTTCCAATAGTATACCAGAAAAAGAACATTAAATTACGTCAAAAAAATAATTTTTATGAAAAAATGAAGTTTTTGTCAAGTGTACCCAGAAAAATTATCATGGTCCCAAAAACGAATATTTTTCATAATTTTATAGCCTACTGCTCGTTTTAGTGCAAAGGGAATTTTAGTTTTTAAAAATATCTGTATCACTGTTTTTAATATTGCTCAGCTGTTGGTTCAGCTTTATAACCAACTGTTCATGGGAAATGTCCTTGTTTGTGTAAAATTTGCTTTTTGCCTTTTCCTGTAAATTTAGATTTTTAACACTTAGGTACATTTTTCCCAGAAACCATTAAACCTACCAGGCTGAAATTTTTACCAGTTATTCAACTTGCACATTCACACATACCGACATTTTTATGATATCCTCAGGTGCTCCAAAAATTATTAGTAATACGCAAAA
The DNA here is from genome assembly GCA_035578175.1 of Catonia carolina. Taxonomy (NCBI): domain Eukaryota; kingdom Metazoa; phylum Arthropoda; class Insecta; order Hemiptera; family Achilidae; genus Catonia; species Catonia carolina. The sequence goes on from JAQMRL010000004.1 coordinate 39,661,702, forward strand.
AACGTAGAAAAACATTTGAACAATTTTCATGTTATTCGTTATTTTTTTTAAAATGTTGATCCAAAAAATTAAATTCAAAAAATGTCAGTAGCTAGAGAAACCCAGATTTACCAATCCTATGAAAAGTGTACCTAAAAAGAAAAATTTTAACATTGGCGGGATACAAAGTACAGTCTCCCCTTAAAAGTTGTGCCTCGTAGTTTTAATAATTACAGTGAAAGAGCTTTAAACTCTTTGATACCGCAGTTATAAGATTTTCTACCTAGAGAAATAGTCCTGCCGGGCGGTGGGCCAAACTAGCACGCGGGAGAAAATGTTACACCTCCCGGACTCCATCGAAGATACAGCGAGAGAAAATTATATTTTCGCTGGACGAGTCACTGTCACCGCCATCACGACAGTCACGTGCCGGACTCAGCAGATCTTCTCAGGACTTAGTCTGCTTGCCTCAGGAAAGTAACAAATAAGGGCTATCAACACACTTAGATTTCAAAACGCCATTCGTTAATGTCACCATCTAGTGACATATCAGTAAAACACATATTTTGGCATGTATTTCCTTTATTTTGTTTCTTCTTCTCTCTTAGCCAACCCTGAGGAACAAATGTGCCAAATTTTGGCTCTCTAGGTAATACGGGAGTTAAGATCAAATTTTGTGACATGTCACAGAATTTTAAATCACTTGTTCTTTTTTTTTATTTGCTAAAAATGTTTTTCAATCTTTTCGGATCCCCCAGCTTTCGGTTAATCCGATTTTGGATAACCGAAAGTTTTACTGCATAGATTTTTTTAATCGATATATGTTTTTTAATTTATTTATTTAACGTTGCATCAACTGCAACGGTCATTAGCGACGACGTTGGGGGTGTAACTTCGTACAATGGAGGATGAAATTATTTTTTTTGTAACGTATGAAAATATTCCGTGCCTGAGTGGGATTCGGACCCAGGACCGCATGATAAGAGACAAGCACGTACCAACTACGCCAATGCGGCTGGCGATAATATTATTTCTTTTAAAAGAAATATGAACATATTTTATTATTTTTGTATTAAGTAATTTTACTAGAACATAGAACGAGTATTGTATTTATTCGCTTTTTTTAGGTTTAGAATGGCTCGTTGGAATCGTTCTGAAATTGGTTCTTCAATTTATTTTTTGGAAAACCCATTAAGGTATGAAGTGACTGCAACAAAAACTACCGCTTGTGTACGAGATTTAAAAACGAGAAGTTGCATTCTACATAAAAGAACACATAAACCAGTACTAACAGGATCAAAGTCTATTTAATTGTTTCAATTAAACTATTAATAAGAATAATAAAATACACTTAATATACTTCTTTAATTTTATTTATTTGACCTTAAACTATTCCTTTGGTTACATTTAGCCTAAGTCCGTAAAAGTTATTCAATACAATGTTATGATCTTAATTAAATTAATTCTTATTTCTTTACACTTATCATCAAGGAAAACTATTTTTCTTTTCTGTAGTTTGACAGTATAATATAATTTTTATTGAAATGTCTCTTCCTTCCTCTCCATCAATGTGCCATGTCGTTTCCCTAACATTGGGTATCAACTCGATATACTCATTTCCATTCGATCTTAGACCCACCAATACCTTAAGGGGAGTCGGAAATTCCTATCCTTTCGATGTTAAAATTGCCATCTTTTTGTTCTTTTTTCTCAAAAACTGTTAAATATACAACTTTCAAATATTTACCACAAATTCTTTAGTTAATTTGGTGCACATTTATAAAAATAAACAATACTGCTTATATTTACAGCAATGAACATATTCATCAAAATCGGTCAACCGGAAGTAGTAGTTTATTCTTGTAATTTTTTACTTTTTTGCAATTTTATCAAAAACGGCTCTTACGATTTTTTTTTTTAAATCGCCTCATTTACGACATTTTTATGCTTTACAAGATTGGTGAAGGCCCATATCTGCTGAAATTTTTGGCTGCTCTCTCGTAAAATAAATGGTGTTTTTTTTAAGATTGCGGCCTTAATATGCATTTTAGCGCAAAAGTGTATACATAAAAGTTGTAGAAATTTTAAAAACCTACAACTGTTATTTCAAACATTTCTTTGTATAACGCTTAGTTTAGCGGTAATTAGTGATGTTCTGTTTTCTCTCATGAAAATCTGTAAAAAAACTTAAGATTTTTTACGATTTCGGCCTTAGTGTACATTTAATGACAAAAGTGTAGTATACAATCAAATTTATAGGAAATTACAATATCCATAACTATTATTTTAAACATTTTTCTCTACAAAGCCTTTTTTATCCGAGGCGGCGAGAAAAACTCATGTTCAATCCATCACGATGGGGGAAGTAGTGTTGGACTCGATTGAGGCGTCCTCGTCCAGCCCCAAAGAGTCCGCAAACGCCTACCAACCAAAAACCCGCCGCCTGGCCACTTGATCCGACATCAGCAAACAACCCTCCACCTCCCTCCGAACTGTTTATATAATACTACAAGGGAAATGTTGGGTTAAAAAAAAAATTACATTTTGTCAGCGGGACGTGGAAGGGAACCGTAGCCTAATTCCCCTCTCGCTGTCACTGACCAACACTCACTCTCTCACTTTCATTCATCTCTTTCATCACCAGCTCAGGAAATTAGTCTGCCTACCTTCTGAGATCGGGACAGGATTGATTTACTGTGGGAAAGGGCGATCCCGCTGATCTCCAGATGTCTCCTTCCTCCGCAGTCTCCCGATCACCCTCTCCGCAAACTGAGCGACCAACTTCCAGCTCTCCTCATCCCGCAGCATCGCTGCCCCTACTCTCTCTGGGATTCAATGTGCAACGCCTATCTTCTCCAGGCTCTACAGTGCCTGGTTTAGCGTGAAAGAGTGATTTTCTGATTTTCCGTATTATTAAGCCAAGCTAAGGTTGGTTTTCATTTTGCATCATTCGCTCATGATTAAAATTAGGATATGCTTTTTTAGGTTAGTTTTTTGTTTATTTCTAAAGTTTTATTAATAATATTAGGTTATATTCTTCATTATTTCCATTGCCAAGAGAAAGTTGTGTGAGGGTTTCACATGTTTCTTTTTTATTATGTAAGTGCATTTACAATAAATTTTGTGAATTAAAAACAAAGAAAATGGTTTTTAAATTGTAGTATACACCCAGTATTGTACCTCTCCGCCAACTCTCTTCTTTCTACAGACAAATAAATAGATGTTACAATTATTATTATACTTTAATCTTCATGGTTTTATTTCAAGAATTGTTATTATTCATTTGATTAGAATCCTTTCATTTCTACTGCATTGTAATTATTAACTTTGTAATTTGACTGACTATCTTTTACTTATACTATTTTTATCGTTTATCAGTTTCGTTATTAATTTAAATTACTGTGTTAATGTTACACGTTAAATGAACATTAGCTACAGTCTATGAAATCCGTTAACAGTTGTTCGTTCTGTTAAAACCAGAAAGCAGAAGAGAGACTCTCTTTGTAATTGTTAGTCCCTTTACAAAATTATTGTCAAATTGATAAGAGCAACACTGTTCCTGACGTTATCTCTACTGACTTCTACACCAGTGCTTTTCTTAGTTTACATGACTACAAAAACTTAGTTTTCCCGATTTTTCTTTTTTGAAATGTTATTGTTAGATAATGAAATATATATTATTAACATGAAATAGTCCCTTCATAAATTATTTAAATTTTACAGCATATTTAAAAAATATATGAATATATAACTTGATTGTAGTACGTAAAGGGATATTCGCACGACACTAGTACTAGGGTCATGGGAACGAACAACTAGCAGCTACAGAGTAATTTGTTAATCCAATTGTTAATATATGATAATTTTTTTTAAGAAAGGGAAATTTGGTTTTTTGATACGTAGTTGGTAGCCCTACTCAACCGGTTTAGATTCGGCAGTTTGAGTTGATTCTCCTTGAGCTGTGTAAAATTTTGTGTCGTTTCCTGAATGTCTTTTACCCTAGAACAACGGGTTTTCATTCTTAAACAATATTTTCCCACGAAATCGTACAAGACTGTAAGAGAATCATTTCAAATTAAATTTGTCGGTGTTCCTCCACCAGAAAAATGTCAATTTCTAGGCTAACAAACCAATTCCAAGAGACAGGTAGTGTCTGCGACATAAAATGTAGCGGGCGACCAACTCTCTTGACAGATGACGTTTTAGAGAATGTAAAAACACTACCTTTCACTCGAAATCGGATTGTTAGCATAGAAATTGACATTTTTTCTGGTGGAGGAACACCAAAAAATTTAATTTAAAATTATTCTTTTACACTCGCATACGATTTTGTAGGAAAATATTGTTCAAGAATGGAAACCCGTTGTTCTAGGGTAAAAGACATTCTCTGTTCATAATACGACTGGAAACGGCACAAAATTTTACACAGCTCAAGGAGAATCAACTCACACTGCCGTATCTATACCAGTCTTAGAACAAAATTACCAGACATTAACAATTTGGTAACAGGACTAAAAAATCACTCTGTAGTTTAGTTAAAGCGCTGGTGGCTTTAGAACAAAAGGTCACGTGATTGACTAGCGCTAGAAAATTAGCTCGGTGTGAACGTTTGGAAACCTTGCTGGTGACTAATAAGCTGCTAGTACTAGCAGCTAGTAAACAAGCATCGTTGGAACAGTCATCGACGCGTTAGAAGGTCCTGCTAGACTTGCAGCTGGTAAATTAGCGTCCTGGAAATAGGCCTCTTAAGGGTACTGGTTCATAAAAAATATTAATTTTTAGGTTTCAGAATTAACATACTGCGCAAAAGTTCGACTTTAAAATGGTGGTACACTTTTGGAAACCAATGATTCTAAGTATAAAAAATTAAATTTTTCCTGAGGTGTAACATGCTTGCTGAATTTACCAATTTACTTTCTCTTGCCTTATATGAATATAAGTTATAGGGAAGGAAAGAGTATTGTTTACATGTCAAGTTTCCGAAATCAAGTTTTCACCGAAAATACACGTTTTCAGGCCCACTAACCCCAAAAAACATGTTTTTAGCGATTGGGTGGTGTGTGTGTGTTCAGTTATGGTCTACTAGGGAATCCGACACAAAATTTTTTATCAAAATTGGTCAATCGGAAGTAGTAGTTTATTCATACGATTTTTCACCTTTTTGCGATTTTCTCAAAAACGGCTACTCCGATTGTTTTTTAAATTGCCTCATTTATATTACATTTTCTTATTCTCTACAAGATAGGATGTCATGTCTGGTGAAATTCTTGGAGAGGCTGTGCTCTTGTAGAAAAATTTGTTTTTTAAGTTTGCGACCTTAATATGCATTTTAGGGAAAATGTGTAAAATTAAAGCTGTAGGAAATAAAACACAAACTTTTCAAATTTGTTTCTACAACTCTTAGTTTAGCGTCAATTAGTAATTTTCTGTATTTTCCTCATTAAAATCAGTAAAAAATGGGATTTCTGAAGTTTGCCATTTTAGTATCGATTTTATGACAAAAGTGTATATAATCAAAGATATACAAATACATGATTCCAATCTTGTTATATATATCTTACTTTGTGCAGCAAAAAATTTAATTATCAATAACTTTTTTCTATTTTAGCATAAAATGAGTTAGGTAGTATAATATTATTAAAAAAAAATTTAAAATGAAATTTTAAGATCAAACTGAAGATAAATTTATTTAACACAATACTGGTATAATAATATAAAAAATAGCTTATTTAAAAAAATATCATTACAGACACATAAAAAAACATAACTTTTGATCTGAAATTATAATACAATGATAAGCAAAAAAAAAAAAAAAAAAAAATTCATAAAACTTAAAATTAAATCTTATAAAAAAATTTATGAACACATATTTTTACTGTACATTATTATTAACAAATTAATTGTTGATACTACATGACAAAACTTAACTGCAGGCCTATCCTGTAATACATATTTTTTCTTTTTTTTTTGTTTAACGTCCGACTGTTCTGCAATTACTGCTAATGCAGACAGCGAAGAATGAAATGATTTTTGTAACGTATGAAAATATGCCATGCCTGAATGGGATTCGAACCCAAAACCGCATGATGAGAGGTGAGCCATGTTACCAACTACACCAATGCGGCCAGCATAGATCCTGTAATATAGATCAATGTTATAGTGTTATATGTAGTAGTTATCAATGATTTCCAACTTACTAGAACTCTTGAGCCAATAATTGTGATAATTGCTATTTTCATATATTTAAATTAACCATAAAAAATATTTTTTAAGCAAAAAGAAAAATTCAAGATCACTTTGACTACAAACATACACAGCTTGATTTGAAAAACTGTAACGAACATCAAAACATCTCTATGTCACTTACAAAGAAGACACAATACGGAAAAATTGAAAAAGTTGATGGCTTCAAGTACCTTAGGAGATAATACAATTGAAGACAAGCTAATAACAGTAGGTAAGGAAAGATGGCAGCTACAATCCAAAGAAATCACAATCTGTATAAGAAGAAAGCACTCTCGAGACAATCCAAAATTAGACTGACAAGATAATTCTGTGACAAATCCTACGTGTCTGTACTCAAGCATTGATGGCTAAGAATGACCAGGAGGGCTGATCTAAGAGAAGCCAAAAAATTTGAGAGAAAGATCTTCTGAAAGATAATAGGTTTGAAGAAAATGGATGGACAGTACAGTTTACAAGCAAGAGAAGAAACTGAACAAGAAAAATTATCAATTAATGGAAACAATCACAAAATGAAGACTAAATTTACAAACACCTGTGTAAAATATTTGACAAAAAAATTTATGATACTAAACAATTAATCCAAGTTGTTTAAAAAGTAATTTGAAGAAGTTTTAAAGAACACTCAGATAAAGTTTTACTAGGTGATGGCTGCCCCAGTCCTACTCTATTGCCTAGTTTACACGGGTCGAATATTTTAGTCGAGTAGCAACGGTCGAATAATTTAGTAACTGTCCACACATGTAACATAGACAACCAATTTAGTGCATTGTTATGGCTCCACGGAGACGGGATCTCGCGCGTAAAGTACACCACGCGTAGTGGTGGGGGTAAGCTACTAAACTGTGCAATTGATCGTACATACTCGACCGTTCTACTCGACTAAAACGAGGTGTCCAAACAAGTCGAGTACTAAATTATTAATCTACTCGACTAAACTACTCGACTTGTGTAAACTAGGCTTATGGAAGTAAGTCGTGGATTAGTACCAGACCATAAGAGAGTAGAGTACATGTGGCAGAGATGCGATTCCTACAAAGAACAAAGGGTTGCAGTCGTAGGGACCAACTAAGAAATGAGGACATAAGAACCAAACTGGATGTTTACAATCTGAATAGGAAGATTGCAGAATATCATAATCGATGGAGGGAGCTCATAGAGCGAATACTTGAGGGAAGGATCCTTCTCAGTGTTTTGCTATACAGACCAGAGGAGAGGAGAATCATTGGGAGGCCAAGTAAGAGATGGCAATAACTCAAAAGTTTGTCGCTTTTGTAAGTAGAAACAGCTGGAAGCCTAATCCTTACTGTGAGAAGAAGTTAGAAAGGATATAATAAAAGAAAAATTGAGTAAACCAAGAAAACACAATGGACCAAACAAAATTTAGACTACTAATTAGTACTTAATTCAAGGGCTTCCATGATTGAAGCTTAAAATTTTCATTTTGGTAAATTAAATTGTCAATGTTAACACTAATTACAATAACTGAACAAAAATTGTTAGTTTAATGTATTTTTGAAGTCAATACTTTTCACTTCTTAATATTGCAGTAAGGTTTTAGTAAAGAACCCTGCTGACAAAATTATACACTTTTACGCAACACCAGCAAATGCTTTATATGAATGATAAGCATCTATAGCATGTACTAAAGCCAAGAAAAATCCCATTCCCTGAAACAAAACCAAAAAAAAAATTATTGATTAATTTACAGGAAATTAACATTGATTTAATACACTTAGTTTTTTAAGTAATGTTAGGTTTTAAAACCACCTGATCACCTCATATGGCTATTATACAGAGTGTCCCAAGAGGAAACTGACATACTTTACATGCATGTTCCTCTTTTCAAAATAATGAAAAAAGGTGACATAAACATATGTGTGGAAATGCTTCGTTAGTGAGTTACGGGTGGGGAAAGATTTTGCCTTGGGTTCAAAGCCTACTTCTAAATAAAGCTATCCTGGAGGTCTAGGGATCCAATTTTCATTTCCATATCTCCAGCTTTTCAGAATTAAATTCACTATAAGTTAAAAAAAAACATTTTATGCATTTATTAGTCATTTAACATAGTAATTGTAAAGCAAAGCTAAAAAACCCTGTTTTCAGACGACAGATTTTTCAATTTAACTTTGGAAATCATGAAAACTACTAAAGATAAAGTTCTTAAACCTATTTTATTCAATTTATCGAATCAAACCATCAAATTTACTCATAAAATCGGGACATTAAACCTCTAGAATGAATTTATTTAGAAGTAGGCTTTGAACCTAAGACGAAATCTTTCACCAGCCGTAACTAGCTAGTGAAGCGTTTCTGGACCTATGTTTATATCTATTTTTTTTTATTTTGATAAGAGGAAAATGCTTGTAAAGTATGTTGGTTTCCTCATGAGACATCCTGTATATGTAGCCAATTATTCTTTTTAAATATGTCTTATCATGTTCATTATCTATATATTAATTCAATGATCTGATATTTCAGTATAGTTTCAGAACTTGACTTTGGAAACTCAACACTCCTATTCAGCCATACACAGTCTTGTAATGATCAGCTTGGTAATTGCAGAACAGTCGCACGTTAAACCAAAATATAAAAAAATAAAAAAGAGCTTGGCAAAGGATAATGGGTGACGTGACACAGAAATTGAAAATATCGATTTGCTGGATCTTGTGGGTTGGGTTGCTGATTCCTGGAAAGAACTTGAACCAATAACTGTTGGAAAAAGCTACTCGATCATTCAGGAAACAAGTTTTCAGAAAATAAAAATAAAATTGCTCATACTAGGCAGGTCTTCTTCTTCTGCCTTTCAAGAATTAGGGATCTCTGCCTGTTTTGAACCTCTCAAATCTGCCCATCTGTTTCTTGGCATCCTTGTTTTCTCTTTCCATCCAGTTTATAGCCTAGTGTATGCTTAGGTATCCTATCTTCCCTCATTCTCCTCACATACTCCAACCACTGCATTCTATTCTGGGATACCCTGTCGTTTATAGAGCAGATGTTGAGTTCTTTCCTTATCTCGGTATTCCTTCTACACCCATGCATACATCGAAGAAATTTCATTTCAAATGCTTGCAATCTATTCTTCTCTCACTTTGATGGCACCCAAGTTTCACTGCCATAGAGTAGGGTCAGTAGAATAGGCAGGTGGAGTAATAAATTATTTGTACTTGATTTACTAGTTTCAGGTCTGCAGAAATTTAAATCTGCATTAAAAGGGACAAGATTTAAGTCTGTGGAAGCAGTAAAAGAGAAAGCGGCACGTGTCCTGAAGGAGCTGACAGAAGATGACTTCCAGCACTGTTTTCAACAATGGAAAATTCGCATGGAGCGTTGTAGGGATAGAGGAGTGTATATTGAAGATGACAATAAGTGATTATGTATAAAATAAAAATTAAATCTTTTTGCAACATCAGTCTTATTTAATAGCCACACCTCGTATTATACATCTTCTCGTTTGAATGTATCATGATAACTTGAGTCTTTCTTATTCCACAGACATGGAAAACTGCGATATAATTTAAGAAGATCAGTCAGAAATTCGTTAGTTGATGACATCAGATACGGGCAAGGTTACAACAGAAATGAGAAACGAACTGAAGCTTCCGTACACATGGCCATTTGAGCTGACAAGTGGCTCGATGGTTTACTCATTGAGCCAGCTTTCAGTTTCAGTTCAAAACTTCAGTTTGATATTTACAAATCAGTTTTAACTGATATGAAACTGAACTGACCATGTAAAAAGGGGTTTATAAGTAGAAGTAATTAGGTAAAAATTTCAACTTACATAAACTGCACACATAGCTGGATATGCTACTAGCCCCAGCGTTATTATATAAAGGGGATATAAATAGACATTTACAGCTAGTAACATTAAACAAGATGAACTACAATATGATACTGCTGCTATTAAGTTAAACAGTAACTCCTGTAACAAAAAAAAACCCATAAAGATAATATAAAGAAATAATAAATCAATGGAATTAATACATCTACTGTAAAACAATTACAAATACATTGGGAAATGAGTTACATAAAATTTGAATGAAAATAAAACAATCCTTCCGAGAATACGAAATTAATTTGGTATAATTGATTAAATATTCAAACAATAAAAACAAATTGCCTAAAAATCTTAATATTAGACAATATAAGATGCTAGCTCAATCACAAGCCATTTACACAGTTGAAACTTCAAAAATAAGATTCACGATAACAGAAAAGAAATGACAAGGTGAGAGCCATTATAATACTGTGATAAGACTTGTGTCTCTGTATCCGAGTGAGTACCTTAGAGTATCTGGAAAGGGTGGGCTAAGAAAAACAAAGAAATTTGAGTGAAAGATCTTCTGCTAGAAAATGGGTCCAAAGATAATAGACAATACAAGTTGTGAGGTCGAGAAGAACTTTACAAGGAAAATTAACAATTAGTGGAAACAACTATTTAGAAGACTTAGATTTTACAGACACTTCTATAGAATGAATGACAATCGGTTGACAAAACAAATTTTCAAGACACTAAACAATATTCTACAGTATCGGATATCTAAAGTTTAAAGAAGTCAGAAAGAATATGGAGAAAACTGGAATAAACGCAGAACACTTAATGAACTGAACCAAATTCAGACAATTAATTATGGACTTGAAGTGCTTCCTTGAAGATCAAAAACAGAAACACCAAGTGGACAGAAGAAAGGAGAAAAACCTACAGTGAGCAAATTCTGAGAATTTGGAATGTGTAAGATATTCATCATTTACTGAAAATAGATAAAAACTGAGCAATTCGTCTCTGATATTAGTGCACTCAGATATGGGAGTGATTCTGATATAGTGCCTGATACTACGGCGAGAAAAAAAAATCTTAGATTGGTGCTTTAACTAATTTGATTAAAGTAATGAGCTAGTTGAAAGAAGTGGATGATAAAAATCAAATAAATAAACGAAAATTGAAAATATTTTTAAATACACCATTTACATCTCACTTGCTACGTATTTTGACAGTCCTAAGCCCGCATAAAATGCGAAGGGAAATGTTTTCATTATTATTGTTATTACTGTACCATATTTTTAATTAAAACAATACATAGAGTTATTGATGCAGATATTGCATATATAGTGTACAGGGTTCCATATGTTAAGTCCAGAGGGCACAGGCTCTTGGACTATAATGTCAAAACCCGAATATCTACCCTGGCGAAATGTGTTCGCATTATGAATGTTGTTGATGTTTGTGGGGTTAGTATATTCAACAGGAATACATCAACATTCAAGAGGAATATTTTGTTATATTGGATAGATTGGGACATCCAATTTACCAGTTGGGACAGCCAAGTTGGTAGGTAAACTGAGTAGCCTACCAGCGTTAAGTCATAAAGGACTCTTTATTTTGATAATTGTTATTTTACTTGTCTGTTAGCTTGGCGAATTTTCTTGTTGTAAGTGTTTATATTCTTTCTCCTTTGAATTTCCTTAAGTTATCTTTCCATGCTGTTGGTGTGGTATCATTGCCAATCTCTACGCAAGTTTACTTGCCTATATGTAGTTATTTAAGTTTGGTTCTATTGACGTCCCCTATGATATACGTACTGATAGGTAAGTGCAGCGTTTTCAAAGATTTATATCTGTTGCTGCACTTCTTCAACACAAGTAGGTCTTCCCTGCTTCCCTGTTAGTTCCTTTCACGGAGGTTAAGCTGGCTGTAAGAGGTGAGTGGAGGCCATCAAAATAAAATAAAAACTAACTGACTATCTTTTAAATTTTACAATGTATCGTGACATACTTACAAATAACGAAGATCGGACAAGTCTGTAAGTTTTTTGAGACACTATATAACAAAATAATAACAAAGTAACTGTAGAGACACTTGCTAAGTTAACAGTCATGAGTGATAAAAATGATGATCCAATGATTTGTGTGTATGGCATCCCATATTTCAAGATAAATGTTTCACAAACACCTCCTACTATCTGCACAATATTAAAAATACATTCTTTTTATTATGTGGTAAAATATTACAAGAATTATCTACAGTACCACTCAAATGAGTTGTAACACTTGATAAAAACAATAAATTTCTTTTAATACACAATTATTAATGAAAATTTACAAACTTATATTTTAATAGTTGACATTAAAAGGTTGTCCTCCTTTGTTTTTTATGACTTCTTGACAACATAGGCATTGATACAACAAGTTTTTCACATGTTTTTTTTCGGTTCATCATCATGAAACCATATCTTGATCAGTGAAGATCAGAGAAGTTTTTGTTTTACAGTCTTCTTTGGTAAGTTTTTGCTTACAAATTGACCACAGATTCTTGATCGAGTTAGGTCTGGTGAATTGCTAGGCCATGGAACATTTTATATTATTTTCAGTGAAAAAGTTTTTGCATTTTTAGATGAATGGCAAGGTGCAAGATCTAACTGGAAAATCCTGTAGCTAAATGTAAACAATTTTTGTAAAGTTAGAACTACCTCTTCTGCGAATTCATCATTCCTTCTATAGGAACCAATGGTCCTAGTCCATTAAAGGTCCTATAATGTTTAATACAAAAATACAGCTAAATTCCCGTAGTGTTCCAATTAATTTGAGTGGTACTGTACAATTAAAAAAGCATGAAATTCTTCTTCTTCCTTGCAAGTACTAGGCAAAAGTGTACTATATCATCCCTTCTTGGAATTGGTTGTTCCAAACCTCTTCTACCTTGTAGTACCTTGTAGTCTTCTACCTTGTGGTATCTATTCATTATCCAGACAGGAAATTCTTGCTACAACCACGCACGGTCATTTATATTGGTACTGTGCCTGGTTAGCTAGTAACGTAAGGGTTTGGCTTTGAATTAAATAGTGGCTGAGCCCTTTTGTGAGACATTGAGATGGAGGGGCTTCAACCACAACATGGCACAAGAAACCAAATTGATTACTATTTTTGGGTCTTATCTGTTAGACGCACTCTATCACCGCATGATTTTTTCAAGATTGCAGCCTTAGTATGCATCTTATGACAAAAATGTATTAATCAAAGTTATAAGATATTAAAAAATCTACATCATTTATTTAAAGCATTTTTCTCTACAAACCCAATTACTGATTTTCGATATTTTTAAGTCAAAGAGAGGTTGATTGTCATTTTTTAATCGCTCATGATTAAAATTAGGTAATGATTTTCATTTTACAATATTTACTCATGGTTAAACATAGGTTATTCGTTAAATACATTGGCAAGAGAATGTATTTAATATGAGTGTTTCGCAATATTTTTTTATTGTGCAAAGCAACACGGACATCTACTACTAATGAAATTTTTGGCTTCAAGGAATCATTAATAGTAACCATAGTTATCAAATCTAGTTATAGAAAATTTTCCAGTTTTATTTCTTGCTGTGTAAATAGTGTGTTGTGTTGCACGGCATTTGAAGTTTTTGTAGGCATGCTAACAGAGTGCAGGGCATCTCACAAAATAAGACTTCTAATTTTTTACCCACAGCACTAATATTATAGGCTCAACAGCTGGAGAAGTAGATTTAAAGTAACATTTAAAAAATATTGTAAACGGCTAGATTCTAAAACAAGTTTATATTATGTGTTTAAATATTACTTGTAAAAACAAATTGTAAATACTCACAGCTTGTGATAATTTAAGTAAACCAGGTATTGTTTGTAAAAACTGAAGATGCAAACATGGAAGACATGAAGTTAATGTAGAAGTAGCATTCCCTCGTCGAAGGCCTCCAATAATTCCAGGATATGGTAAAAACTGAGTTGCCATAATTTGGATAACTATAATTTACTATAAAAAGTACACCAGAATCAATAACAGAATAATTATTATATAAAAAAGGAAAAATTTATTGTATAAACATTGCAACACAACTTAATTAGTGGCAGAAACAGGTTGGGTTTTATTTTTTATTTCCAATTAAAGATATTTTTATTGTTATTGTAAGTATGCATTTGATGATACTGAATTTAGATGATGTATCCAAGATTTTTTTCAGACTTCCAGTATTGTTAACCCTTTGAGTGCCAAAACAATATTTAAAAGTTTGATTTAAAGTGCCATTTAATTTGAATAAGGGTGTACAAAAAGTGCCAGCTCTTATTTCCAAAACTGCAGGCGGAAGCCTGCCATTGCCAACCAAAATTTCAGCGTTACAAAAAAAATAAAACGTTCTGTTAAAAATTAATTTGTATTGTGTTCATAAAAAAAGGAATCGTTCTAACACTAAAAATATTCAATATAGTTTTTTTAGTTTATTTAAAGTCGCATCAACAGCTTGGTCATTAGCAACTACTGTGGGTTTTGGTGCCTTAACAGTGGTTTTAACGTATTAAAAATTCCAGACCCTAACCGGGAATCGAACCCAGAACCTTTCACTTTGTAGGTTTGCGTGCTAGTTACTATGCCATGGAGGTGGTTTTAAAATACATTATTAGGCCTATATTAATTTTTGTTTAAAAGTTTTTTTGGAAATGTTCAGTTATTCGGACGTTGGCACTTTATGCGCGACTTCAATTTCAAATAAAGTTGTTCAAATCGGTTTGGTGTCCTGTAAGTAAACAATTACCAAAAGTTTACCTAAGCTAACATTATGGAAGATACAATTCCAGACTCCCCTTAAATACAGAGCTCTGAATAAAATATTTCAAGTTCAGTTTCTTAGACTTAAGAATAGTAAGTGGCTGCCTTCGTAGCATAGTGGTGGTATCCTAGCCTACAACGTGGAGGCCCTGAGTTTGATTCCTGGCTAGGGTCTGGAAATATTAACATGTGAAAACCCACCGTAACAGTTACATGACTCACTGTAGTTGCTAATAACCAACCTGTTGATACGACTTTAAATCCTCAATTTTTTTTTTTTTTTAGCTCTTATTTGTAATCGGGAACTGTACTTTATTGACAATGTGATTCAGTTGTTGAACAGGGACTCTAGTGGAGTTTGTTCAGGAATGGCTGTCAGCTGGTCACCATACAAAGTCGCTTGCCCAACTAGTGTTACTTAACAAATAATAGCGAATTTCTACCAACAGACTGAACTGGCACGAAGGCCTTAAATAAATTTAATTTAAAAAAAATAGTAGGTTAAGTATCACTTACCTGCTCAGTTGTTTATTTTTCTTAAGTATAGGTTATAGTTAAAACGAGGAGTAAATTATTTGATGAAAACTTGAAAAAATTACCTATGTTAATTCGGTAAAACTTGTAAAATTCACACTGTTATGAATGTCTGTAAGATAAAAAATAAAAACGGAATGTCGTTTACTTGCAACGCAGTTATCCAGGAAATTTCATACAGGGAAAATGTTTGTCCAGGAAATGTCATGCCGCCGAGTATAAGCAAATTTGTTTTGTCTATTCTTGCGCGTTTACTCCTGCCGAGAAGGAACTACGGTGTAGACAAAAATAGATGTACAACTCTCTTTCTTATGTCAGCTAGGATACATGTATCTAATAGTAAGTAGACATTCGATATCATATCATTTCTCACCCGACTTAATGAAATTATATACGTTTTGTTTAAATAAATTCTGAAGTTATAATTAGCTCAAATTAATTATTGATAATGTTCACGGCCAATGTTTTTTATTTTTTTATAAATTCCATTGGGTTTTATTCTTAATTATATAGATTGTTTATTTACGCTTGTTTGTAACTTTTTAAAAATTGAGTTGACCGCTTAGTAATTAGCGAAATAGCGGCAATTACAGGAATATTAGAAGGTTTTGGACGTAGTAGATATTATTTTGTCAAACTGGAGCAGAACTTGTGATCTTCGACTTAGCGTCGGACACGCTAATGACCGTATAATCATAGTAGTCATGTTCATTTATTATTTGGTAACATATAGTGTAACAAATTTAGATCGCTACGCACATTAAGACACTTGACTCAAGGTTTTTACAGAGACTTGACTGGCCGCTTGGGTGGCGTAGCGGTTAGTCCGTTAGCCTACAAACGGAAAGATCCCAGGTTCGATTCCCGGATAGAATCTGGAAATTACTAGTCAAAACCCATCGTAGGGCCAATCACCCGAGTCGTTAATGACCAGACCGTTGATGTAACTTTAATAATATAAACTAAAAAATAAACACGACAAAAATTGCTCAAGGAAATCCGTACCTATCTTAAGAAACGGATAAATAGCTACGTACCTATGACAAAAATTTCTAAAAGGAAATGTTATCCTTGTTTACAAATCTTGGGTGCGTTTGTCTGAGAAAAAATTTAAAAAAAAATTTAAGTACTACCGTAAAGAAGCACGGTTAGATCGGCCCTTCAGTGTAATGGTCAGCTCAACTGGCTCTCTGATAGAAGTTCTGTATTCGACTCCCGGTCAGGTCTGACATATTTTCATAGTTACCTACTGACTGCATTAGCCTTATAATGTGCACAAAAGTCAGACGATTAAAACAAAAAATAAACAAGACTAGTCTACTTTCAGTAATACACATTTTCCATAACAGTAAAGATTCATAACATTACATACCAGGAACATGATCAGATCACTGCATCTAATTCATCTCCTTCTTCTTTTTCTTCTCTTCACGGATTAGACATTTCTACCTGTTTTGGCACCCATATTTTCTTCGGCCTACCAATAGCTCTCTTTCCTGCTGGTTTGTATCTTCTTGTTAAACAGGGTAAGCAGTTTTCTGGCATTCTATTTAAATGGTCAGCCCATTGGGCGCGATACAATTTTATTTTTTTGTTGAGTGAAAAAATTCCCAATTCTCGCCTTAGATCTTCATTTCTGATCATGCCTAGTCTTGTACATCCCTTGAGATACCTTAAGAATTTCATTTCGGCAGTTTGGATGTTTTCCTTCTCCTCATCATCCATGCTTCACTGCCGTATGTCTACCACTAATTTAATCGAATTCATAAATTTAGAATTAGTACTGTAATTGGGCAGCAGAAGTATCTATATAACAATTATTGGAACTATGTTTTGCACCTATATTTCTGTGAAGCACATTTCTCTGTGACTGTAGGGCTACTGTGTCAATCCATGATAGGAAGGCAACTTATTAGGCTAATACATTTCCTTGTTAGGATTAGGTAGGAGTCTTTACCAAGTCTACACTATTTTTAATCTTTGTACAGAATTTAAATTGGGCAGAATTTTAATTTTAAAGACATATTTAACAAAGGTCTTGTTTGAAAACATTATAGTCATTAGGTGATAGAGATGTAGAACTCAAATGGTTTCAGTCTTATTTTATACAATAAAATAGGACGATCCGTATTGTTAGGGGTAAACTTGCAAAGATTTTATCAAAAAAGCTTAATGTTAAAGCTGGTATTCTACAGGGTTCAATTTCAGGTCCCATTTCATTCTTGTTGTTAGATAAAAATAGGTTACCAGAAATCATACCTAACAGCAGAACTTTATTGTTTGCTGATGATACTTCGGTAATCAACAAATTTACTAGTATTGCTTGAGTCCCAGCTCCGTGTAGTTGGAAGGAATGCAGTGCGTTGTTATAGTAGTGAGAGAATTAATGAATGTTAGTAGTGTTTCACTGCTGCTGAATTTGTAGTGGTAGTGTGTACTAACAAGACTAAAAAAATATTCTTATCATACGGCGCTTAATTTAACAAATACCAACCGGGTATTAACTTGGTCGGATTCATAATATTTAACTTACCAATTTTTTTTCTCTTTAATTCTTTATTTACAACTGTAAAATTTTACAACAAGCAAATGTTATGATTAAGATAATTATGTAAATGACATGATAGGCATGAGAGGGGTAGGGCCCCCATTGGTGCCTCCCCAAGAATGAAATTTGTATATCAAATTAGCAGGTCTGTACTCCAGCGTCTTTTAAGGCATCTAGGGGGATTGTCACGTAAATGGAAGGTGGAAAGTGAACACACCAGTGGGTTCTCGTGTTCGTGTGACTTGTCGTGAAAGCGTTTGTATAGGTATTCGATGGAATTTTGTACAAGTAGTGTTTTCAAATCTGTATGTAAGGTTTTTTTGCTAACGTAAAGAGGTACTTTTGCTATAAGGCGTAATGTTTTTGACTGGAATGCTTGAATTCGTTGCAAGTTAGAGGGTTTGGTTGAACCGTAAATTTGGGACCCGTAGGTCCATAAAGGTTTCAAAAGAGAACAATACATGCGTAATTTTTGTGCAATTGGTAATTTTAATTTTTTGTGAAGTAGGGAATATAGAAGTTTAAGTTGGGAATTCAGTAATAAACGTTTCCGTTTGATATGTGTTCTCCAAGTTAGTCGTTTATCAAAAGTCAGACCGAGATACTTGACCGTATCTGTTTTTGTGAGAGAACTTACCAATTTATATCAAAATATGTAAATACACAATGTATTATTAGCAAAGAATCTGTAGTACAATTCCTGAATGAATTAATGTTAACAGTCAATGGGAAAAAGTGTTAGTATTTATAAATCAAAAAGAAACATAAACAAATAAATGTAATAAATACAAGCAAATATGTTAAATACAGAAAGTTTGAAAATGAATGTTTTGTATCAGAGTAATACAAGAATCGTTCTCCCAGCATGCGTCACTCATTCAATATACCTCACCCTTACCCTTCACCCCACAACTACACGTAGCTTGGAACCGCACAATAGACACTCTTGAAGTGAATACACAACATATTCTTAGCAAAGAATCTGTAGTGCAATTCCTGAATGAATAAATGTTAACAGTCTATGGGAAAAAGTGTTAGTATTTACAGTTCAAAAAGAAACATAATGTAACGGAAAATAAAGAAGTGGATTTCTTTATCCATAATGACTTAATATCCTAGCCATGTGCAAACAGTATTTACATTAAAACAGATTGCCAGATTAAATGTCAAAAAATTGCTAATAGCAGCTTATCATGATTTAATTCTATCTCATATCCAGTATACCATATTAGTTACGGGTAATTCATCACTGAGTAACATGGATAGAGTTTTTAAAATTCAGAAAGAAGCTATTACAGGTATAATGGGAGCTAACTGCTTAATAAACCTCATGCAAACCTTTATTTAAAGAACTTCAATTGTTTTTTTTGGTTTTTTTGTTTAATGTCCAACTGTTCTGCAATTTACTGCTAATGCAGACGGTGAAGGATGAAATGATTTTCTGCAATGTATGAAAATATGCCGTGCCTGAATGGAATTCGAACCCAAGACCACACGATGAGAGACGAGCACATTACCAACTATGCCAATGTGGCTGGCAACTTCAATTGTTTTCAGTTTATTCTTTGTACATCTTTGAAGTGACAAGGGTATGTAAAGCAAAATACCTTCTTACAGAATTTAAATGTTCACAACACAAGAAACAGAATTGATTATTGTGTAGCTAATCACAACACTAAATATTTTGAACAAACCCTACTTCTCCAGGTAAAAAATAAATCAATAAATTACACAATCTTTAAAAAGATGTAATTTAATTTGTTAAAAAAAAGCTAACAATGTACTTGAATGATGAAACATTTTACAGTGTACATGAATTCCAATCTTAATAGTTTTTGGTTAAAAAGTGTATAAACATTGAGGCAAATATTGCGTATTTGAGATTGGAAAACCTAGTACTAAGAGCTCACAAAGCCTTATAATTTGTTGGTACAGGATAGTAAAGACATCTTGAAAGCTTCTTACCTGGTATATCCGTTTTTCCTTTCTTAAGACTTCAGTGCTAGCCAACTTTCTCTATTTTTGGCTTATTTTTGTCAGTGACCCTGTGTGGACTCCTTAATCAATTGGTTGTGACCATTCCAGATTTAAACTCATCATATGTATCCATTGATGATTTAGACATCATAATTCCACAGTGCCAGGGTAAAAGAGTACAGACTCATAATGACAAGTCAGTAATCAGAAAGTTTTAATTTTTTCTCTTAAATATGTATTATACAATTGAGTGCTTATTCTGCAGCACTGGCTGGCTAAAGCTTTGCTCAGATTTGGTCGGTAAGGTGCGCATCTCACAATGCTTCACCCACGTGGTAGCCCTGGGTAGGTGAAGTACGCTATTGAACTTTAGAGAAGAACTCTAGAGTTTACAATCGTAGTACCAAAATTTAGTAGAGTAATCTGATCAATCTTTATTATTATTTTGAAATAACTTTAGCATGCATGATGGAACGTCTCTGAAATAGAACCCAAGTTGGTTACCACCCTCACAGATGGGAATCAAGGGCACTTCACAAGGTGTAAACAGCTACAAATGAATCTGAATCTTCTGGAAGCCGTACAAACAAAGTGAGGAGAATAAACACCAGATACCAAAAAAAGGAGAGCTTATAATGAAAGAATGCCAAGAATTTGGGCTGCAATTAAGAACTTTCAGAAATATCTAAAATTACTCTCCCTAGTCTAAAAGGGCCTAAACGATAAACAAAAAATATTGATTTCTATATCAAAATCAGTGAAAATTAATAATTTTACAGTTTAAATATGTAAAAACAATTTATCAATCTTTAAAAAAATTTTATTTTTGACTTGTACTCTTTATCCCTAACACCCCAGAATTAATAATCTAGATAAAAGAAATTAACCATTTAGCAACACTTTTTCAAAAGTTAGAAAACTTTTATTTTATCAAGCTGTTTTTAAATACTAGTTTTTTGTTCTCTGCCATTTTTGAACCAACTCCCTCAATTTTTTTTGACAACCCTGATATAATTTGTATAATTTACACCTTCATTTTTGTTTGTATTTCTTTATGAAAAACCAAGTCTAAATGATATTGTCATAATTTAAGTGCTACAGAAATATGAAAGCACTATAGAAAGATATATATGTACTTAGGGTATTAAAATACAATCAACATTTTTACGGAACAAAAATATGATTAATTTTTGCTTATGAAAACAGTATTTTCGGAGACGAAGGTTCCTGGTTCAAATCCTAGTAAAGGTAGTTACTTTTATACGGATTTGAAAACTAGATAATGGTTGCCGGTGTACTTTGATGGTTGGGGTTCAATTAACCATACTCTCTCAGGAGTGGTCGACCTGGGTCTGTACAAGACTACACCTCATTTACACGTCATACACATCATCCTCATCTCATTGGGTCATGGGGTTGCTTATTGTTCTGAATTGAACAGATTGCAATGAACACATATTAGGAATTAAAAAAAAAAAAAAAATGAAAACAGTATAGGCCCTAATAATAAAATAATAATAGAAATAAATTTGTACGCAAATTTACACCAATAAAATTTATTGCATAAAATTTATGTTAACAAAAATTACATGAAAATGCATACATAAAAATAGAAGGCACAGAGTTACAACATTACAAAAATACAAACATCAATATTATTAAAACTAATTTTAAGCATGCAATAAATAGTATAACCGTATAAAATATTTGTTTTGTGAGTTTTAAAACATTCAGTACAAGAATATAATTAAAAAATAACTACAGTATTTAAAACTTTAACTAAGTCATAAAAATAAATGCAGAATTGACTTTTGTTATTTAAACATCAAAATATTTTTAGAAAATTAAATATAAATGGTTTTTACGCAATACAATATTTACCTCGTACAATGACTTCATGAACACAACGAATATTTATAAATAAACTTAATATGAAGTATTTATATCAATAAATACTTCAAGTATTTAAAATAATAAGCACTTTCAAATTCGCTTAGTAAAAAAAAACAACATAGAGAACACACTCTAAGCAAAATTTAATAATAACATTTTTGACATAAAGTACAATGTAATTTATATTCATAATATAATAGATAACACAGTTGATAGTAGCAAGCTGAACATGTTTAAATAAATTCATGCAGTTAATTTATATAATGCCTATAAAAAATTGTCATAATATTTTTTTTATCGAATGCAGTATTGAAGAATACTATTAAAGCAATCATGAACTATACTAAAATCTTCAATTTTTAAATGTCATTCCCTTTAAGTTTAGACCTCTTTCAATCCAATTAAAAAATTTTTCTTTGTGATCTTTTCAAGTCTATTATTGTTTTTCCTAAAAGTATTTTGGTGGTAATTTTTAAAATCATTTTGTTTTGTCCATCTGTCCGTCACACCCAGATGTCAAAAACTACAAGAGATAGAAGCAAACAGTTTTCAGGTTCCTAATCTACACAAATAGTTAGTGGGCCTGGATTGGGTTTGAAGTTCCAGTTTTGAACAGGAGTGGCTCAAAACTGAATATCAAAAAATCAAAGTCGGAATCTGAAAACAAAAATGCTGTTATTCAATTCCTTTTAAAGAGTAGATACAGAAATCATTGGGTTTGAAGTTCTGGTTTCGACCAGAAATGGCCCAAAACCGGAAGTCAAGAAATCAAATCCAGAATTTAGAAACAAAAATAGTGTCATTCAATTTCTTTTATAAATAGATACATGAATTACTAATGGTTTAGCCATTAGTCAAAGGTTCATAAAAACTTCATAAAAACTGCCATCAGCCATAAGACTCATGAAAAGAATTTTTTACTTCTACATTTGATTTGTTTGTGTCTGTTTACGTTATCTTCTCTGAAACCATATTTTTTTATGATTCTCTTTTACCATCAGTTTATCCCTCGAAATTATTTTGTTTGTAATTTATGTTTCTAAAGCATATAAAATTCTTTCAGTTGTACATATGTTTAATTATTCACGTTGGTTTACTGTTATCAAGTAAACCTTTTCTTAGACATCAACTCCAAAAGATCACCTGTTG
Organism: Catonia carolina; assembly: GCA_035578175.1. Classification (NCBI taxonomy): domain Eukaryota; kingdom Metazoa; phylum Arthropoda; class Insecta; order Hemiptera; family Achilidae; genus Catonia; species Catonia carolina. The sequence continues at coordinate 39,684,602 of JAQMRL010000004.1, forward strand.
TTAGAGCTTTGAAGCATTATGAACTGCACATAGCTATAATATTTATGTCTGTGCAAAAAAAAACTTATACCTACTGTATTTGTTACTTTTAAAATTACATTTTTTACTTATACTAATTAATATACAGTCAAATTTCTCTTAATAATTCTATCCCTGTTTAGGATAAATTTTTTGAAGAATCTATTTTATTTTGCTTGAGGTCCATATATACTTCTGAACTCCGTTAAGTGACTTTACCTCTTCTTGAACAACTTCCTATTGGCAACAAATCTTCATTTTTGTTGTACCATTGAAAATTTGAAGTTTAAAATATACTGGCTGACCAGAATTTTGTGAACAAATCTTTTATTTATTTATTTTTGAGGGCAAATTTACTATTAAAAGTGCCAGTAAGAGAATAGAGTTACTTTTGGCACTGCATAAGTTTAAAATAGAATTTTAAGAGTTCAATGTCTTCACTAATTGAAAAATCCAGCACATTATGTTGGGAGAAATATATTATTTAATAAACAATTCTGTATAAAGTGAAATAATGAATACAAAATGAGCTGCAATACGTCAAAGAAATAACTGTGGTTATTTTTGTAAAATACAATATATTTAACATTTACGTGTCCTACGCTTATACAGTAATGTGTACAGAAACTTTTTTTTTAAATCTTAAAATTTCGTTGATAAAAATTTATATTTAACAAATTATTAGACCATACCTTAAATATTTTGCAGCTTAGACTTCATTGGTCGCTTAATAGAAATTTGACTATACAATAATAAAGCAACAACATTTATAAAATATTTGCTTTTCATTAATAATACACAATAATATTATACTATATCTACTTTAAAAAGAATAATAAAAAATTATAATATAATAATATAATTATTAAATAATATTTTACAAAATAGTTAATTAAGTAAAAAATCGTTGGTAAAACTTCATGTTGAATTCTATAATTAACGAGCATTGTATCTTAAAATTTATAATTTTTTTGATATAAAACTGTACATTGACATGAAGTAGTCTGTAGTGCAAATACAAATTACCCTGTATCTCATACATTACAATATAAATAATATTATGGTAATACTGTATTATTAATAAAAATAATTTTGTGATCTGGATAATAAAATATAATTATAATAGTATATATTTTTTTAGTTTATTTAGTCACATAGAAAGCTTGGTCATTAGTGACTAGTGTGGGTTTTGGTTCTGTAACGGTATGTACAAATATTTTTAAACCCTAGCTAGGAATCAAACCCACGACTTTTCACTTTGTAGACTAGTGTGCTAGTCACTACGCCACCGAGGTGGTCAATAAAATATATTATACAAAAATTATCTAATAGCCTACAATGTTTAGAAATTTATTCGGAATACTGCTGTCAATCAGTAAAAAAATTTAAAAAATGCTCTATTTTACATGTAGTGCTGTTACTCTCTCAGGTACTTTTTACATTAAAAAAATGTTCTATCTACCATTTGTACATAATCTATTTACTATTACTAATTATATTTCATTTATTATGTAAAATTTTTATAGTAGTTATCAGAAAATAATTAAATTATCACGTTTTACAGATTAATATTAAATGAATCGTTATGTTTTGGGATAAAATCGGTTACATTTTAAGTAGTAAATATTTTACATTTTTAATCTTATAAAAATCTTTTCATAAATTGTTATTATTTTAATTAAGTAAATTATATACTTCATAGTGAATTTGCTGGCCAAAGTTTTTCCCAAAGGTTAGATTTCATTTAGTATTGTTTTTGGTTCAAATTACAAAGAAAAATATACAAATATTTTGCAATATTATCAGTTCTTTAATAGTTTTTTGTCTGTTCTTAAAGTTTATTATTGATTTCAATAAATTTGTATTGTTTTTGAGAAACTATTTTATGTACTAACCTAACCTATCCTATCATGTAAGTTTAATTTATTAGTCTACTAATTGTAGAAACTACAATTAATTGAAACTGTCTACTAATTGTCAATACTTTAAATTTAATTTTCCTGTACCTGCCATTATTTTTATATCAGTATTTATATTTTTGTAATAGCTTTGATTTTATAAATTTGTTTATTGTTATTAAACTATACTAATAAGTTAAATTTTAGGTTATGTTACAAACTATTTTAAAAGTTAAGAATTTGATAAAAATGTCATCTCATAAGAAATTTATGAAATATATAATTAATTGAAGTTTTACCAAAGAGCTAAATTAAAATAAATATGTAAATTTAATTTTGAAATGGATGGAGTTTTGTAATAACAACAATGTATCATTTAAGTCTTAATATTTTAATTTTTTTAATGACGGAAGTTGATAATGATTGTGGTATGTATATTTTTGAGATTCTTTTCGGAGTGAATGGTTGACTTAACCACCTCTGTATGCTCTGAATGCAAGGATTGTGCTCATTAAATACAATGCAGTCAAAATCAAACCAATTATCTGGAATAAAAGAAAAATAGTAAAACATTATTTAAGTTTATTTTTGTTAAAGAATAATTCATTTAAATAATTAAAATATACTATATTTACTGTCTGTAGGATATTTATTGTAGTATTTATATTTGGAATACAGAATGAAAATATAACTAGTGCATGAGGAAAAAGCAACAGACCAATGAGGTTAGTTTTTTATCTCATATATGATATTAATAACCACAAATACTTCGTACGAAATATAATAAAATAAATTTATAATACATCCTGCAGCTTGAAATCAATTCTATTGAATGAAAACTCAGAGTACATAAAACTATCACATAAAATCTTTAAAAAAAATCCAAAACCAATAGAAGATGCAATATCTTCAATAGATTTTTGAAATTTTTAAGGCTTCTTATAATTATTATATTTTGCATTCTGATGAAGGTGGATCCTCTGAAATATGTGTAAGTAGATCAAAAGTATCAAAACAGCTGAAAAGGCTAGTGAAATTTATAGTGTTAACGCAATAGAAACAAATAATAACATTTCATGTCATAATTTAAAAGTCTGTAGGAACTCTTGAAAGAGTAACCAGTTCCACTGCACAGTTCAGATCCAACAATGTATCAGACTCTTTTGTTAGCTTTTCAAGTTATTATCCCAATTATATCTATAGTACACCTGTAATCCTGATCCAATATCATTGTTATGTATTTAGATGCATGGTACCTACAGTACCCAACTTAATTTAAGAATCTAAATCAGGAAAATCACCTGTCATTCAGACATAAACTGAATTAAAAACAGATATATCATACAGTCTGGAAAATGTCGGAGTAAAATTTAATCAGTCTAATAATTTTGTTTTGGACATCAAGAACAAGAATTTAAATGTTGCAGAATATAAAAATTGCAAGACTTAGATCAAATAAATATTGAAATATACAACAAAAAAAAATCCCAAGCAAATCATGGACACATGCCAAATGTACTTAGTTTCTAATCTTGATTTATACTTCTCGTATTTTTATGACAACTGTGATTCACTTCCATGTGATAAAGCACTCCAGATAATATTTTTTTAATAATATTTCCTTATTTTGCCATTTGTTTAAGTTATGATTTGTTACCAATTTATCATTTACTGATAAATGCTTGTGTAGCACTTTTCACTTTATTTCTTTACTACATCTGTTGTTGTCATTGGTTATCAAACTTCCTAAATAACAGTAATGGTTTACTTATTACTTCAATTTTTTCATTCTTCAGTTTAATATTCACTTTATCATTAGGCTATTTTTTTTCTTGCTAGAAATCATTATACCTTTGATTCTTTACAGTTAATTTTCAGTTGTTTCTGCTCCAAACCTTATGTTAGGTAGCCCAAAATTCTTTTTATTACTTTCTTAGAGTCTGTTACAAGGACTATATCACACACACACAGCTTATGCAATAAAATTATTTTACAATAAACTTTTATGCTTTTAGTTTCCTTATTAAATTTTGTTATAGCTGCTTTAATAAACAAATTGAACAAATTTATTGATAATGGGAAGCTTTGTTTAACATTCTTACTTATTTTTTTTTTTACTTTTTTTATTGTTTAGACTCTATTAAGAATGCACTAGTTATGTAGGTAAAGTCAGTTTCTCTTTAAGTTGTTTCTTGAGCTGTCTCCTCTTGGTGTGGTATTCTTTCATTCTTTTACTCACCACTTGTTTTGCTTCTTCTTGTTCCCTGGCATTCTCCAAATTTTAAGTTTCTGGGGTTTTCTTGTGAAATTTGTAGACATTACTTTAAAGTTAAATTTTCTGCACGTTTCTATTAATCTTTTACTGTTGGTGTTTGTTCTTTGGTGTGCCGGGAAATTCCCAACTATGGATCTGTAGCTTTTTTCTTTACTTACTTATTCGTTAAAATCTTCGATGAGAATTGTCACATGGTGTTCCAGACTTTTGTTTAGTTCTTCTTCCAATTCTTCCCAGAATTTGTCTGCGTATGGTCTATTTCACTTGTTATCCTGGTTTATAGGGCTGTGGAAGTTAACTAATGTGTAAATTTTATTGGCAGATTTAAAAACTAACGTTGACAGTCTAGAGTTTACTGAGGAAAAGTTTACTACGGAGCCTATTTTTGTTAATTAATACTAAATTAATACGTAAATATAAGTTAATCAAGTATGTATTCAAAAGAAGATACTTACAGAGGCAGTAAGCATTGGAGTATGTGCTTGGTACCTGTACTGAGAATTGTTTACATCAATAAGAAGGATAACAGCTGCAACTAGGTAAAATACAAATGCGAAGAAATGATATACTACTTCCTAAAATTCACAAAAGAAACAAAATTTATTAACATAGTAATAATAAATGTCTTCATTAGAAAAACTTAAATATGTTTAATACAATGGCTTTATACACAGCCAATATTAATGGCATATCTGCCATTAAAGGAGAGCCTTTATAACATTTTTACAAACCAATTGTATGCCGAATTCGGAGTGAGTTTGGGGTAAAATATTTGCACAAAAAAGTATTAGGTATGGAAGAACTGCTGGATCTTTTAAATGGAAAGAACTGGATGGAGTTGACCAAGTACTGGAAATAAGGTTGGCAATATAGATATAAGTTGTGAGAGAAAGACTGAAGATTTACAGTTTATTGGATACAAGAGTAGGTCAAAGACCTTTGTAGAAACTGCTGTAGCAGTTTCGTTCCAAGTATTATGTTGCATCAGATCCAAAGTATCAGTTTCCTAGTTGCATTAGAAACAGTAAAGTCTTGTTCCGACTCAATATTCTTCTTTTTAGAATGCCAACTCCATCACTGAAGATCACCTGCAACTCTGGTAAACTGCTTTCTTCATAAACCACTCTAAAAAAGTGACCATACTCATGGTTGTTCAGTCTCTAATAATCTTCAACCATGAAAATTTCTTTCAACTAGGTCTGTATCTACTCTCAACTTTGCCCTCATGAATAAATCTGAGATATTTGTACTTATCTTCCCTAACATAAATAACCAAGATATTGGTCACCTTAACCAAATTACTAGCATTTTTGCTTGACAGAGACTTGAGTCTTATAATTATGATTATAATCATAAAGTGTTGTTCATTTCAAAATATCTTTTTAACGTTTGGATTTCCATTAAAATTGTTCAGAACCAAAAATACCCACAATCAATTTTTTAATAACACTGGCATGATTTGAAAATGAGTTAAAATTTTTTTTAAAGGAATTAAATGTTTTCTGAAAGATTTGTAGTGGAATTCTAGAACAGACTGCTTTGCATTCTTTACGTCGGCAATGTATAGGCACTCTTTCTTCTTTTGATTATGCTCTTCAACTCACGGTTCATATCCATATGTCTCAAAACATTAGTGTTGGTAACATGACCGGTGTAAGCATTCTTCTGAACACCCAAACCTCAAAAGTTTCTAAACAATTTATGGACTGTGTGACTTAAAATCAATGTCCACAGAGTAAATATATAGGATATCTTTACAATCCTATATTTTACAGGATTGCCCATAACAGACAGGTGGAGTGTTACATTATTTGCACTCGATCTGTTAGTTCCAGGGCTACAAAAAGTATTTCTGTTTCTTTTCACATGGTCAGCCAATTAACTGACTGAAGTATTTAAGAACAGGAGAGGTAGAGGTGTAAAATACACTAGTCCGAGTTATCTTCTCTGAGAGTATTGAATTTCATTATACAGCCAGACCCTGTGGTGAATGAAGTGAAGGTGTCATTTGCAAGGTGGAGATTGTGTGCTTTTCAGATGGCCTGGCATGTTGATAAGCATACTTTTCAGCTCAGTGAGGAAGGCAAGAGTACCACCTCACTCCTCGTTTTACATAGTAAAACCTCTAGAGATTCAAATCAGTTTTTCAGCTGATGAGCTAAATACACGTCACACGAAGTAAGGTTGTATAATTAACAAAGTTAATGTTATTATATTAATAATTAAAGATGCTTACATAAATAGTTTTGGCGATAATTGAAGCTGTTGATAATGATATAAGACAGGCGAGCAGTAAACATACTGAACCAATCAAGAATGTTGTTGCGATACAAGTGAAGAATAATTCAGGTGGCTGTGTTACATATCTGTATCTATCTCTGTAATATACAACAAGGAAAAGAGCTATCGCACCTCCAATCTGAAACATAAAATAATTGGATCATTGTTTTTATATCAATTTGCTTTCATATTTTATTTTTGTAATCTAAGATGTATTAAGTAAGAGACAAAAATGTTTTCTAAATCACCATTTTTAATAAATTCTTTTGCCTGGCCATTGGTGTGTGTGTGTCATTTTACCTACTCTGATAATATTCTAATCATTACGATATATTTGTTTTCAAAGTAGCAAGTAAAATTTCAATACTAATAACTAATCAACTTAAAACTAAATATGTATCTGTGGTAAATGTATGTTACAACATTTTCTTACACTTCATACAAAACCTTCCTGAGATGTAAAAGGTTCTGGAGATTAAAGGACTAAGACTAATAAAATTTAGTATAAATAACATTCCAGTATTCATAAATGACATTAATTTTCACTCAATGTAGAAAGAAATTGAAAAAATATATTTCATAATACATACATTATATTATTACGTATCTCCATATGTTTCAATTTTTTTCTTAAATTATGAACAGTGATTCACTTTCAGCTTTTACCTGAGAGATGTTTATCAAGAAAATTTACACCAATTGTTTGTTAAAATCTAAATTCATTGTTTTTTTTACTTTATTTAAAATTAATAACTGCAATTTCATACAATCAATTGGCAATATTAAACTTAAGGATGGATATCCAGTTTTTTGTGATAACTGAGAAAACTATTTAGTCGTAAACCCTGATTCCTGTTTTTTTTTATGAGATCCCTATAACAAATCTCTTCAATTAAAAATTTATGGCAGTTGTGATTGTAATAATGTTTCTACCTCTGAATAGTGTGATTTTTTTTATTTAGATTGAAAACAAATGAACAAATTTTTGATTGATCATGATGTAACTTTCTCAAAGTGGATAACGCCCCATTTTGGACTCTGGAGCCCATGAGAGGGGTGGTAGAAAGCCTACAGAAAATCAGTGATATTCAGGCAGTCTAGAAAAGTAATATGACTGATTAAAAAAGACGGCAAAAATTATTTTTCCTGACATTTCTATGTACGAGGGCCATCCGGAAAGTAGTACCCGTTTCCGCCGCATGAGGCGCTGACGAGGCGAGCAGCCGCCGGTCAAGGTCAGATCGCTTCAGTGGCTTGTCTGCCTTCTCTGTTGTAAGTTCCGCGACGCTAGCATTGCCTGTCTTGTTTCTGTGACCGTTCATAATGTTTAAAAAAATTGAGAACGCCGCCAGTTGTGAAGTGAGGGCTGTAATAAAATTTCTCAATGCAAGAAACGTTCGACCTTGTGATATTCATCGCCAATTAAAGGAAGTGTATGGAGACGATGTGATGGATGAGTCATCTGTTCGGCGCTGGTGTCGTAATTTTAACTTGGGGAGGGGGAACACACACGACGATGAGCGTTCAGGGAGACCATCTGTCATTACAGATCAACTGCTGAGGTCAGTAGACGAATTCGTGAGGCACGATCGGCGCGTTACAATTGATGACATCTGTGAACATTTCCCTAATGTTTCTCGCACAATTCTTCATGAAATTGTCAAAGACCATCTGCATTATTCAAAAATTTGCGCAAGGTGGGTCCCTCGCATGCTTACAGATGAGCACAAAACCAAGCGTATGGCTGCTGCATTAACATTTTTGGAACGTTATTCTGATGAAGCAGACGCGTTCTTGAATCGCATAGTTACTGGTGATGAAACGTGGGTTTGTTATGCTTCACCTGAGAGTAAACGACAGTCAATGGAGTGGCATCATCCTCATTCACCAAAGAAACCAAAAAAATTCAAGACTGTTCTGTCCACCAGGAAACTTATGGCAACCATTTTCTGGGATCGACGTGATATACTGCTTATTGATTTTATGGCCCGTGGAGACACTATTAACGCTAATGCGTATTGTGAAACATTAAAGAAATTACGGCGGGCAATACAAAATCGACGGAGAGGTCTATTGTCTGATGGCGTCATTCTCCTCCATGACAATGCCAGGTCTCATGCAGCGGGGATAACACAACAACTTCTGCAGCAATTCAATTGGGAAATTTTCGACCATCCGCCGTATAGCCCGGACTTGGCCCCTTCAGATTTTCATCTCTTTACAAAACTTAAAGAGTTTTTGGCGGGAAAAAGATTTGACAGCGATGAAGAACTTAAAGAACGTGTGACTACGTATTTCGATCGGCTGGCGGCGGAAGAATATGATGCTGGAATACAAAAACTCGTCACACGTTATGACAAATGCTTAAATTTGCTTGGAGATTATGTGGAGAAGTAGTTTAAGGTATGCTCTTTTCAATAAAAATGTTTACATTTGTTAATATTTACTTCTGTGTCTTTATTTCACAAACGGGTACTACTTTCCGGATGGCCCTCGTATATTTAAAAACAATAATTAACATGTTTGCCACATTTAAAAACAATAATTGCAATTTCTGTTTTTAAGAAGAGCAAATCTTAAAAACAGCAATTCCAATTATTATTTATAAAAAATGGTAAGTTTAAAAATTTTTGGGGCGCTAGAAAATTTTTTGATTCTCAATGCAGATGGTGGGGAAACATTTTTGAAAATATATGGTGTATAAATTGTGGTCTGGATCTATGACAGAGTTACATTAGTAATAAGAAGTAAAAAAATATAAAAACCAAATGTAAAAATATGTTTTATTAACCTTGTTTTATTTGCTTTAATATCCTTTTCGCCTATTATTTTACTTTTCCACAGAATAATAGTCAAAAGGAAAACTGAAGCAGTAAAAACCCACATTTGGAAAACTCCAAGTATTTTTACATAATATTATGGATTAATTACAAGCTGCAGATACATTTCAAAGATTTGTTCATAAAGAATATTATGGAACAATGTTAAATATAGAAAATTATATCTCTATAACTCTAAATTAGAGACAAATAGGCACATAACCTTAAGTATTTAAAAAACAAAATTAAAAAAAAAATTTTTTTTTTAAATAGAGGTACTCTGGTATTTAAGACACTAAATAATAGATTTAAGGTGTCAGATGATTGGTTTAAAGAAGTCATAAAGAATATTAAGAAAACTTAACGAACCGAACCAAATTCAGACAATTAATCACTCAAAAAAAAAAAAAATCAGACAAAAACCAAAAATTCAAAAATCTAGACAAAAGATAAAAAATTCAGACAATTAATCACTCAAAAAAAAAAAATTTGAAAGTCGTTTTGACTTTAAGGGTTTCCATGAAGAGCAAAAACAGAACATCAGTGTATTGAAGAAATGAGAAAACCAACAGTGAACAAATGTGGGGTTTAAAAATAGCTTACAAAAACTTGTAAAGTCACCTTATGTAATCCAAAATGGACCCTATGAGAGAAAATAAATCTAATATTTAAATTTGATATAACTGTACTGAATTAAGAATAAATAGTTGAGAATTCCGGTAACATTTAAAAAAATCATTTATTATTTACTAAAGATAGGGCGCGGTTTAGACGTTTCTTCCTCAAGGGATCCACCCAAGTTTAAACATAGTCCATTGATAGTTGTTATTACTGTAGACAGTATCTGGGTTATTTATAACTTTCAACAAAATCCGATAGAGTGCACTGCAATGGTAGTAATAGCTGAGTATAGCGTCAGATCGGTGATAATAAACAAAAATGTTATTATTAACCCGTTGTTAATGTTCATTTTCTTTCACAAATTACTCATTTAGTTCCTGTGACCTAATTTGAGATTATGCCAGAGTTCATCAAACTTAATGTAATTAATCGTACTTTGTATATTTTTCTCTGTGCAGGTGGGTCTACCATATTACATTCATATCTCTGTACTGAATGATTTTTTTAAATATGGTTTTTTATTTTATTTTTTTTGTATAGGTCTATTAAGCACTGCAATAGTTCACCAATTCAGCAGTTATCATCGTCAGTTTCTATTTTCTTCCCCATCTCTCCTTCATTCTTTTGCTTTGAGCGAACCTTCTTTCTCTCAACCATGTCTCTTTTGTTCCTCTAGAAAAGCACCGACCTTCAATTATTTCTCAATTCTATTCTTATATTTTGCTAAATAAATATAAATATAATACATTGCTCTATAAAAGTTTTATTTTTTCTATAATATTCAAATTCTTTTTGTGAATGCATTTAGTTTGTTATGGATATAAAAAGAAATGTTAGAGCATTGGTTCTCAACCTTTCAGGCACTGTGCCCCCCTTTGAACACTGATGTGAGGTCGCGCCCCCCCCCTCCAAACCACTGTAAGTGATCTAAACAAGTAGTAGCTTACAATCGGAAATGAAACAAAAGCCTGATCATAGTGTTGCCAAAGTATGACAATTACCGTGTTATTGCAATAATCGAGTACTAGACTCTGCTATAGTTTCAAAAAAAGTACGATCATTTTGAAAATATATACAAAACTGAATAAATAAGTTTTACTTTTTTATTTTTTTAAATACACTCACGCCTCCCTTGAAATTCTTCTTCGTCCCCCACCCCCCAGTTTAAGAACTACTGTGTTAGAGTATAATGTAGTCCACAAAATAATACCAGGGGTCCCGGATTCGATTCTTGGTCAGGTCTGGCATTTTTTCATCACTCATGTTCACATATCACCCTTCATCGTCTGCATTAGGAATAATTTGAAAAATCTATAAAGAGAAAGACTTATTCAAATAGCCTAATAACAAAGTAGCTAATAATTTTGGAGTTGACCTCTATTATCGTGCCAGAAATTCATTAATATTTTAACCAATATCTCGTAGGTACTTTAAAAAAAACATTATATAATGAATAAACACCATAATCGTTTTTACGATTTTTTGGGGCTTCAATAATTACTCTGATGCTTAAACGTTCCAATATGCCTTCGTACAATTTTATACATGACCTATTTGGTAAGATTTGTATGACTATAATACTCGTAGATCTACTAATTCAAACTTCTTGTGGATTTATTTGAAGGTTTGTCAGTTCCAAATACGGAATTACGACGTCATTCTGTGGATTCCTCACGGAGATTTATTTAAAAATTACGTCATCAAATAACTGACAAAAATAATAATTAGTGCACGTCTTCGAAGTTAATATGTTAATGTTTCTTTCTAATGACACATTATACTACATTTACCTTTCAATTATATTACTTTCTCTTGCCTATGTGAATATATAGGAAGGAAAGTATTGTTTTCATGTCGATTTTTCGAAATCGAGTTTTCACCGGATCTATACGTTTTCAGACCCCCTGAACCCAAAAAACATGTTTTTAGCGATTGGTCTGTGTGTGTGTGTGTGTGTGTGTGTGTGTGTGCGTCTGTGTGTACACAAAATATCTCAAGAACGGAACATCGTACAAACTTGAAACTTAAAACTTAAGTTGCATACCACTACCGAATCCGACACGAACATTTTCATCAAAATCGGTCAACCGGAAGTAGTAGTTTATTCGTGTAATTTTTCACTTTTTTGTGATTTTCTCAAAAACTGGCCCTACGATTTCTTTTAAAATCGCCTGGTTTATTCAGTTTTTTATTCTCTACACGATAGGGTAGGCGCCATTTTTGCTGAAATTCTTGGTGAGGCTGTTTTCACGTAAAAACGTTGTTTTTTTAAGATTACGGCTTTAATATGCATTTTAGCGCAAAAATTTATATAACAAAAGTTGTAGAGAATTTAATATTCTACAACTTTTATTTCAAACATTTTTTTGTATAACGCTTAGTTTAGCAGTAATTAGCGATTTTCTGATTTTTTTCTCACGAAAACGTGTGAAAAATCGATTTTTTTAAGATTTCGGCTTTAGTACGCATTTTACGACAAAAGTGTAGATAATCAAATTTATAGGAAATTAAAAGATCTACAACTTTTATTTAAAGCATTTTTCTCTACAGAGCCTAGGTTAGCGTACAAGAGTGATTTTCCGTATTTTTAAGCCAAACTGAGTTCGATTTTCATTTAGCGTGTTTCACTCATGATTAAAATAAGGTTATGTTTTTGAGGTTAGTTTTTGTTTATTTATAATGTTAGGTTATATTGTTAATTATTTGCATTGGCAAGAGAAAGTTGCGTGAGTGTTTCACACCAGATTTTTTTTTAGTTAATTTGGTAGACTATAGCTAGTCGCCACTTTCGTTCCTTAATTAAATTAAATAGTAACTAGCTTACTCGTGCGATTAATTTCCGTAATACAAATTTATTCTTAATAACTAATTTAACACTTAGTCTTATTTTGCATTGTTTTGCATGAGCGTTATTTATAAAAATAAGATCGTATCTTTTTTGTTATTACCTAAAAAATAATTCCCGTCACCATAACAACCCATCGAAACATATTGAACAACGACGCCGCCAGAATAGTAACACCATCGAATTTTAATTCACCATTCGAACTTTATATTGTTATTTACTTCGCAAAATCTCGTCACATCTTTTACCAATTTTCATTTTAAGATTTTTTGCAGAATTCCGAAAGTGTCCTCTTTACAACTATGTAAATAAAATTTAATACGTTCAGTAGAACTGTATGTGTATTCAAGGACAAATAGAATCTTAATTTAAAATATATTGCACTGGATTTTTGGTTAAAATTATATAATGATTTTTTTTAATGATAAACATATTTTAAGTTAAATCTTGGTTGGGGTTCAATCAACTCACTCTCTTTGGAATGGTCGGCCTGAGTCTATACAATACTACACCACATTTAGCTACACGTCATACACATCATCCCCCCTCATTGAGTCATGGGGTTGTTTATTATTCTTAAATTGAATAGATTGTAACGCACACACATTAGGGATAAACAAAACAAAAATTTACTCAGTTTTATTTATATGGCTAAATGAATTAATTACACTTTAAAATATTTAGATTTATAGCATCACAAAACAAATCTCACAAGGAATATAAAGTCAAGAAAGATAAGTGACCATTTCCTTTCCAACAAAATGTTTGTTTTTTGATCCGAGGCAAAATGTTCGGTAATGAATTTCGAGCAAAATGTCTGTCAACTCTTTTATCTATTAAGCTTAAAAAGGTTGTGGTTGTAAAGGTCAATGTGACCATACGATGTAGCTCGAATATAAATTAATTTAACATTACAAACAAAAACTCTTACATTAAATTATAGCCAAGTTGCAATAGTTAAGACAGCAGGAAGTCGTTTTGTGGTGAAGATAGTATAAAAGAAGATACGCATCATTGAACTCTTTCTTATCTACAGCAGATACTGTTACAAATTTTCTACTTTTTACATATTTACATATTCAGTATACTAAATTTTTATGTATTTTACAAATATCCACACAAAACATTATCAAGAATTGAACCTTGTGGCAAGTCTTATGTATTTCATTTTTGCTGTTTTTTTAGAATATGATTTACAAAGTTAATTTCTGTTTTTTAAACTATATTAAATAACCTGTTAATACGATCATTAAGTACAAATACGTTAAATGTACTTATTTGTTATAGCTGCAATCTAAAAAGAAAATAACATAACAATGGTTGCTTCTATTTGGCACGAATTCAAAATTAGTTTATTTACACGTTACACATTAATTAGTTAGCATTTACACGTCTTTATTTTAAAAGTAGTAAGTACATGATATACGTTGTCTTCACGTTAAAAGCTTTTTAACAACTTGTTTACGTTTTCTCACCTACTAGATACGCAACTAAATTAGTAGAATTTAACATATTCTGTTGCAAATTTCAAAAGATTTTTAAAATTTAAGAAAACTTGAATTTTTGTATTAATATAATAATATAATCTACAAATATAATAGTATATACCGGGTGCCACATATGTCGGTTTCCCCATGAGATGGGACAACTACGGGAATTACAGTTAAAGGAAAATTACTTTAAAATGCTGCAGGAAGTAGTATTTCCAGAACATGAAAACAATCCTTTTTACAATATCCAACCGCTCATATGGTAACAAGATGGCGCCTCAGCACATTCGGTATCGAAGTTCGTGAGTTTTTAAATTCCAAAGTTGGTGAATGAATTGGTCGTCGTGGTACAATCGAATGGCCTGCGCGCTCGCCAGACTTAACGCCATGTGGTTTTTCACTGCTGGGCATTGTAAGGGAACTAGTACATTCTTCCAAGCCACAAAGTCAGCAGGAACTAAAAAGTTCAATTGAAATTGCATTTGACTATGTAAATGGCGATAAAATGTAACTGCTGAAAATTTGTAAATCAGTCGCTGTATAAAGTGTACAAAGAATCATGGTGAACATTTTGAACACCTGCTATAACATTTTCAAGGTAATATATAGGTAGAAAATTAAAATTAAATTTAATTTAAATTAATATTAATTTATTTCCATAAATATTAGGAACCGACATATCGGCCACCCTGTATTTGTTTATTAGTTTCATTTAGTTACTCTGTCAGTAGGCAAAGAACTATTGTTTTTACTACTAAATTCAGAGAAAGTTTATTCATTTATTAGTGATAGACCTTTAGCAAAACCATTGAGGCTTTAGTCTTTTAAATTGACAGAAAAAACACTGTTGTCAAAATTTAACAATTTTTAAATAGTGTTTACCTGGATCCCATCTCTTGGCCGATCTTGCGGCCAAGAGTGCTGTTCACTTGCCAGATCATTTCCATCGGGTCTCTCATTTTGACCTAAAGGCACACGTCAACAGAAAATTATTTGATTTCTGGAACAATAGGTAGACCGAGATGCCACCTGCGAAACTCCACGTGGTACGAAAACTTTACGAGAATTTCCTCTACCCGAATTCCATAATTGCAGGGAACAGGTTGTCATCTGCCGATTGCGGATTGGGAACTCACTTATATCGCACCAGTACATACTCACAAAATCTACGCCGACAATGTGCCCTTCTGAGACGTAAAAGCGACGGTTTCACACATCGTTTCAGAATGTCGAGAACTTCAAAGCGCCCGTACTCTTATTGGTATTTCTGCAATATTTCACGACAACGTTAGGTGTAAAGACAGTTGTGACAGTTTTAAAATTTCACGTTATGTTGCTGTTGAAGAGAAAATCTGATTGGGCTACTAATTTTCTCTTTCTTATGTTTTAATATGAAATTGTTGTTGATTTTATTGTTATTTGTGTAATTCCTTTTGTGCTCGCTAATAAAAATTAGCAGTTTATGCGACCTTTATAAATAAATAATAAAAAATTAACGCTTCAAAACAAACTTTTGATATACAAATCCGTTTTCAAACCAGTCTGGAGTCTGGACCTACGGTATCCAGATATGGGGCGCATCAAGTTAACTCAAATATCCAAATTATTCAATGTTTTCAATCAAAGGTCCTCCGAGATCTAACAGCTCCAGCCTGGTA
The DNA here is from genome assembly GCA_035578175.1 of Catonia carolina. Taxonomy (NCBI): domain Eukaryota; kingdom Metazoa; phylum Arthropoda; class Insecta; order Hemiptera; family Achilidae; genus Catonia; species Catonia carolina. The sequence continues at coordinate 39,700,506 of JAQMRL010000004.1, forward strand.
TGTAACGAACAACAACATTTACAACGAACTTTTTATTTCAGCAGTCAAAGAAACATTTTTAAAATTTAGTTAAAAATATGAAAAACGGGTTGAATCTTACAAAATATTATTTGGCAATCAAATTGTCGAATAACAGTGGTAGTCTACAATACAAAGGCCCATACAATACAAAGAAGGTACCCCAAAGATTTATTTGTTTAGTAAAAAATAATTACTTTTTCAAAATTTAGTTTCATTATGTCGGTAATAAAAATTCCAAACAGTGAATAGTAGTTTTTTAAGGTATCTTCACTGCGAAATAACTTTTCATGAAAAATTTATCAAATCTATTTATTGTTCTGTTAAAACAGATTATAGATTATTATTTTTTTTATTTTTTATTTTTTCGATTTAGATTATTATTATTAGATTATTTTTCATAGAAATATTTCTGTTGATAAAAAAACGAATGGTCAAGATTCAAAGTAAAATCGTTCAAAATTAGTAAAATAAATCTTCGTTATTTGTAAAATAAATTTATCGTTTATTCTAACAGTTTCCTAATAGACTGAAATATTGATGATTTGTGTTTGTAATTTTTTCATTAACTGTGGGAACGATTACCAGAATTTATTACATAAGGAAAAGTTTATTGTTAATAACTTTCCTTTTGCAACTGATTACTAAAAGCAAACTGTTAATGAATTACTAGAACACCGTAAAGTGGTGAGGGAAAATCTGTCTATTTTTAACCACGACAAAAAGTTAACAATTTCTAAATCTAGGTTCTAAGAAAATTAGATTTATAAATTTTATTATTTTAAGAGTTGATTTAATAGGCCAGCGTTTCTCATGAACTCTACGGTGTTCTTACTTTTCTCGTCTTATTTAGCGTTAATACAGATTAGGTCAAGTAATTTTAATACTTCCAGGAGTTTTATTCAGCCTACTTTATCAGCACTCTTTTACAGTAACAACCTTCCTGTCCACCTTCCGTTCTATTTTGGATACTAATAGAAGCGTGTAAATTGTATAATTTGTAATTTATTTGGTCAAATGTATTTTCCATTTCATATCGACCTTTTTAATGTCTTCCGAACTCCTAAAATCATTTTATTAGGCACCTTATGGTCTATTATCTAGTGCCTTAAAATTTTATTTTTTGTCAACGTTTATTATAAATTTTGTGCAGATATCCATCGCCTGTGTTATGTAGTCAATTTTTGGTAATTTAAAAGCGAGAATAAATTTTGATGGAGCTAATACGGAGTATACGAGGTGTGGCCATTAAATAACGAGACTGACGTTGTAAAAAAATTTATTTTTATTTTATACATAATCACTTATTGTCACCTTCAATATACACTCCTTCTCTATCCATACAACGCTCCATGCGAATTTTCCATTGTTGGAAACAGTGCTGGAAGTCATCTTCTGTCAGCTCCTTCAGGACACATGCCGCTTTCTCTTTTACAGCTTCCACAGACTCAAATCTTATCGCTTTTAATGCAGATTTCACCTTAGGGAACAGGTATAAAATATAAATAAATTTTTTTACGTCAGTCTCGTTATTTAATAGCCACACCTCGTATATAAAGTACAGACGCACATTACATCTTTCGCTTCAGGTTAAAAATAAAAATAATTATTTCTACAAACGTGTTACCTAGAAATTAAACAGTACGTGAGTTTTAAGAATTTAAAAAGCATCTGGTAGATTTATGAAGATCATTGGAATATTTCCAAATAGAAGTTTTGTTATACTACTTTACTGATTTATATTAATTGTAGAAAATACATAATGGCTGTAGTAATGATAAAAATAATTTTTTTATAAACATTTCTAACCAAATATAAACAATCTTTTACTTTCCCACTCTCTTTAATGATGTAGGGTGAACGTCCAGACAACTTCTGGCGCCTTTTCTAAGACGATCAATACACGTGACTGAATTATACCGAACTGTCTGTAGAAAAGTTGTAATTCCTTGGTTGAACTCATGCGATTCAAGAATTTCAAATTCTCTAAAAGAAATTCTTCAACAGGTTGCAGTAAGTTATATACTATGCCAACCTGTTGATAAATTCTTATAATTTGTAAATATTTAGTACTTTTGGGTGTAATTTAATTAATATTTTCTTTATTATTTCCTTAATCTTTTAAACGGAAGATATGTTAAATAAATTTTGTAATTAAAATCCGAGATGATCTACTTAAGGGGAGACTGAACTTTGTACCCCGCCAATGTTAAATTTACTATTTTTAGTACATTTTTCATAGGATTGGTGAAGATAGAAAAATTAAACTTTACACACTTAGGCCTATAGTTGTAGGGTGGTTTTAGCTACTGACATTTTTTCAATTTAATCTGTTGAACCATAAAGTTTTTAAAAGAATAACGAATAACATAAAAATTTTTAAAATTTAAAATTATTTTCTACGTTTTGACTTTCTCTTGCCTATATGAATATATAGGAAGGAAAGTATTGTTTTCATGTCGATTTTTCGAAATCGAGTTTTCACCGGATCTATACGTTTTCAGACCCCCTGAACCCAAAAAACATGTTTTTAGCGATTGGTCTGTGTGTGTGTGTGTGTGTGTGTGTGTGTGTGTGTGTGTGTGTGTGTGTGTGTGAACAGAATATCTCAAGAACGGAACATTGTACGAACTTGAAACTTGAAACTTAAGTTACATATCACTACCGGACGCGACACGAACATTTTCATCAAAATCGGTCAACCGGAAGTAGTAGTTTATTCGTATAATTTTTCAGTTTTTTGCGATTTTCTCAAAAACTGGTCCTACGATTTTTTTTAAAATCGCCTATTTTACTCAATTTTTTATTCTCTACAAGATAGGGTAGACGCCATGTTTGCTGAAATTCTCGGTGAGGCTGTTTTCACGTAAAAACGTTATTTTTTTAAGATTACGGCTTTTATATAAATTTTAGCGCAAAAACTTATTTAATAAAAGTTATAGAGAATTTAAAAACCTACAACTTCTGTTTCAAACATTTTTTTGTATGACGCTTAGTTTAGCAGTAATTAGCGATTTTCTGATTTTTTCTCACGAAAACGTGTGAAAAATCGATTTTTTTAAGATTTTGGCCTTAGTATGCATTTTACGACAAAAGTGTATATAACCAAATTTATAGGAAATTTAAAGATCTACAACTTTTATTTAACGTATTTTTCTCTACAGAGCCTAGTTTAGCGTGAAATAGTGATTTTCCGTATTTTTAAGCCAGACTGAGGTTGATTTTCATTTTGAGTGTTTCACTCATGATTAAAATAAGGTTATGTTTATTGAGGTTAGTTTTTTGTTTATTTCTAATATTTTATTACTAATGTTAAATTATATTGTAAATTATTTGCATTGGCAAGAGAAAGTTGTGTGAGTGTTTCACACCAGATTTTTTTAGATAAATTACTAATTTTTTGAGCACCTGAGAAGGTAAAAACAATGTCGGTGAATGTGCATGTCATGATAATTAACCGGTAAAAATTTCAGCCAGGTAGGTTAAATGGTTTCTGAGAAAAACGTACCTAAGTATTAAAAACCTCAATTAACGGGAAAAGGCACAAATAAAAAACAAAATGTACACAAACAAGTTTAATTTCCCATCAACAGTTGATTAGAAAGCTGCACTAACAGCGGAGAATATTAAAAACAGTGAAACAGAAGATATTTTAAAAAATACTAAAATTCTGTTTGCACTAAAACAAGCAATATAAAAATATGAAAAATATTTGTTTTTTGGCGAAATGTTAATTTTTTAGGATAAACCTGATATAATTAAACTTAAATTTTTTCATTAAAATAATTTTTTTGCCGTATTTTTATGTTTTTGTGGTAGATCTATGGCTAAACTATTGAAAAACATAAAAAGCCGAAAATCAAAATTTTCAGTCAAAACCATCATACAGTCTCCCCATAATGTATTGGATAAGTAAAATACAGTAGCACCTCTCTAAACCGATTCGGATGAGACAAAGTCTCGTTCGGATAACAGAAAAACCGATTAGTAGAAATGTAGCTGATTTGGAACCTTCTAGAACCAAAAATTGATAACATTTGGATTCCGAAATTATTTATTCTAAGGGTAGACATAAATTTATACAGAAGTCTACTACAGTACATAATTGTTTTACATACCTTAATTTCGCTTTTCCAATAATAAAACTAAGTAAGCAATGTGCACTACAGGCTAGTGGTCACCGAATGGCGGACTGCCGACTAGGGACTGCCGTTTTAGGGACCGCGAGCTCTAGAGAATAATTTTTTATATACGGATCACATTTTCGTGTGTGATACGAATGTTTTTGCGTTTAGGCTATGTGCATCCTGAGAGCAACCGGTGGTGTCAACACAAAATAGTTTCTCTGAAGTTCTATACCTAAGTTTCTCTCAAGTTTTTTTCTATACCTAAGTTTCTCTAAAGAGAGTTGATGCTTGCTGGACAAGTTTACGGCCGCGATCAGGCTGAAAGCAACTCGTAATAGCACCGTATTACAAAATATAAAAAACTACAACTTTTTACACTGGCGTACAGTAGTTTGAAACTGTTGTTACATTTTATTGCTCAACCTTTTGAAAATCATAATTCAGTATTAAGATTTAGTAGGAGTGCCACATCTAAATTTATACAGTCGGCAAGGTAGGCCTAAAAAGAAAGTTGGCCTATTTTAATCGGACCTTGATCAAGTTAGGTTTATGACCACTTTATAGGCTATACTGAAACATTTACGTATAGGTATTATACACATATTTTAAACTAAAACTGTACTCAGTTTACAGTGAAACATGTATTAGCAGATTGCGTTTGCTACGCTGAATTGCGCTGCAGATTCAATTACCTGATCAGTTCAAATTCAGGATATTATTCAAAGACAATATATCCGAGTTAGATGCGACTCTTTCATTCCTTCGATTAATTAATTTTTTTTGTTCACGAATTGACCTGCTATGGATCACGTTACCAAGTTATTCCTCTGGCCTACTGTATTTGCCAGCTTCCCTTGCGTTCGGCCCATAACGCCTTCATTAATAATTAATTTATTTATTTATTTATAAAAGGTAATAAAATAAGTTTGTACAGGTGTATATAATAGAATATGAATAATGAAAAATCCTTGGGTGAAAGAAATTCACAAAAATTTACAGACGAGTGGAAACAAAGACGAAAATATAGGGAACAGATAACTTTTCAGAACAGAAATTGCAGAGGCGAAGGAGGGTATCGTCATAAGAAGAAAAAACAATTATTAGCTCACAAATACTGGAAAAAATGGAAAAACATGAGAAATTACAGTTAGTGGGTATCGCAGCCCTCAGTTCTTAATCTAATAATACATTAATTTGTTTAATTCTAATGAATTTAGCCGATTTAGTTAACTTTTTGTGCAAGTGAAAGGAAAGTACATTTATGAAAATACCTGGCGGCGTTTTGATCTCGAAAACATTCCACCATTAATAATAATCTTTGCTTTACTAAATAAATAAATGTTTCATGTTGACATAAATTGTATCCTTTATCTCAAGTACCAATTTTTTTAATAATTAAGTAAAATAAATATTAAGAGTTACTTACTACTTCGAGGACTTTAAGTAAACCAGGCAATGTTTTGAGATAACCAGAATTGAGTATTATCGCCGAAGTCGACGTGGTGGTCGTCGTCCTCGTGACCGTTACCGTATGCGACATCTGTAATTAAATAAAAATACATTAATTAACAATAAATAGTTATTATTATTATATATGTGCCGAGTTTTAGAACTCAATCTCTTTCGGAAAGTATAGAAATATTTATTTTTCGTAAGGTTTTGTTCGTTACGTAGTTAGGCCTACCCCATTTCTTTCTTTTAATTGCGTTGGTCGTAATAGAAAAGCTTTATTTTTCTTAGGTATCTTTTAAATATACAACGCTTGCCAATTTTTAGAACTGCAACTCTTCGGTAAGGTACAAAAATAATATTTATTGCTTTACGTTTGTGCCCTATTTTAACTGTAAGCATCATTAATCTAAATTCAAATGTTTAAATTTATGTTTTTTAACCCAAAGGAATAAATATGTTTGCTCTTGGTGATCGGGAAGTTAGAGCATTAGTACATCAGTAAATCAATAAAACTTTCGCAATTATGTTAAATTACTCATCTAAGAACGAGTTGCGAAACTTCAGAAGGCATTACTCAAAAAAAAATTGATCCCCATCAACGCAAAAATCTGACACTAAATCAGTTATATGTACTCCAAAAAAATTATACCCAGCGAAAAATACACCGACTCATTGACAAACAAAATAAAATAAATTTGAAAACAAAATAAAAAATCCTTAGGAAAATTCGTTCTTGGACCAGTCAACAGAGCCTGAATCTGAATTAAAAAACTGTCATCAGAAATCATAAAACACTCAGAAATATTTACAGACAAATTCAAAAGAAGGTGATCATGATTTTACGGACATAACTTAGAAAGGACAAAAACAGAATCACTAAACTTCGACATCACTAACACCAGCGAAAATAAATCTAACTGGGTAACTGAAACAGAAGACCTCAAACAACTAAAAACTACAGAAAACGATATGAACAATAAGTATAAATTCAGACACAACATTCAAAAACTCAAATTTGAACATAATATAATAGTGAGGAGAGGAATAAAATGGACCGAGGAACGACGGACGACTAGGAGAAACAGATGAACAAATGAAAATTCTTACGCTCTCTTAACAATTTCATAAAACGTGAATAATAATAATGTAACATTATAATATTGTAGTGGTATTCTAGAAATAGTTAATGTAATACATTGTGTATTTTATGAAGTGGTGAGTAAGGCACAAGGAATAATAGAGGGCGATGAACGAATTGTTTCGAATAGGAATTCTCGGAAATCCAAACTAGTAGAACCGTTTGTTTTTTGTTTTGATTCTTTCTATCATGTTCCAGTCAAGCGGGCAAATTGTTAGACGGGTTGCAATTATTGTATGAGAAATATCAGACCACAAATACAAAAACAGTGTCTTTGTAGTGAGTTAGTATTTGGACTATAAATGAAATTTTTGTTGTCGAGCTGTTTCGAAATAGTGTCGTTACGAGACCAATTCTGAATTAGGTAAATTGTGTTTGTGCGTACTGGTGGTAGCAAGTGATTGTGGGCAAGTAAATCAACGTTTTGATTGTTAAGTAACAGTATTTTATTTACAGACGAATTTAGTTTAAGCTTTAAGTTTTGTAACTGTTTTAATTTCTAGAGGCTTTACTAAGTAAAAACGAGAAGTAAGGTGGTTTACCATTGCTTTCCTCACTGAGTGGAAAAGTATGCTTATCAGCATGCCAGGTCTTCTGAAAAGTAACTACTTTCCACCCTGCAATTGACACCTTTACCTTATTCACCACAAGGTCTGGCTGTATAATGAAATCCAATACTCTCAGACTGAGATAACTCTGACTAGTGTCTTTTACACCTCTACCTCTTCTGTTCTTAAATGCTTCAGTCATAAAATTGACTCACCATGCTTTAAGAAATAGAACTATTTTTGTAGCCCTGGAACTAGCAGATTGAGTGACAATTTAACACTCCACTACCTGTTATGGGCAAATTTGTACTGTAAATATAATTAGTATTGTTGGGCCGTTTCAAAATAGTGTCGTTACGAGATCAGTTCTGAATTACGTTAATAGTGAATGTGTGTACGGGTGGTCGAAAGAGTGGGCAGGTAAATCTTTTTTTTTTATTATCGTCGCATCTTTCAAGTTTTTGGATTTTATCTATTCTGTTTTCCTGGTTTAATTTGAATAGAGTTTCGCACCCATACGTAATCTTTGTTTGTACGACCGTTCTGTAGTGTTTTATTTTGGTTTTGATAGATATGCATTTTTTATTGTAGGTGTTTTTGGCAGTAAGTTGTTAGTTTCTTGGTTCTTTCTTTCCATGGTTCCTTTTCGTTGTTGTTGTAAGTGATGATTTCTCCCAAGTATTTAAAGGAATCTACGAGTTCTACTCGTATATATTGGTCGTTATATTGTTTATTATTTATTATACCAAGATCCCGAAAGGACCTTAGCTTAAGTATTTTAATAATTTGTCAGGTTATACTCATGCAGTCTATAGTTTATTTCGTACGTTCAAAGCTTAGAATAGAGATTGGTTGATATCTACAAGCTTGGAAATTATTATTTTATTTAAATAAATTCAATTGTATTATATTTTAGGAAATAACAATAAACAATTAAAACACAAAATATGGAAAAATTCTAACCTAACAAATACTGTCACACTCATTAACGTATTGTTTTTAATAGGGTCAATGGGTCAGGTCAACAGAACATACTGCGTTACGAAGGACGTTACAATATTATTAAATGCATGTATAATTTTACATCACATACATCATAATACACATAGACGTCCCGCCCTTAGTTAAAAGTCAAGCGCCAAGATAGTTTGTTGTGTGAGTCATTAAGTTAACCAGAAAATGACGTCATTTTAATGATCATATGTAGTAGTAAAAGATAAAGAAAGAAAGAGAGATGGAAGTATATGAGTCTACGAATGATTAATACATTAAATAATACTCAATTGTATTGACATATTTTCTTTACACTGCACCTACTGAATGAGATAACTGGTCTTAAATAACTATAATAAAAAGTTTATTACAAAAAATAGTAAATTATTCCTTAACAAAGTGATATTTATAGAATTATTAATAAATAACCAAACTTATTATTCATTTTGTGATTAGAATTCGTCGTAATTTTCAAGGTAACAATGCTTTGAATGTTGTAAAGTATTGAGCACAGATCAGGTGTTCTAATGGTTTTTTATTGATTCTCATTTCAAGAACTTCTTCATATGTAAGGATAAATTTTCAAGGAGGATTTACAATAGAATCTAATTATTCAAACTCCACTTATCTAGACTGCCAAATAGATGGATCGACAAAAGTAGTGAGAAAGGTGGATCCACGTGATAGATAATCTCTCATAAAATAAACCAATCAGATTCATTTAACGAACTTAAATCATGACCACAACCCATATCTGAAACATATAAATATGAAATTTGGGAAGTGCTTCGAAAACCGATTTTGTGTAATATTTCGTTGATAAATTTTTTGCCATCAGTCTCTCGACTAATTTGATACAGTTTTCCAAGCAGTTCTATCTTGTGCAAGTCGTTTCATATCTACCTGTAACACCGTACTTTTTTGTAATTTGCTTTAAATATTCTAACCTTTGCCTCCCCCTACAATTCACTCCCTTAGTATTACCCTCCATTATTGATAGACCAGTACACGGATGCCTTAAGATATGCCCCACTGGCCTATCCCTTCTTCTGGTAAGATGTTTCCATATACTTCTTTCATCCACTCGTCTTAAGAACATCTAAATTACTTATTTTGTCCACCCATCTAATTTTTAACATTTTCCTATAACACCACATTTAAAAACTTCTATCCTATTCCTTTCTACACCCCCTAACACCCACGTTTCGCTCCTGTTTAATGTTATACTTCAAACTAAGTGTTTTAAGATATTTTTCTTAATTTGTAAATCAGTGTTTGTAGTCAGTAAGTTGGTTTTCATTTCAAAGGCTTTTCTAGTTTAAGCAATCCTACTTTTGATATCACTTGTGTTCTACCGTCCTTTGTTATTTTACTCCGTAGATACCAGAATTCCCCAACTTCCTGTAGTCTATGTTTTCGATGCCTACTTTTATTATTCCCATCTCTTCTAAACCACTCTTGCTGTTTCACAACACTTTCGTTTTGTTCTTATTAATTTTCATGAAGTAATCCTTTCTCATGATCTCATCCATTCTATTTAAGATGGAATTTAATTAAATAAGTAAAATATTAAAGTTAGTGTTACCAATAACTGGCAAAATATTTACAATCTAAACGTGTTGAAACGCGTTCACTGGCTTCTAATTTGATCTTGGATCTTCGATTTCAAAGATAGTTTTCGGTATTGAACATTTAAAAATCCTATGCTATTCTAACTTAACGGTTGAATGCATTGTTAGCTCTGTACTAGGCCTACTCCACAAAATGCACCGAATCGAATTTTGTACAGGATTTTTTTTTACGTCTGACTCTCCTGCAATTTCTGCTAATACAGACGGTGGATAACGATGATAATGAAATGGGTGATGAAAAAATGCCAGACCTGACCGGAAATTGAACCCAGGACCTCGGAAAGAATAGGAAAGAATCCTTTCGAGTTAGAGGTGGTCCGAATTTGTAGACCAGATCATTCTACCTATCTCATATCTAATTTATGATACTACCTAACGAAATTCTACGCGAGTAACTCTGCTATATAATATTATCATCTTTTTTCAGAATTCTTGAAAATTATTATTGTTACGGAACAGAAATCCAAAAAAAAAAAAATTTAATCCAATTTCTGCAAAGAAAGTTACGTAAACCTCTCAAAAACCGAAGAGAGCGTTATTATTGTTCCTTACATTAATGATTCAAACTGAGGTCAACTAGGTTTCATGTTTCCTTGTTTTCCTTGTTTCCTTGTTCCTTTGTTTTATTTGTACAGTCACAAATTGATGTTACGTATGTAAAGTTGCGAGAAAAATTAAATCTTTAATTGGTAATAAGACGTTTTAAATGGAATGGAGATTACTACCAAACGAACAGGTCTACCAGGAGACCGAATCGGTAATAGAAACGATGAGGAAAAAGAGAATATCCTTCTTTGGTCATATAAACAGAACACCCAAAAACAGAATCACAAACCAAATAGTCAGAAAACTCTACCAGAAAAAGACAGAAGTAATGTGGTTAAGAGAAATCAAGAAGGATATGGAAGAATTAGGCATCACTTTCGAAGATCTAGAAAATAAAACTGAACAGCTGAAATTATTAAAAGATAAAAAACATTAGATTCCAAGGAAAGGTACATAAAAGAGGAAGCAGGAAAGTGATCTTATCGGAAACAGAAAGGCAAAGAAGATCTGCCAGAATGAAAGAATACTGGAGGAAAATCAAAGAAAAGAACCAGAAGAGAGTGCCCAGAAATTGACTCAAGTAATCCACTGTGGTCTTAAAAGAAAAAAAAGACGTTTTAAATTAAATTGTAATTTTATTAATTTTATTAAACGCCGTGAAGCACATCGAGCCATTGTAGTAAATATATTTCGTGACATTAAAGAAATTAATTAAATTTTTGACAATGATTTACAATTTTCTGGTAAATAAATTAGTTTGTCACGTACAATTTTAAATGGCTTCTATTTTAAAATAGGTAAAAACCACGCGTACGTTGTGGAGTATTTTAATTATAAAATTCCAGACATAGCATTACCCTTATACCAATAATGTAAACAATTAGACTATAAATAGATTACATTCAGATGTTTTTATATTCTGTCAGAATTCTTAACCTACATTTCTTTTCTGTTAGTTTGTTTAAGTTGGTGTAACTACAGTAGGTTACGGTACAGTATCGTTGTGTTTAAACGTATAAATTTGTTCAAACCTTGGCAGGGATTCGGACCCCGGATCTTCCGCTTTTCAGTTAAGTGTAATCTAGCGTTGTAAACCATTGCGTCTCGGAAACAGTTTATTATTTTATTTTATCTTTGTAGAAATCTAATTTGTTATACGTTTGAACAATTTTCAATAAGAGTGAATCGATATACCATGACCATTAATATTGTTAAAAATAAAATATTAGTATCTACTGTCTTTGGATTCGATTTCCTTTCCTGAGCACAGGTTATCCCTTATTCAGAAAAGTAATTTCTGTTCAGTTAATTAAGAAACTTATATATATTTTAATTGATTTAGGTAATGATAAAAATAAGTTATAAATAAATAAATAAACACTTAACTACCGCGATCAATCAAAAGTTTATACGTAATTCTACGGGTAAACTACAGTTATTAAATATCATTTGTAATCTCGAAAGTTAGCTAAACCAGGCATGTTACATTTATTTTTAATTCGGAACCTTTTATTTTAAAACAACCACCCAATTTTAAATTTGATCGCTACTTGTGGCTGGAGTTTTAGTGTGAATTGGAAATGGACGTTTTGTTTATTAATTTTGTGCTGCATTTACTGTTTTGTTTATTAGGGATTATTATTCTAGGTTACAGTATGGAAACGGTGGGTAATAATTCCAGACCCTAGCTGGGAATCGAACCTGAGACCTTCCGCTTTGCAGTGCTGCGCAGTCTCTAACCATTGGACCAAGGAGGCGACCTTCTTAGATTTTACGAAACACTGTTATGTACATTGTAACTAACACAGACGATGAAGGGTGATAGATGAAGATGAATATTGAAAATATATTAGACCTGACCGGAAATCCAACTAGGGACACCTGGCATAAAAGCCAGTTGCGTTGACAACTATACCAACCAAGAACAGAAACATCCAGAGCTGTTTATTGTTTTTAAGTATAAATATCCATTGGTAACCATACGAAATCATTAGTTCAACCAGTATTACTTAACAAATTGAAAAGAACTCATTTTCATCTCACCCTTCAACTTATGAATAAATAATAATGTATGACACGGACGTAAAACTAAAGGAAACTATTACACAGCCTATTAAAAATGAAAAAGTTAATTTTCCGCTAATTATTAATTTAAAATAGTTAAGAGGAAAACGTTATTTACGTAACTTTTTGATTTAAATAGAATTAATAAACTGTTATAACCTAAAATAATTTTTGATTACTGTATTTTTAATTTGGTTTGTATCTACCCAATTTGTATCATTAATCGTAGTTTATCTGTAAAATTCTTAATAATTACATTCATTTAACTGAAAAATATACTATATTATTGTTAATATAACAATACATTTTACATTGTAGTTTATAAAAAAACTTACCATATTTCGTTGATTGGTAATCATACTTATTTCAATAAATTTACTTCAAAATTAAGTTAAATATAAAAAATTAAAAACATTTACTATTTCAAAACCACTACTTTTAAAACTAAACATAAAAATAATAATTGTTAAATTGTGTTATACACTAATATTATTTTTGATAAGAGTGCATAGTAGACGCGTTCAATCCAAAACCGATGACGAAGAGTGTGAAAATAACTTAAACTGCGCATGTCAGAGTTTAGCTTTACAGAGAGAATGAAGTATGAGTTGAAGAGAGAGAGAGAATTCGAGTGAGAGGGGAGATGATTACATGAAAGTTGATGAGAGATAGATAATGAATGTACATAACTACATTAACACATTTTTTTTTTAATTTATACAATTCTAAGAACGTGCTGTTGGTAAATTTTTAACAATTACGATCTGTAAAACAATGTATGGATTTTCATTTTAACCAAAAATGGTTAGCGATAATATTTTCTTTTTACTCACGCGTTCTTTTTTACAGGCTGTCATTTAATTGCACGGAAACAATTCCGAGTGCTGGTTCATACATAAAAAAAAGTGAAGATTTACAAAGAACAATATATAAATACGCTAAATTTTCTATCTGCCCAATATTTTATGTTATTAAAATAATAAAAAAATATATTACAGTGTAACCTCGATTATCCGTCAGTGTCGGGACTGTGACCCTGATGGATAACCGAATAGACGGATAACATAAAATTCACAATGCACATATACAGTATGTGGCCTAATTTCACTGTTGTTAAGAAGAAAATGAAACAAAACCGTTTACAACTGGATGATACACGTTTATATTATATATTAATAATAATAATAATCTTTATTCCACATAATATAATAGTCTAAAACATAAAGGCAAAATACAAATCAGTAGCCTATAATTACGAAACGAAATTAAATTAAATTAAACAAAATAGGAATTTTGTATAAAATGTGGAATTAGGTATCTCCTGTAGCAATAGCTGTGATGGAGATACCATCCATGAAAATACAATGTCAAAAATGTAGCAACATATAGACAATATTAACAAAAATATATATAAATATAACAAAGAGATAAAATAAGAATTAATACAAATTACGACAATCTTTGACCGAAAAGCAAAAGCGGATAACTAATCAAAAGTATCTAAAGAAATAATACAAATTTTTGTCTTACGCATATTAACAAAAACTCAACATTTAATAGTAAATAAAGAAAGTGAAATAAACTAACATCAGAAAAGTGTCTCAGTATCCTCAACCGTAAAAAGCCACTCGATCATCAATGTGGAAAAGCGTTTAAAATGTTTAGTATTTTCATATCCTTTGGTACGCCTAAGGTTTTACGTCCTAAATACAAATAAAACCGTTCAAATAATTTAATTTTAGGTCTCGGTGGTATACTAGTACAACTTTTTTTTGTAACAGTATATTTCTTTTACAATCTGTTTGTAAATACAAAAACTTTAAGCAAAGACGAGAAAATCTGAGTAATGTCTTTAGAATTAAAATAAAAACCACACTCAGTAGTGTGTTTCAACAAGACTAAACGTGAAGAAAAATATATAGTATGTATATTATGTACAAAACTAAACTTGATGAACAGTGAATCAACATCTTGAAACACGAAGTTGTTAAAGCTGGAGATGATGACGATGATAGAGATGATAACGATGCCTATTATGAGATGACGATGATTAGTAGTTGAAGTAAAAAAGGAAAAAAAAACTTTAAATGATTAACAAAATCGTAGAGGTAAGTCTAGTGTTTTAAAACGTTTCAGTCAGTGAATATCTTCGCTGTTGTCGAGGAGGTTAATTGCTAATGGATTAGTACAACTAAACTACAAAAACCTGGTTCAAAACTATAAAATGTTATTTAACAGTGGAAGGAGTTTCAAAATCTTTGAAATAAAATGTAAATAAAATCTTTGAATAAAAAATGTATTAATTTCTAGTTGTAATGTTCACTTTACTTTTTTAACGTATAGTAGTCATTTTATAATCTTTCATTATTATTAAAAACTTTTTTTTAATTTCAATTTCTTGAAAAGAATTTCATTGTATGATTTTTCTATGCGTTTCCGGTCTCAAAGTTCTTTATTTAAAATTAACTGCGTATTTCATAGAATATTTTCCCAGTAATTAATTTTAATATTTCTATCACTCAATAAATCACACTTGGCACGTGCGATTTGCGTTCTTTTCCTTTTTCCGCTGAGTTCGCTGACTTGTGGTATTGGCCTGCAGGAGGAGAGAGCAATACGTTCGCATTCAACGGTTTTCTGTGCGTGTGATTTCACTTTTGTCTTGGAAATTTTCTACTGCTGTTGATTTTTCACCAGGAGATTTCTCTCGGGTAAATTTTTCCATAATGAATTCTTAGTCGAATTCCTTAAATTTAATTGCCGAATTTTAATTTTAATTTTGGTTCTGGTTTTTGGTTACCTATTTATTATTTTGGCTTGTCAAACTTAACCTGATCATTTTGTTTATCAAATAATGCAGTGTTTTGATGTAATGTAATGTTTATTTAATTACACATACCTTAATTTTTTTTATTTAATTTAAATATAAATAATTTGGTTTATTTTTTTTATTTTGGGGATGTAGGGTTTTCCTGTTACTAAAACCTACATCCGACACTAAGTTTTAATTCAGAATATATTTTTATATTCTCTTTGGAGCTTCAGTCTTTTTTTGGACTTTAAACAAATAAAAAAAATGATTTAATACTTTTTTTAAAGCACTAAGTTTTCAGTTATTCTATGTTCTCTGGTAAATCACCCAATTCTTCAATTTCCTTGAGTCGCGATATTTCCTATTAATACGTTTTTATAAATCTTAAATTTTCCATTGACTAAAATATTTTGTTTAACTGAATTTCCATGCTAAATTTAGATCTCTTTTATTCCGTTATTAATTTTCTTTTTTTTCCAAATTAAGTTTTATAATTTACTTTGGAACTTTTCTAAATCTGTAATTTCGGGGTCCCCTCCTAATTTTTTTTGTTAGGACGCCTCGTTTTGTTTTAAATTGATTTCCGGATGATTTTCCAATAAACATGAATAACAATCCCCCCCATTTTATTAAATACGTAGAATTTGTTTTTAAAGTGATGTCTAATGTCCATTGTCTAAAAAAAATTTTAAGTTTTATAATCAATTTTTAAAGTTATAGATTTATCGATTTTTGTCTATCTAATAATTTATACTATATATAAAAGTAGGTTCCATAAAAATGTCTTTAATTTTTAAGAGTAAAAGGCTACACTACATTTTCTTTATAGTAAATATAAATATTTTACGAAGTATTAGGTTTTTCAAATGAAGTATTTTAGGACACGAAATTGCCTCAAATACCTTACGTCTTTTTATATCAATTTAGTTAAGTTTTTTTTGTTGATTATCTATTTAATTTATTTGTTTGTTAATTATTTCAAAGATTACTTTGTTTACTTAAGAAGTAGTTAACGTTTTTATGTCATCCTATTCGTTAAGCTTAATATTTTTATTGTTTATTCTCGTCTTTTATTTGATTAATAAATATTTCAAACTCACTTGATTTTATTTGTGTTATGTAATGAATTATTTATCTGACCCGGTATACGTATATTTTATTTTCCCGCTTCCGTAATTTGTTTGTGTTGCTCTATCGTAAACGTTAGTTCTTGCGGTATGGTTTCTACTGGTCATTTCCATGCCTGGTTCTTCTGACCACGGTGGTGGAGATTTTGTTTGCATCTTGTTCTATAGCCTCCGAATGTATCAGTTTTGAAAGACTTCATTTCAGCTGGCTGGTGTAATAAGTCTTAACTGGTACAGCTAATTAGTTAGTATATTTTATTTTTAAATTGGTGGCACGTTTGTTTCCCTTAACTAAATTGAAGGGGTCAGAAGACAATGCTAACCCTCATCAACATTATTTTACGCAGTCATTTTAAAAGTTTACTGAATTCTACAAATCATGTTTTTGAATTTTTGTTAAACGTTTGTTTTTTCTGTTAATCTAGGTTCTTAATATCGTAAATATAGCATCCTGTTTAAAACATGCTGTACATTTTATTTTTACAGAATATTTCAAAAAATTCATGCTGGTAATTTTTTGGGTTAGCACTTTCGTCTGTCGACCACTTCAACTGGTTATATAAATTCCTTACAATAAATACTTACTTTAGAAATTCTAGGTCTATATTTAAGATGTTCCAGGTTTACACTTAAAAAAAAATCTGGTAAGGAACACTCACACGACTTTCTCTTGCCAATGCAGATATTGAACAATATAACCTATCATTACTAATAAAACATTAGAAATAAACAAAAAAAACGAACCTCAAAACATAACCTAATTTTAATCATGAGTGAATGATGCAAAATGAAAACCAATCTTAGTTTGGCTTAAAAATACGGAAAATCACTCTTTCACGCTAAACTAGGCTCTGTAGAGAAGAATGCTTTAAAAATTACACGTTTGAAGATTTCAAAATAGCGGGTATTTAAAGCAGTTAATCTTTAATTATTTAATAAATTATTGATTTTATAAAAACATGTTCTACTAAACAAGGCCGGCCCGTTGGCGTAACGTTCAGCGCAACTGCCTTCTACGTCGGGGTCCCGGGTTCGATCCCCCATCATTTTTTCATCGGTATATTACCTCATATCATTACCTACACAGAAGCCAAGATTTCTTTTAAAAGAAAAAAAATTTATTCTGAAAGAAATTATCCCTCATTTGTTACTAATTTTCGTAAGAAAATAATTAAGTAATTGTGAATTTTGGTGCATCAATTCTTGGGCTGTTTTCCATTTCCCAACATAAAAAATCGTAATCCTAAGTTGACTGAAACGAAAATACAAAAAAAACTGCAAAATAGTCGAGAAAAATTTCAATAATTTTTTATAATTGAAATTTCTTACCTAATTGAAATATAAGAAATAAATTATATCAGTTTTAATAATTACAAAATTTTGTCATCTCTTCAACGCTTGTCGACGCTTTCTGATTTTTACAGTACATGGGATTGAGCGATTGAATACGAAAATGTCAACTAATAACTACCATCCCACGGGAAAACTCAGTTCGTTGACATTCAACAAATATTATTAAAACACTTCACTGAAATGTTTTGTAATAGTACATTCAACTGCTTAATCATTAACATGTACAATAAGCTGCGATAACATTCTAGTTTTTAGTTACGGTGTAAAAATTTAAAATTTAACCGGGAATAGAACTCAGGGCTTAGCGTTATGCAGTTGAATCGAGATTTTTGATTGTGATTTTGAATTAATTCTGATTTTCCCCATTTTTGCTTACTTTTTTGGATATTGTTATAGCAATAGGAATTAAAGTTGTATCAAGAATGTACGTATCAAATTTTAGGCTTACTACTTCTTAACTAGTAAAATTTATTTATTAAGTAATTACGAACGGCCTCATACCCATTTTTCCTGTCGTTGAAAATTATTACAAATCGTGAGTTTATATTTTTTTTAGTTTATCTAAAGTCGCATCGACAGCTAGGTCATTAGCGACTACTGTGAGTTTCGGTACAGTTACGGTGGGTTTTAGCATGTTTAAATTTCCGGACCTTTGCCTGGAATCGAACCCGGGACCTTCCATTCTGCAAGCTAGCGTGCTAGCCACTACACCATAGAGCGACAGTTATACGCAACGGAATTTTTTTGACTCTGGTTTTTTTACTTAAAATTTATAAATGTATTTGAAAAATACTTATTTTGTGATTGATGTACGAGCTTAACTGTATACTTTGACAACTAAGATGCGTGTATTCAAGCTCTTTGCTGGAAGAGCTTGAAGTTTACTTTGGGGTCCTAGAGTACTCATTTGCGGATAAATTATAAAACCCGAAAACATAAAAGCTGACTGTAAATCAAAATTTTACAGTAATTTTTTGTTATTTTATATTAAATTGTTAAAGGAAAACATTTTTAATCATCCATACAAAAATAGTGTAAAACTGGAAGAAATTTCGATAGTTCAATTCTTTAATAGGTAGCTAATTTTAGAATAGGATATTGCAACATTGTACAGTGATATTCTAGAAATAGTTAAGGGAATAAATTGTGTATTGCATAAAGTAGAGTGCAATGAATGAAGTGTTTTGAATAGAAATTCTCGGAAATCGAAACTAGTAGAATTGTTTGATTTTATTTTGATTCCTTCTACTATATTTATAAACCGGAGAAATTATTAGAAGCTCTCGATTGATTGGGAAACTATCAGACTGCACATATAAAAACAGTTAAGGTCTTTGTAGTGAATATGTTTTTTTAGATACTGAAGTCACGAGATGATGACGGTAAGATGATGCCTGAGCTAAGACGGTGATTTCGTGCGTGAAGATGGGAATTTTTCAATAACGCTTTTACCACGTAAAACACAAAACATGTAAAAAATTAATGATGAAATTTATGCATAAATATCCATCCTGGTTTACTTGCAACTTATTTTTTAATCTCAAAAAATAAACACCGTATTTTGACCCTACTTGATAAATACAACTGCTATTTTTACTTTGCCAGACTAATTTTCTTTGCTAAATAAATCAGTGATGTCATTCTAACTAAACAGCCAAGTAGGTCAGAATTATACATTTTAAAAATATAAACTAATATTTCTGTATCAAATAAATTACATTTTTAAAATAGCCGGTTAAAAAAAATAAATTACTTTACTTAATATAAAAAACAAATGGAACCTGTAAAACATATAGTAGTAAAAGTGTTAAGATCATCAATATTTTTTTCTCTTGTTATGTATAACAATTATGTTTATTTATGTAACACCACATTAGAATTCTATAATAATTAAGATTAATTTTTGTTAAGTTTTTTAAGCATGTGATGTGTAAAACTGAAAAATAGAAATTGAAGCGGTGAAAACTTTTGGCAGCAAGTGGTATTGAGTTACTGGAACCTCTATAAATAAGTTTCCTATGAAATAAGCAACTGAAATAGCTGGCTTGTTAATAGCATAAATAAAATTTGCTCCAGTTTCTAAATTCGTGTCAAAAAGTTCTGTACAGTTGCTTAACTAACATGTGCTTTTAATAAAATAAAAACAAAAGAAAGAGTTACGGAAAAATGCTTCTGATTTTTTTCATCTTTCATTAATTGTAAATCCGTTAAATTCCCTTTGAGAAATTTTATTCTAAATGACTTAATCAACTATTTTTATTCTCTCAATCATTCCGGAAGATTGTCTTCAGAAGGTTAAAAATCAACCGTATAAATATTTAAAACGATAAGGGATTTTTTCCCAGTCCGGTCTCAACTTCTATTGGACTGATTACGATCAACTTTTTCTTAAATGAGCGAGTAGCTTCACTCGAAGTTAATTTTTCCCGAATTACCGTTTAAGTTAGGAAATACATTTTTTTATTACAACAAAAAAAATCTTAATCTGTTTGCCACGGAACAATAAATATTGTTGTTGTTTAGGCCATGAGCCGAAAGGCTGGTTAGAACTTCTAGAGGCTTTACTTAGTAAAACGAGGAGTGAGGTGTTTAAAAATTGCCTTCCTCATTGAGTAGAAAACTATGCTTATCAGCATGCCAGGGTCACTGAAAATCATCTACTTTCCACCCTGAAAATGACACTTTCACTTCATTCACCACAGGGTCTGGATGAATAATAAAATTTATTACTCTGAGAGGAGAAAACTCTAACTAATGCATTTTACACCTTTACCTTATATGTTCGTAAATGCTTCAGTTATGGATGTAATAGGCTGACCATAAATACGATAAGAGGTCAAAATATTTACAATCAATCTGTTTTTTTTTGCGCCCTGGAGACTCCAGGAGGAGTATAGGACATGTCGTCAGATATAACACCTGAAATACGTATAAGAAACACACTATGTATCACTACTATCAAGAAAGAAATTCTTGTATGCTATAAAAAGTTTCACCGATCAAGTAATTTTTTAAATTTTTTTTTAAAGGAATTCAAATCCTCACAACACTTTAAAGATTGGGGTAATTTATTTAAGAATTTTCTCCCTGCATAAGTAGGTTTTTGTTCAAACAATTTTGTGGAGTGATTAGCCACATAATAATCATTCCTGTTTCTCGTGTTATGATTGTGAACATTGAAATTCTGCATAAAATTATTTTGCCTAACATACATAATCACCTCAAAAATGTAGAGACAGGGAACTGTAAGCAATTTAAGCTCCTTAAATAGTGGCCTGCATGAGGTTAGCTGGTTAGCTCCCACCATACACCTAATAGCTTTCTTTTGAATTTTAAAAACCCTATTCATATTACCCATGCTAGAATTACCCCATACTAAAATACCATAACTGATATGAGACAGAATGAGGCCATGATAAGCTGCCAGTAGTAATTTTTTATCATTTAATCTGGCAACTTGTTTTAGTGCAAATACCCCAGATGATATTTTACTTCAAACTTGATTGGTATAGAAGTCCCAAGACAAAGATCTATCTAGAGATACGCCCAGGAACTTCACTGTTTCTACATGCTCTAAACTATTATTATGAATAAATACATCCACTTCTCTACTTTCTTTAACGTTATGTTTATTTTTGAACTGCAAGTACTGACACTTTTCCCATTAACTGTTAATACGAGTAACATTTGATTCAAGAACTGCACTACGGACTCTATGTTAACATGTGTATTTACTTCAAGAGCATCTACCAGTGAACTATTTAGATCTGGGAAATGTTCACTCTAAAAGAAGTAGCTAGCAAAGAGTGAAGTATACTGCAACATAATTAGATGTGCGCATTAGAGGTGCACTTTCTTTTCATTTTTTCATTAAATAACGTACATCGTAAATACATCACGAACATCAAATCCCCGCGTCACTTGAAGACACAATACGGAAAAACTGAAAAAGTTGGTAGCTCCTAAGTATCTCAGAGAGATAATACAACCGAATACCAGCGAAAAGGAAGCGAACAACAGCACTAGAGGAAAGAAGGCCATTGCTATCCAAAGGACTCACCACTTGTAAACAAGAAAGCACTCTCAAGACAAGCCAAGATTAGACATTATAAAACTGTTATAAAATCAGGTGTCTATACGTGAGTGAATGCCTTATAATGAGCGGGAAGGTTGGTCTAAGAGAAGCAGAGAAAGTTGAAAAAAGATTCTCCGTAAGATAATGGGTCCGAAGATAGCAGACGGACAATGTAGGTTACGAGGTCGAGAAGAACTGTACAAGGAAAATAAACGATCATTGGAAACTATTAGAAAAGAAAACAAAAATTTTATGAACACCAATATAGAATGGTTGACAAAACAAATTTTCAAGACACTAAACAATAGACCTAACGTGTCGGATAAATGGTTTAAAATAAGTCAAAAAGGATATTGAGAAAACCGGAATAAACCGAACCAAATTCAAACAACTAATTACGGACTTTAAGGGCTTCCATTAAGAGCGAAAACAGAACACAGAGTGGACAGAAGAAAAGAGAAAAGACTACAGTGAACAAATGCTGAGAATATGGGTTGCAAAAATAAATTTTATAAACGTTTCAAGTCAGCTCACGTATTCTAAAATTGGCCCTATACGGAAAAATTATATACATCGGAAATTTATTGATTTTTAGTTGTTTCAGCTAATTCGGATTTCCGATCACTTGGATTCAAATAACTGGGATTCTACTGTAGCCTACGTTAAAATATGATGAAGGTTATTTGGTTAACTCATCGTTAATAATAACTTAACAATAAAGGAAGTTCAACTACTGTGAACCAACTTACAATGCAGTATGTATTTTTTAATAAGTAACGTAATAAGATATTATTAATTTGAGTTGCAGTGTTAGATAATACTTAGATAAATCTAGTAAACAAATACATTTATCTAGATTTCGCATAACCTTTACCTATTTACATGTATAATAAATACATGATCTTGAAAGAAATAATAAACAAAATACTTTCTCCATGACCTACATGTATTTCCAGCCAGAATATCAATATATATTGTATTTTATCTACATAAATTTAGAATAATCTAGTAGATAAAATATTCTAATATTGTTTTAATGGCTAATAATGTTAAATAATTAATTGATAACGAAATATAAAAAATATACATTTCTGGTTTTAAACTTTATTCGTGTTTGGTTATATTAACCAAATGTTAAACTACGTAATATCGTGACATCATATATAAAATACAACTTTAAATATTTATCTACTAAAAAAAATATTTGTCTATGGATTGTTTTTTTTTTGGAACTACATTAACAACAACCAGCTAATGTGTTAAATGATCATCGATTTCTAGACTTGTTTAGCTTGAACAGAAACAATCTGGGTGTGTATTCAGTGAGTTGCCGACAGACTGGGATAACCCGGAGAAATACAGAAGAATTCATTGATAAATCACGGATCTTGAATATTATTCATAAATTGGAAGCAAACGAAATGAACTATTATGCATAGTCTATCGCTGTTATTTACCAGCTGCATGCGTGCCTCCTCCTATTAACCAAATTAAAATAATGGTTTCTTCAAAATTTACAGCTTTAAGATGCATTTTAGGTCAAAATTTAACAAAGTGCCCGATTAAAGAAAGTAAAAATTAAACCTACATGGTTTTTTATCATGCGTAGTTTTTGATTTACTGTTGAAAATTCGTTCATTTATTTAAATTATTACTGTGCACCTTATAGAATTATTTTTATAGGTAAGAAAAGTAGTATTGTTTTCATGTCGATTTTTCGAAATCGAGTTTTCGCTAGAAGTATACGTTTTCAGGCTCCCTGAACCCAAAATACATGTTTTAAGTGATTGCTCTTTGTGTCTGTGGGCGTATCCTCGTGTACAAAATATTTTAAGAACGAAATAGTGTACAAAGTTGAAACTTGAAAATTAAATTAGGTATCATATGGGGACCCAACACTTAAATTTTCATCAAAATTGGTCTACAGGAAACAATAGTTTATCCGCGTAATATTTCACTTTTTGCGATTTTCTCAAAAACGGCTGCTACGATATTTAAAAAACCGCCTCATTTACTAAATTTTTTATGCTCTACAAGCACAACAAATCAGTCAGTCAGTGAGGGCCTTCCAATTTATATATATACGTATAGGCCTACAGATTTATAAAAAAATTTGTTTGAATGAAATTATTTTGTACGAAGCACCCGTTTCTTAGATTAAATTTACAATTTCTTAACGAATATTAGTATAAAAATTGTAAAATTTAAAATTTAAAATTAGTTTCACACCATTATTTTTTCATGTTATGAGTACTAAAATTAGCAATGGTGAATATTTGCACCTGGTTACTTATTAATTAGTTAATTAAATATCTATTTAAGTTATTCTATGAAACTTAGTATGTAATTAAATTAATTTATTAGACAAATTAGTTATTGATTGATTAATAAGACTAACCTGGGCGTATGTTCTGTTATAACCCGTTTTAGAAGGATGTAATTGTAATGCCATCACGGGCAGACACAGACTAAAATGAGTAAAAAGTGAAAGTTAATATCTAACTGTAAACTGTAAGACTGTACTTGACCTCTATTTCTTGAGTGCTTAAAAATGATAGCGATACCCTACCCGTAATTTATAAAGCATTATTATTGTTTACACTTAACTGTAATATGAGTCAGTCTGATATGTATGGTTTTGGAAGAATAATTCAGAGACAATGTTAGTTTTTGTTTCTACGTCAAAGAATTTTTAAGGGTTTCAAAAGTTTAATAACTGCAAATATTTTATACTAAACTTACTACAAGTCCGTAATTTTACTTTTTCTTGCTCTATATGAATATAATATAGGGAAGGACATTATTGTTTTCATGTAGATTTTTATAAATCGCGTTTTACCGGAATTACACGTTTTCAGGTCACCTGCATCCCCCCCATCAAAAAAACATGTTTTTAACGACTGGTCTGTGTGTGAACAAAATTACTGATTTTCTGTAATTTTCTCATCAAAATCGGTAAAAAAGGTAATTTTTTTAAGATTGCAGCCTTAATATATGCATTTTTACGACAAATGTGTAAATAATTATTAAATTTATAGAATATTAATAAACCTACAACTTTTATTTCAAACATTTTTTTCTACATGACTTAGTTTAACATCAATTAGTGATTTTCCGTATTTTTAAGTCCTATACAGATTTTTCATTATGCGTCATTCACTCACGATTAAAATTAGGTTATGTTTGTTTTTTTATATTGTTTACTAATAATTATACATAGATAATATTCTTCATTAGTAACATTGACAAAAGAAAGTCGTGTGAGTGTTTCACACCGGAGTTTTTCTCATACTTATTTTAAAAAGTTATTTAGTTCTACCATTTAGAAAATTGACTTTCGCTTATAATTCAGTGACGTTTGCAGAATCTGAAAAAGATTTACAGAGGCGATTATTCAGTTGTATGTAGCTCAATATCTGAACGATACAACCTCCTGACTTTTTTAGAAACAATAAAGGTTTTAAAAGTACCGATCATATCAAAAGCAAATACAATTTTTTTTTTTTTGTTATGGTTTAACGTTCGACTGTTTTGCAATTTCTGCTAATACAGACGATGAAGGATGAAATGATTTTTTGTTACGTATGAAAATATGCCGTGCCTGAATGGGGTTCGAACCCAAGACCACATGATGAGAGACGAGCACGTTACCAACTACGCCAATGCGGCTAGCAATGACAAATGCATTTCAGATAAATCAAATACTGGAATTAAAACTGACTACTACTTTTAGTAACGTTTAGATTTTTCTTGGTTTTAAAATGTATTTGTATGTATTGTAAGTCATATCATACGCGATTACGTTGTTTGGTGATACAGTTTGGTAATATGTGTTACAATTTTGAAACCCTAGTCAGGAATCAAACTCATAAAATTACTGACTAAGCCATCAAGGTGGTTGAAATGTCTATTTATGAATTAAATTACATTAAAAATATTGAATGAGGATTTATTTTTAAGGAATACAGGTTAATAGGGCAGTTTAATTAAGCCTTATTTAACCTTGGTAGACTTAATAAGGTATACACAAATGCGTGGACTACCTATTCGGCTGCTTACAAGTACGGACATCAGGGACGTTTGTTTATAAACAATGTAATAATAATAATAATAATAATAATAATAATAATAATAGTGAATTTTATTATCCTCTCAATATTACAAACATTTACTTATACAATACACTTAATACTAAACTTAACTACAAAGAAAAAATAGAAAAATAAAATAAAATAAATCAATTCAATTTACTACTGTATTCACTTATGACATGACCTAGAGGCCGTCTGCCAGGTTGAAGACACTAAAACAAAAACCCTACATTAATTAAAACATTATAAGTAAATTTTAACCCTCTTGTTTTAATTTATTAAAATTAAAAAAAAAACTCATTTGATTATTTGTTATCAATAGGTAAGCCTTATTACCCACACCATGAAGCCCCCCTGTATTCACAAAGGAGAAATGCACACCCCGTAAAGAAAAATTTATTAATCTTCACTAAAAAGAAAAAAAACCAATAACTACTTTCAGTAATTAAATTCTGTGATCAGATATTTTCTATACTTGATTGCAGCCCTCACGTATCCTACTAGACTGTACCAATTTTCACCATTTAAGTAGCTCACCACCCTTCCCTCTTCAAGAGTTGTAGCCCCCAACCATACCAGTCTAATATCTTTCAAAACAAGACACCTACCGATAAAATGATATATGTCTTCTACCTCACGGGCATTGCACATTGAGCATAATTTTGCGCCCCCCTCCCTACCTGGACTATCATTAAGCCCCAACACCCCTACCCTTGTTCTAAATATTGTACTGATAAAACGCCCATCATATTCATCAGCTATGTATGTTGTTTCCCCCAAATCCCACTCAAGTTTACCATACCTACTCTGCCTTGCCCTTTCCATCCATCTACCTCTCGTGGACTCCCTCATACTAACCAAAATATTTTCTAACTGCAATGGCCAATTGTCACATCCCTCAATATTATCCTGTAGCTCACAATTGTACTTTGCTGCCAGATTTAGCCATGTCTTAAACCACCCGACTTTATGCTTAATTACCAGCCTTGTCAATTTAAGAGGCAGCCTGCTCTCCGGCATCCTTAAAACTTTCCTAATATAACCAAAATGTATTTTCAAAACATATTGTCTAATCAAATCCACTCCAGTCTCCAAGTAAATTGCATAACTCGGAGTGTACCTTGGTAACCAAAAGATCCTCTTTAAAACATACCGCTGAAACTTTTCCAGCTCGTCCACTCCTTCACATCCCCAGACCTGAGCTCCGTATGCTATTACTGCCCTACTAACTGAATTAAAAACCTCCCACTTACTAGATACTGAGACTTCAGCATTGGCTAAAAGGTTATTCCACACATTATTCAGAGCGAATTTAGCAGTCGTGGTTCTTTCCTTAAAATGTGCAGAAAGTGATAATAAAGGTGTCAGTGTTATTCCTAAATATTTATAGTTATTTACAACTTCTATCGGCGTTTGATCAAATGTCCATCTTTCCCTCTTCCCCAATTTCCCCCCTCTTCTAAAAACCATTACCTTTGATTTATCTAAATTGACTTCGAGATTCCATTTAACACAATACAACACTAGCTTGTTAATCATACCTTGCAGTGCTTCTGGATCCGATGCCAACAGCACCAAGTCATCTGCATACAACAATAATCTAACCAATACCTCATCAATTTTTATCCCTCCTCCCAATTCATCATACAAATCATTTATAAACAAAGAAAATAACAGTGGCGATAGCAGACACCCTTGCTTGACTCCTGCAACTGTTTCAAAACCCTCTGTTAACCCTCCACTACACCAAACAAACGACTCGGTATCAGTATACAAACCTTTCAATATACTTATAAATTTACTACTTAACCCCAATGAATACAATTTATAGAAAAGCGCATGCCGACTCACATGGTCAAACGCTGCTCTAAAATCTACAAAGAAAACATATAATTTTTTACCTCTCTCCTTCAAGCTGAGATTAATTGTACATAGCAAATTGAAAATGTTATCTGTGGTAGAATAACCTCGCCTAAAACCTGCCTGACATTCATTTAATAATCCATTCTTATCTACCCAATTAACTAACCTACTCAACAAAATACCCGTAAATAGTTTTGCAACCACATTTATGAATGATATACCTCTGTAATTATTCACCAAATTAACATCCCCCTTCTTATGGATCGGAAAGATAATGGATTTTGTAAAACTTACTGGTACCTCTTCTGTGTTTAATATGTTGTTAAATAATTTCACCACACGTCCTAAAAATACTTCTGGTGCATATTTAAAAAATTCATAGGGTACTCTATCCATCCCTGGAGCTTTCCCATTTTTAGCTTTCTTTAATACTACAAGTAACTCTGGTAACCCTATCTCTTGATCCAGCAACTCATCTACACAAAATGGTGCAGCATACATAATTTTACTTGTTGCTGTTTGCCCCGTTAGCAAATTTTTAAAATAACTAACCCATTCATCCGCTTTTATTCCTGGATCGCATTTGAATACTCTTTTTTTAAAATATCTCACGCATTCCCAGAAAACCCTAGCATCCCTAGCTCCTTTAAATTTCTCTATTACCCCAGCAACAAAAGCGGCCTTTTTCTTTCTACACATATCTCTGTAATAGTACCTAGCACTCAAATATTCATTTTTGACTTCTCCCGCGTTACTTTTTCTATACAAATTTAATAGACAAAAAACCTGAATTCTAGCTTTTTCACACTCCTTATCGAACCACTCCTGCTTTGCCTTCCTCTTACCACCACTCAATACATAATTTGAGTTCCCCGCAGCGCTAGAAATCATCTTTATTAAATAATTCACTCCCTCACCCCCCTTCAACGGCACATCACATTCCTGTACACATGCCAACATTAACTTTTTTCTATATCCATTTATCCCTCTGTCTGACCACAACAGTTTCGGCAGAAGTGGTAAGATATCCTTCTCTCCACCCACCGGTCCACAATACACCTCCACCACCACCGGCATGTGGTCTGAGAAATACTCCAAACCAACGCGAAATGACTTAATTATACCCAAACAATCCAATCCCACCGCACACAGATCTATCACAGAAGATCCTTGCCCCCCAAGGTATGTAAATTCCCCACCATCATCCCCATGCACGCGACCATTTAAAATTATCAAATTTTTGTTCTCAAAGAATTCCAGCATATATCTCCCCTTTACATTTAATATACTATCCTTAGACCTTCTAACAGCACTCAAACCACAGTCTCGAAATAATTCCTCGTCTACAGTCTGTTCCATCCCCACACGCCCGTTGCAGTCCCCTAACAATATACAATTTTTATTGCATAGATAGCCATCAAACAATAATTCCAGGTTTTTAAAATCACTTTCCCAGTCTGCAAAATTCCCCCCACTTAAATAAACCGGTATCAAAAAGTATTCCTTACCTTTACTATACATTTTTATTATTTCCTCTTCTCCAAAGTTTTCAAAGCATAAGACGCCCTCCAATTGATATCTGTAACCTAAAACCAAACCCGATTTTGCCCTTCCACGTTCTGAACATCTATATGCCGGTTTCCATGATAATTTATAACCCTGGAAATATTTACCCCAAACTGCTACATCTTTTTCCTCCACAAAAGTTTCCGTGAGGCAGAAGACATCATAATTACTAACAAAACTGAAAAAATCTAAATTAAACCTCTTACTCTTAAGACCGCCAACATTATAATACATCATGCTGAGTACAAAACCCTCTGAAATACTATTTACATTTACCACACTCTCCTTTGGAATATTATTTACATTTACCCAATTTTTTAAACTATTTACCTTCCTACACCCACTCTGGCAGACAAGCCCTTGCTAATCTCTCTCCTGCACCACCTTCAACAATTCTGAGACATCTGTCACCCCCAGCAACCCTGCCAACCTACTGCGCCCATCCGAACCCTGTGATACCAAATTCATGTCCTCCGTCAACGTAAATGTACAACCCTCAACTATCAAACGATCCACATTTATAAACACTCTCTTATTCTTATCCATCCTAATTATTTCCCTCTTTAAATTAAACAATTTTGCCCTTTTATTTCGCGTATCAATGGAAAAATCTCTGTGCACATAGTAATTTGACCCCTTTAACTTCTTTGTTTTACTTAATATATTGTTAATATCTTCGTCATTGGGCAGATGCACTATGATAGGCCTGATGTTTGAACCACCAACCTCCCTTCCTAGAAAGTGAGCTCGGTTAATCCCAATGTTATCCTTAATACCCAAAAAATTGACACAGAAATCCTTAACACATTTTTTTATATCATTTTGGGGACCACATTTTAAATTTCTAAAAATTAAATTATTCCGACGCGATCTATTCTCTAAATCATTCAACCTATCATTCAAAAATTCATTCCTACACATAACTTTATTCAAGTCCTGCTTTAATTTCTTATTTTCTTCCCTAAGACTGTTTAGTAACACTTCAACAGCAGCTAAGTCCTCCTTAGTAGCTAAGATCTTCAATTTTTCATCTAACACCTTGGACATTACGTTTTCCATGGCCAGCAGTGATTTCTTGTCCTGTGCCATTACTAAACTTCTTTCACGCAATAAATCTAAATCTTCTGGTGAACTATTTGATCTCTGTCTCTTAGCGCACGTTCTACGTGGTGTAAAATATTTTTCAATGCCACCCGACATCAATTACCTATTCACAACTTATTTTTTTACTTTCCCTGTTGTTTATTTACTGTTTATATTTTATTCTAATTATATTGTTTGTTTAATACCAATCTGTTATATTTTATTTAACAAATCCTATCAGTTCATTATTACTGTGATAAGCACTATTTATGTCCACAAAATACTGTAGCCTGCATACTTTCCAGTACAAACCAGTCACAATTTCAAATATAATCGTTTAACATGAAAACAAAATTACAAGTGTATTTTTCCTCCTAACAATTGATTAGGCCACTAAATAATACTCAATGACAATCACAGTTCAAAGTTCAAAAATTAAATACCACTGTCTTTAATCCTTAGCCAAGAAAAAATATTATTTTTACAAATAAAAAAGAAACTACAGTCGCTATCACCATACTGTTCACATAGTCGCATTCACCAAATTCTCCCACACAACTTGATACCACATTTATTTTCACTTTTACTTTTATTCCAACAGAATTTACACAAAAGACTAGAGCACAACTTTACAACCAATTCAACAACGTTATCTTCCCCCTCCAACCTAAACAATGTAATACAACTATGCTGAAGTTTATTAATGTTATGATTTTAAAACTTCACTTGTCAAAAATATAGCCTTAGTGTTAGAATTTCAACTCACCAAAAACCATATTACCTTTGCATTTAAAAACCTCTAAAAAACCTGGTGTGAAACACTCGCACTACTTTCTCTTGTCAATGCAAATAATGAATTATATAACTTAACATTACTAATAAAACATCAGAAACAAACAAACTAACCTCAAAAATCATAACCTAATTTTAATCATGAGTGAATGATGCAAAATGAAAATACCTTAGTTTGGCTTAATACTACGGAAAATAACTCTTTCACAATAAACTAGGCTGTGTAGAGAAAATACTTTAAACAATAATTGTAGATCCTATAAATATTAAAGAATTATAAAAATATTATAGAATTTCCTATACATTTTAAAGGGAAAGTTTTATTGCTAACATAAAAAGATGCACCAGTACCAAATCTTAAGAATTTTGATTAAAAGGCCTGGATCGACTTTAAGTTACTTTCTGCCGCTACTCCAAAGAGGTGATAACCAAACGTCTAGATTAGTCTCAAAAGGGTTTTTTTATAATAAAATTTTGAAACGGAGATTCAATCTTGATCGAGGGTTAAAGCAGAAGAGTAGCTTCTTTCGGTGGTTATGTACTAAACGTTTTGTACGCAGATGATGCTTCCAAGTTAGTCGCCCGTCAAGCCACAAGCAAAGATATCGCACCACGCTAGGAGAAAGTTAAAATAGTTTTATGTAAGTTACCACTAATTTCATTAAGCAACTTCGTTCATAAACTGAACATAGGAAACTTTTTGAAGTTCAAAATATCGTGGTGCATTTGAATCTAACTGAAAAAAATTTACGTTTTCAGCCATAAGAAAGTTATCCATTAGGTTAAAGAATTTCAAAGAGATATTTTTGAGTTAACAGTTACTTTATATTCTGCTATTTTAAATGGGAAAAATTGAATATATGTCGTTTCATTAATTAAATTCTTCTTTAATGATTTTTTTCTTTTAAGACCTCATAGGATCACTCTAGTTCAAGTTTAGGTTTGTTCCAGTGTTGGGTTTCTTTGAAAAGCGCGCTCCCCTAAGTGTGGCTTCCTTTCGTTTGGCCCACATTTTCTTAAAACGTTCCGATCTCTGTTTCCGGTCTTTGTCGGTAAACACCCTGTTGTACACTCTTCTGGTTTTTGGTTCGAATGTTACCATGTTAGTCTTGACTAGTTGGTTGTACTTAGCTGATTTTGTTAGCAGGTCTTGTTTAGTGATTCCAAGTTCCTCCACATCCTTCAGCCACCTAGGTCTCGACACCTTATTCCAAAAATGGTTGATCAGCTGGTCCACAAGTCTGAACTTTTCGGCTCTGAGTATGTGTCCTAGGAATGATATTATTTTCTTTCTAAAGTTATTTGTTAGTGGGGGAAATAGTTTGTAGATTTCATTGTTTAGGATTAACCGTCACTGTCCTTCCACCATGTGCCTTTTGTTCATGCACTTCCTAAATATTTTTCTTTCTATTTTCTTAATTCTATCGGTGTCTCCTAAGCGATATGGCCCGAATAACGTTTCGCTGGAATAGTGGATTCCTGGGAGAACTATATTTATTAATAATAAAAAAAGTCTATTACAATATTACTTTTTCGCTAAGAATTTCATTTCATATTATACGATATAACAAAAGACCTATTTTTATAAGTATAATTCGTTTGACTTTTCAAATGTACCCTTTCTTTTTACTTTTTATTTTTTTATAATTTAATGGTCAGTATAAAGAGGACAAAGGAAACGGAAGTAACACCAGCCGTGACTATTTACTTCCTTTATCTTATTATTCTATCACAAATACGGGTGAGCGGTAATTGTTTGAAAACTCCATGAACTGTACATTTAGTTGTTTAACTTTTACGAGGACTCTTTTATATTTTATGTATTTATCGATAAACATAAAACATAATAGTTAATGTTAACTATAAAATTTATGATAAGCTATAGTTAGTCTTGCAGTAATTTTTATTTTTACCAAATGGGAGACCTTATTGTTTTTATTACACCGTTATTTTATAACCATAGGCATTTTTATACTGAGCTAGTAAATAAAATTGCTGTTGTTGTTTAGAGTCTTTTAAATAATTAACATCTCTGTAAGCTCTTTTCGCAGCTCACACATATTGAGGATTATTTCACTATAGACTATTCTTATTTCTTCTATTCATTAACTGTCATACTTCAACTCTTTATGAACGCCCTTAAGACGGTTAAATCAGTAGACTACTTAGTTCAATCCAACAGGTTTTCTTGGTCTGTTCCAATTTTTTCAAAGTCTTTTTGACGTCAAACCCGATAAATCGTTCAAAGCCGAGTACCTGCCTTAAGTTTACTTTACAATCCTAAAAATCTGGTGTGAAACACTCACACGACTTTCTCTTGCCAATGCAAATAATGAACAACATAACCTAACAGTAGAATAAAATATTAGAAATAAACAAAAAACTAACCTCAAAAATTACGGAAAATCACTCTTTCACGCTAAACTAGGCTCTGTAGAGAAAAATGCTACAAGTAAAAGTTGTAGATCTTTCAATTTCCTATAAATTTGATTACATACACTTTTGTCGTAAAATGCATGCTAAGGCTGAAATCTTTTTAAAAAATCAATTTTTTTACAAGTTTCATGAGAAAAAATCAGAAAATCGCTAATCTACCGCTAAACTAAGCGTTATAAAAAATATTTTAAATTAAAGTTGTAGGATTTTAAATTCTCTACAACTTTTTTTTTTTTTTTTTTTTATTTAACGTCGCATCAACTACAAGGTCATTAGCGACGACGTTGGGGTGTAACTGTGTGTGATGAGGATGAAATGATTTTTTGTAACGTATGAAAATATGCCATGCCTGAGTGGGATTCGAACCCAGGACCGCATGATGAGAGGCGAGCACGTTACCAACTGCGCCAATGCGGCCGGCTCTCTACAACTTTTATTACATCCATTTTTGCGCTTAAATGCATATTAAAGTCGCAATCTTAAAAAAAAACAATTTTTTTACGAAGAAGCAGCCTTCCCAAGGATTTCAGAAGATATGACTCCTACCCTGTCTTGTAGAGCATAAAAAATTTAGTAAATGAGGTGATATAAAAAAATGGTAGAAGCCGTTTTTGAGAAAATCGCAAAAAGGTGAAAAATGACACGAATAAACTACACTTCCGGTGAAACGATTTTTATGAAAATTTTCGTGTCAGGTCCTCTAGTGGTATCTAACTTAAGTTTCAAGTTTCAACATCGTACGATTTTCCGTTTCTTGAGATATTCTGTTCACACACACACACACACACCAATCGCTAAAAAGATGTTTTTTGGGTTCCAGGGGGTCTGAAAACGTGTAGATCCGGTGAAAACTCAATTTCGAAAAATCGATTACCTAATACTTTCCTATATTACATTTTCCTTCCCTATATATTCATTTAGGACAAGAGAAAGTAAGAAACGTTCAAGTATCACATGAGTGTTATACAACTAACACGTGGATATGTGAGTGTGAATAAGAGAGAGTGAGGGACGAGCGAAAAAGAGAGAGAGATGGTTTCATAAATGAACTCGCACGAGCCGCTGCTGCCCTAGGCTTATTTTTAAAAAGCTAGTTAATGCCTTTCTGACATCATACGTTCGTGATCTAATTTTTTAACTTAAAGTTGTTTTTTATAATAGAATTCAGTGTTAGCTCCGCTGCCATTTTACAAATGTTTTTGCTGTTTGTCAAATAGACGATAGCCAGTCTTTAGTCTGGACAATTTGGAATTTATCCAAAATTGTAACAAACAATGAGTGAAAATCTTGGCTTCAAAATTGGAACAGAAATGACACCTTTTGAACTTAATTTTAAAAAATGTTGGGTAATCTTTTTAATTAATAGTAATGTCATTTAGAAGTCAAATTTTTTCACACGCTTGAATTTTTATCGTTCTAGCGAATACCTGGATGACATTTTTGTCTTTCTCAAATTTAAGCAAAGACTGTACTTTGTATCCCGCCAATGTTAAATTTGCTATTTTTAGGTCCATTTTTCATAGGATTGGTGAAAGATACGAAAATGAAACTTTACACACTTACAGTTGTAGGGTGGTTTTAGCTACTGATTTTCTTTCAATTTAATCTGTTGGACCATAAAGTTTTTAAAAGAATAATGAATAACATAAAATTTTTACAATTTTTTTCTACGTTTTTTGCATATTACTAATTTTTTGAGCACCTGAGGAAGTAAAAAGAAAGCCGGTGAATGTGCATGTAGCCTACGTGATAATTAACCGTTAAAAATTTCAGCTACGTAGGTTAAATGGTTTCTGAGAAAAACGTACTTAAGTGTTAAAAATCTAAATTTACGGAAAAAGGCACAAATGAAAAACAAAATGTACACAAACAAGTTTAATTTCCCATCAACAGTTGGTTAGAAAGGTGCACCAATAGTGGAGAATATTAAAAATAGTGAAGCAGATATTAAAAAAAAAACTAAATTTCTTTTTGCACTAAAACGAGCAATATAAAAATATGAAAAATATTTGTTCTTAGCGACATGTTAATTTTTTAGGACAAACCTAATAAAAACTTAAATTTTTTCCATTAAAATAATTTTTTGTCGTAATTTAATGTTTGTGGTAGATCTAGGTCTAAACTATTAAAAAACATAAAAAAACCGAAAAACTAAATTTTTAGTTAAAACCATCATACAGTCTCCCCTTAACGGTAAACAACAAGCAGAGAAATACATTTTAAAGATCTCATAACTAATGCCTGTTATAATATGCCCGTAACAGGGAGGTGGAGTTTTAGATTATTTGCACTCGATCTGCTAGTTCCAGGGCTAAAAAAATAGTTCGGTTTCTTATCCCATGGTCAGGCAGTTATAGCCTATGACTGAAGCATTTAAGAACAGAATTGGAAGAAGTGCAAAAGAGCTTAATTAGAGTTATCTCCTTTGAGAGTAATGAATTTCATTATACAGCCAGACCCTGTGGTAAATGAAATGAAGGTGTCATTTGCAGGGTGGAAAAGTAGATGCCTTTCAGAGGGCATGGCATGCTGATAAGCATACTTTTTCTCTTCAGTGAGGAAGACAAATGGTAAACCACCTAGATCCTCGTTTTACTTAGTAAAGCCTCTAGAGGTTCAAACCAGCCTTTTGACTGATGATGTAAACAACAACAACATAACTAATTTTTAGAGCGACAATTTTTTGTACAACAGAAACTGTACGATGTAAAATTATGAATTCCAAACAGTGTTGTTTATTTCAACAGGCGAAAGGATGGTTTGAACCTCTAGAGGTTTTACTAAGTAAAAACGAGAAGTGAAGTGGTTTACTATCGCCTTCCTCACTGAGTTGAAAGAGTATGCTTATCAGCATGCCAGGCCCTCCGAAAAGCACCTACTTTCCACCCTGCAAATGACACCTTCTCTTCATTCACCACAGGGTCTGGCTTTATCATGAAATTCATTACTATCAGAGGATGCAGAGAACGTGGACTGCAAAATGAGCTTCCAGAAACGTCTAAAATCACCTCAAGTGGTCTAAAAATGGCCCTATACGAGGGGGAAAAATACCTTGAACGAACTAGATAGGTATCTTAATTACCTAAGATACCTAAGAAAAATAGAGCTTTCAATTAAAACCACTTACGCCTAAAGAGTAAAAAGAGGGTAATCACTAAAAGAAAAATATTTTTATTTCTTTCGAAATAGATAACCTGCAGTTTTAAAACTCAACATGTACAATAAAATACAAATAGTTATTTTTATACATCCATTGATGTTTGTAAGCCCAGTTTTAACTGGATCCTTCCGAGGCAATAATAAGCCTAGGAGCGTGTGTTGTAATTACTAGTTAGTAAATTAGATAAAAATCAATTTACTTATGCTATATTACTACAATAATTTACCGTTTTTTAAAAAACGCGTCCTACTAAGTAAAACATAGCTTCGCTTATCGATGTTTTACATAATCGATGTTTATACACCGCTGTTTCCGCTTCGTAATTTTGTTACGTTTATCTTTACTTTTAATTACATTTTATTTATAGTACAATGCATAACCTAAAAAAAATAAAAAGTACCCATTTGTTAACGTCAATAGAAACAAAAACTAATGTTTTGTAGGTTATTGACCGCTAAAAACGTATTCCTTTACTGTTGTATATTACCATTGTAACTTTTACCTCCAAACCGAAGCTCGAACAAAAAACTGTACCATGCACGTACGCATGCGTACAATAGAGTTTATACTCGTACAATAAAAAACAGTTTTATACAAAGTGATATTTTTACAGACTCATGAAGTTACCATTTTTCATTCACATCCAATTATAAAATAGGTTATAAATACAAGCTATTTTATGTTTTCAACAGGGTTACAAAAATTGATGACTTTTATGTAAGAATTACCTAGCTAAATAGGTATTAAATTTTGTATTAGATTACCCATGATTCAAAAATGTTTAAATATAATTAAGTACAGTAATAATTCGTGCATCCAGATTAAGTGGGACCAAAACTATCCGGATAATCGCATATAGGGATAAACCGGAAACAATAGAAGATACATAAAACAAAATGTAATAGAAAATCGTTTAATTATACTTATTTGGACAGAAACACACAACAATATGTTTATCATAAAAATATTTACAAGTGTGTAATTTTTCTTTACGAAATATCACCGTTGATGAGCATGAGTGTCGTAGTGAAACCTTAAAGGTTTGGGGGCCCTGAAAAGGGCTGTTTAAGTTTGTGCAACTAGATGGGAAGAGTCGGTTGGTGGTCGGCTGTGGCGGGTGTAGTCGTCGTGGCGTTCGAGGAGGTGGACGACACAGCAGTACTGAGTCGATGGCTGCTTCGTCGGGAACCCGGTGGGGTGGAACGCTCGCTTGAGGGATTACCGTGGGCATCGCTCGTGGCAGCGGGTGATGATGGTTCCGGTCGACGGCGGTTACGGTGTTGGATCAGCGAGCGGAAGCATCATCTTCTCTCTTGCGGAGTCGTTGATGGATCTTCACCGCAGTCCGATGGTTGTTCTTTGGTCGGAGCTGTAGAGTGGAATGATGATCGGGCTCAATCCAAGGCGTCTTATAACTTATAGTAACCAAAGGGGCGGTTACTAGCCCTCTGCAGTGCCAACAAAGGTCTGTTCGCATTTCGGAATCTTTGTTGGCCGAGAAAATAATAGTCTACCTAATCAAAGGGGACCACGGTGACAGAAGAAATCATTTATTTTTCTCTTCTTTACTTCTGTTTTGCGTTTATAGGAAGCACGATCGCGTAATCGTTTCACCATAATAAATTTAACCGGTGAGGTGTCGGAGTGCTGTTCCAAGTATACCATGATACCAATGATGACTTCCACGCAAAAACATACATGCGTGTGATTTTTACCTCGATGCACTAATGCTTAACAGTCCATTGTTGTTGTTTAAGTCATCAGCCGAAAGTCTGGTTCGAACAGTACGTACACATTATAAAATTTTGATAAAAATGTAAAATATTAAAGAGTGTTTCTAATGTGAGCTGGCACTTGGGTTTGGAGAGAGTAGGCAACAGACATGAGGTTAGGGACGGGTGGAGGTGCTTGTTGTAACGGCTTTCGAAATACATTGACTACAGCACGTCCGGATTACTCACCGGGTTAATGTAATTTACTATATAGTTTACGCAGTCGGAAGCGGTTTTTGACAGTAGTTATTTTCAGGACGACGAATACAGATTTTTTACCTGGCAGCCAAGTGCCAGCTTACATTAGATAGGCTGTATCTACGGATTACACAATGTATAATGTAGTTTACTGTACCTATATTGTTCAAATTGATGTATGTGGGATTTCCGGATTTTATGAATAATTTTTTCCGATCAAGATTAACGAGATAGCACTGTAACATAAAGATATTTTTACACCTAAAAATTAACAATATGGTTTGTCTAAAATTACTATTTTACTCAGATGTTAGTATATGTCAAGTAATAATTATAATACAGAAAAATTGGTTATTACTTTTTAATAATTGCATATTTTGGAGATTGTATGGTGTCTGCCTACAAACATTTCAAAACTATTCTTAACTACAGCATAAAATTATTAAGAGTTCAAATCCACCGTTCCTCAACCCAAAGTCGTTGGTAATAACCAAAACTTTGATATGATTTTAAAAAATGAACCAAAAAAAACAAAGTAATTATTACAAACAATAAGTGAGTAATAATTGAATGGCATTTTTATTTGAGGAAAGAATAAGAATTTTACCGATATCGTTCAAGTTATTTTGTTATCAATTAAAAAAGTAGTGTTTAAAATTATCTTTTATCGTGTAGGCCTAATATTATTTTTATACAAGAACTTCCGTTAACGATACCTGTTGATTTCAATTGAAAGTGGAAAGATATTAAGATGAATCAGTTATTTTCAAGTTCTAAGTAAATTAATGGTTAATTCTGTATTAGCGAATCTATAATTAAATTTATGAAATCTACCTGTAATTAAACTGTTTAGGCTACTGTAAGAAATTTAATATTGTCTAATAACATGTCCATAACAGGCAGGTGGAGTATTAGATTATTTTCACTCGATCTGCTAGTTCCAGGACTAAAAAAATAGTTCTGTTTCTTATCACATGGTCAGCCAATTACAGTATATGACTGAAACATTTAAATACAGACGAGGTAGAGGTGTAAAAGATATTATTCACAGCTATCTCCTCTCGGAATAATGAATTTCATTATACAACCAGACCCTGTGATGAATGAAGTGAAAGTGTCATTTTTAGGGAGGAAAATTGATGCTTTTCAGAGAGCTTGGCATGCTGATAAGCATACTTCCACTCAGTGAGGAAGGCAAAAGGTAACCGTCTTCTCCTCGTTTTACTTAGTAAAGCATCTGTAGATTCAAATCAGCCTCTTGGCTGATGACCTAGACAACTAATAGCAACAAATTAAAATTTTAACATTATAGTACTTTTTTGAAAGTTACATTGCAATGCTAAACATTCATAACAACGAAAGATATTCTACAGAAGTATAAAATAACATGTTATAATTAGAAATACCTAAAAAAAACGAATTATTCCAAGATATTTTTAATGAAATAAGAAAAATATCAGACGGAAAATTGTAAAAGGAGTTAAATCAAAGAGAAGTTCCAAAGTCTGGGATTAAGAGATTCTTATGTATCGTAAGAAAATTATGTGTAATACATAAAGTACATACTTTCCTGCCAATATGGACTTCCAAAAAAAACCGCGAGCTTGCTTAAGCCGAATATACACGCTTCAATTTGGTTGCTCAATATGGTTGAATCAGTGAAAATGAATAGTGTAAATTGCATTTCAACCGAATTGTTCAATCAAATGGAAGTTTGAGAGAGTAGATTTTCTACTTTATTCAATGCCGTTGATCAATGTGGCAGATTCAACAAAATAGAATTGTGTAGATTGGTATACAACGGTATTGAAAAGGCGGTGAACTGCATTTTAATTTTTAGTATGATAGCATTTAGGTTTGTCATACAGTTGTTCGAATTGTTTAGTGGATGTAGGCCTACGTAAATGGTTTTCAAAAGACTCGAGGTCTTCTTTTTCAAGTTCTTTTAATAAATTTTCAGAGACACCGAATTCGATTCTACGCAATATCTCCGCTCGTATCCAATAATGTCACTCCCGCTTTTTGGGAATCTTTCCAGTTTTATTACAGATCTCGATTAAGTTTTCCGAAATTATTTGAACCCCTAATCTAATAACTTCATTTGACTGCATGCTTTTAACATGAACTGTTCAATTGCATTGAACCATGCAGACAAATTCCAATCAAAGCTGTTGAATCAATTTCATTGATTCCAAATTGAGTAAACAAAATGGAACCGTGTATATTCGGCTTTACAAAATAATAGTAATGTGAGTTCACAATGAATAACGTACTGTATTTAGCTTTTACATATGGTATCCATACTGTTTTTAGTACCCAACGTAATTTAGATAAACATTCATATAGCTTATTTAAACTGAAGTTAAAGATGTTTGAAACCCAAAACTGTTTATATCTATTGTACGAAAATGTAGCATACTGTTTGTTTTTATACAAAAAAATCTTTTTATTTTCGATCGTTCTTGTTTAGGTCATCAGCCGAAAGGCTGGTTTGAACCTTTACTAGAAGCTTTATTAAGTAAAACGAGGAGTGAGGTGGTCTACGATTTCCTTCCTCACTGAGTGGAAAAATATGCTTATCAGCATGCCAGGCCCTCTGAAAATCATCTAATTTCCACCCTATAAATTACACCTTCACTTCATTCACCACAGGGTCAGGCTGAATAATGAAATTCTTCGCTCTCAGAGGAGATAACTCTGACTAGTGTCTTTTACACCTTTACCTCTTTTTTTTTAAATGTCTCGGTCATATAGTAAGCTGGCCATCTGATAAGAAACAGAACTATTTTTTGTAGTCCTGAATCTAGCACATCAAGTGGAAATAATTTAACACTCCACCTGCCTGTTATGGGCAACAATATTGGAATTTTATTAAAACTTAGCCGAGAATCAAATTACTTAGTTGATGACCCAAGCAAGTTTTGAAATATACTCGTACGTTCATATTAACAAACTTTAAAACCCATAAATTTAGATTATAACCAATAACTTAGGCCTATTAAGAAAAACTTGGTTTGTTATAAATGTAGAGCAAAATTAAGTAAACAAAAAATATATGTTGGATTCTGAAACTGTTATCGCAGTTATTAAAACATTAAAAAAACCATTCGTTACGATTTGTCATAAATGTAGGTTAAAATATAGTAATTAATTTAAAATAAATAAAAACTACAAGCTTAATTAATTAATAAATCAGAACTTATAATAAAGTAGGCCTGTTTTCAAAATTCTTGGTTTTTGATGTTTACCGCATTTTATATAGTTTATTATATCTGCCTAATTATTTCAATAAATGCATAGTTTAAGTGAACCATTTGTGTTGGTTCAATGACAAGCAATTTCATATGAATCAAGAATAACTTTAAGTATATTTTATAATAAGATTTTTACTTTCTCTTGCCCTGTATGAAATATAGGTAAGGAAAGTTATGTGTTCGGGTCAGTTTTTGAAGTTTTTTCACCGGCAATACACATTTACATGTCACCTGAGC
Organism: Catonia carolina; assembly: GCA_035578175.1. NCBI lineage: Eukaryota > Metazoa > Arthropoda > Insecta > Hemiptera > Achilidae > Catonia > Catonia carolina. The sequence continues at coordinate 39,742,842 of JAQMRL010000004.1, forward strand.
TCAGAAAAACGTTCTTTTACCGATGGTCTTTAAATGTGTTTATGTGCGAAATCGAGGTTTCACCTGAATTATATCACTTTCAGATCTTCCGAGCTCAAAAACATGTTATTATTGATCTTATGTGAGCAAAGTAACTCAAAAATTTAAAATCGTACGAAGTACATTGGAATTTTACATAATTATCTCGAGGGGACCCGACACAAACATTTTCATCAAAATCGGTTCACTGAACGTAATAGTTCGTGTAATTTTTCCCATTTATACAATTTTACCAAAAACGGTTCGTACAATGTTGATTAAAATTACCTCATTTATAACATTTTTGTACTCTATAGAATGGGATAAGCCTGCTGAAATTCGTGGAAGCTGTATTACCCTACATAGGCCTATATATTTTTGGGTAATTATTTTTTTTTGTATTACGAGCTATTGTTTTTGCAATTACTACTAATGTAGACGATGAGAAGGTTGATAGATGAAGATGAGTGATGAAAAAATGCCAGACCTGACTGGAATCGAACCCGGGACCTCGTAGAAGCGCTAACGATCGTGGGGGCTGTACTCTCGTGATAAAAATGGTGTTTTTACGATTGCGGCCTTAATATGCGTTTTAGGGCAGAAGAGTTCTAATCAAAATTTAGAAAATTAAAAAACCTACAACATTTTTATTTTAATCTTTTTTTTCTACCGAATATAGTTTAGTGACAAAATTAGTTATTTTCCATATTTGCTTCTCAACATATCTAACTAAATCCAACAGTGGTTGATTTTTATTTAGCATTATTCACTCATGATTAAAATTTGATCATGGCTGCCTCCATGGCCCAGTGGTTAGCGTGCTACAGTACAAAGCGAAGGTCCCGGGTTCGATTACCGGGCAAGGTCTGAAAAATTATTTCAAGTTCAAGACCACCGTTTCTTTCTCCAAAGTAGTCGCTAATAACCAAGATATTTGTGGCAGTAATTTTACGTACACTGCTCATCAAAATTGGTCCATTTTACATTGGCAAGAGAACGTTGTATGTGTGTTTCAGACCAAATTTTTATTATTTAATTCGTACATGTTAAATAACGTTACATTTATAAATAAAGAATTACATAATTAAATGAAAATACAATAGATGAATAATACTTACATTGAATGTGTCTGACAATAAACCGGAAGTAAAATAATTAAAAAAGAATGTGAATTAAATAACGTTAGATTATTTCCTAACGTCAAATTTTAGCGGGCGAAACCCAAACCATAAACTAAACGAACTATACTGAACGAATGTTTATGATTCTCCTTATGAACAACCTACAAACAAGACTATCCCCCCTCTTTCGTCACAGTGAATGCCCTCTCTACCAGCACTTTTACTGTAACACAATAACACAAACACAAAAAAAATGTTGTGTTGATGATGATGGTTATAGTGATGATATAATTCTAGAAAGGGTAGGTAGATATTTACGCACGCGCATGTTCGTATGGTATTCACCTACGCATTTAGCTTACGCATACCCAAGCTTGTTTTATTATGATCGTCTTTTTTTATATACATTTCTTTATCCTTGGTCCTTTTTTATTCATTTTTTTTCTTCCTACGAACTGCGCCCAGGTGTTTAAATCATTATTTTCTGGTCTAGACCAAAATGGTTATAAAAAAACATTAAACTATAAAATGGAAAATGCTGACTATGTTTCTGTTCGTAGGATAGGTTTCAACAAAATTTATTACAGGTAAAATTAACCCAGTTACAAAAATAAAAATGTAACGTGTAGTTTTATATTACATTTTTACCAGGCGAGAGTTAATTTAAACGCTATTGTTCCTCTATAGTTTCACACCATATCTTCAGGCTTCAACAAAACCCTAGATCTACGTTTAGTAAAGAATTTTAAAGAGAATGACTTCTACAAAACTGAACATCTAATATAGGTCGGACAGAAATATTGTAAAACAAAAATGGTAGTAGCATTTATTTTATTACAGTAGGTTTTAATGCTTCTTGATGCATTCTTGTAATTTTGAAAAACTGATTTCAACACTGTTTTTTGTTAAAAATTGTAAATTAATTAAACACTGGATAAGAAAACATTTTGATAAAATAGTTGTGAGCATTTTTCATTTTCTCTAATTTTGGTGTACAAATTTTTGGTCCAAAAATACGCGTTTTTACCTTTATTTAATTTACATCTGTTACAAATAACCTATAATTTAATAGTGTGTCAATGAAAGAATAAATATAAAATTAGTTAGAACACTCTACAGAACAAAAACTAATAAATATGTAAGGACATAAAAAATCATGCCTCTACCATCGCCTTGCTAGGCAACATCTAGAACACTGGGTACGTTTACAGAATACAGATTACTTGTAAAAAGATTAGTGTAGTGAGAAGTTTTTGCATGAAACAACTGTAGAAATTTTATGAAACATCATGTAAGTTCACCTAAAACTGAAATTTAAAAAAAAAATTTTCCTTCACAATAATAGAAGGTTTCCATTTTCTTCCTTTAGAAGTAACTATGATTTATCAAAATTTATTTTTTGCAAGCCCTTAATGCTCTTAATGCAAATTGAAATAGGGCATACCGAATTTGAAGTTCAGGAGGTATCATTATAAGTGAATAAATGTGTGAGTTTTTTATGGAAATTTCATCTTCCAGATTTGCTGGAATTTAAGGATTTATAAATGTAGGGTTTTCATGGAAAGAATTAAGTAATTTTATGGAAGCCTCATGTAAATTTTAAGGAATTCAAACACATAAGTAAACAATTTTGAGCAACTGTTTATTTAACACACTACTGGTATGTACCTGCCGAACTAACTCAAATATGAATAATTTTCTATTCATAACTTAATTATGTTCATTTTCAAAGGACGATAGAAAATGACCGGAACAGCAAACGCGTAAATCTATAAAAAATATTGAAAAATACTTCCCTAACATAAGAGAGGTACAAAGTGTACCTTCCATCCCTTGCAGATAGATTATAGCAGATGACAAAAAGTGAGAATAACACCACATTATAAACTGTGATCTGCATGCCAGATAGAATCCCCATCACAGTATATGCTGTGACCTGCACTGAAAGTGTTAAGCTATTTATTTTTCAAAGAAAGTTATGAAATGATTTTAAATATTTACTAATATTATTTAGATTTGAATACTATGTCAACACTTTAAAAGTTAAAGAAATTATAAAATATTTTGTTTAAAAGTTATTTATTAATAATATCATAACATGGTAAATTTTATTGTTTTAATATTCCAAGCAGTTTTTTAATGTAAAAGTGTTCTGATATTTTAGGTAATTTTGCCACTGTATGTAACAAACAGTTAATTAAAAAAATGATGATTTTCGTATTAGTGGGTTCATTGAGAGCTCAAGAATTTTTGCATGTCAGTTGCTATTACTTTGCTCCTAATAACAGGTCATCCAAAGGGGAACCAAAATTTTATAATTTTTTACTCTCAGAAACTTTTTTACTGTCCTCTTATATATAGACCTATTTATATTAAACAAAAAAATATCGTTGTTCAAAACATAGTAACAATACACTCTTGATTCTAAGAGTTGAGGAATAACTGAATTTTCATACATCACTTCTTCAAATGTGTAAAATCTATAACATTTATAAAATAAAAATAATTTCTAGTAATTCATGGGCAAACACAAACATGAATGGCCAAGTAGAGGAAATATTGAAGATAGAAAACTTGTGATTGGAAAGTAATCTTATGGTGTTTTGATGTACTAAAATTGATAACAGCAAATTGAAAATCCCACTCTATTACAATAAAAAGAAGTGAAGGAATTTTTACAGTTATGAACAAGAAGAAAAATGGTTCTTCCTGCCCCAGTTTGCAAAAAGATGTCCCAATACAAATCGCTTTTTGGTAAGGAAATAGACAAATTTCAGGAGAAATGAATAGGAATACGATTACCAAAAATTCATTAGTGATGTAAAAAGTTCATTCTATTTTCAAAGTTTCAGATGGTTTCGTCACATACTAAAATCTAAGTTTAGGCAGACTTACTCATTTATCCTTTACAGAAAATATTCTATTCCTTACATTAGATTTCTTTATGTTTGTTAATCAGGAACAAACTTTTAATGCTACTTTTTGCTGCATTTTTATTGTAGAATATTGTGCTTTTGTTGAAATTTTGCCTCTGTCTTTGAAGACAATATGAACAAGAGGCTTAGGAGAGATGAGGTCTTCAGAGTTAAAAATAATGCTTGTTCTATTGTATTCATCCCAAACTATTAATGATAATGGCAAAAATATATCGTTGTCTTGTGTCGAGTCAATGGATATATTATTTGAGTAACTAGTGTGGTAGTTCGGACCTCCAGAAGAATTCGTTCATGGCTGTCAGCTGGTTGCCACAGAAAGTCACTCTTCCAACCAATGTTTTGTGCACCTGATGCAATAATTTTGACTGTTATCATAATTACTATATTTCTATTTTCAAAGTAAAAAATAATTAACCAAGCCAATCCAAAAAAATAAAAAATAAAAACAGGAGCTAAACTTCTGGTTTCATAACTTAACTCATTTACATGAGACTGAATGAGGTTTATAGCTTTCAAGACTACATTCACTTAATACTTGTCACTTATGTACTAAAACAATTTTAAAAGAAATTAATTTTCTAATGACTGATCAGTTTACTAATAACCTAAATGTGAGTCGTTAGGTCTCTAATTAAAATACAGCTAAACCTCTCTAAGCAACCACCAAAATTTTAAAAGTAAATTGGTCTTTTTGAGGGGTGGTCGCTTCATGGGGGTTTACAGAAATTTTGGTGGATTTTTATTAAGTATTGTAGGCCTGTATTATGCTTAATGCGGTGAAAGGGACCTTTTACCTTTTTTTTAACCTCATTCACTACCAAAAAGTGCTCAGTACACTGCCTTCTTCATTTCAACATTTCGAACTCAAATACAAAGACATTGAAATAAAATTTTTCAGTCCTACAGAAAAAATCAGGAAGAGTTCAAAAACACCATCTTCCTGAAAAGGGCGTATAACAATTTACTTAAGCTGAATGTTTATCAATCTGATGACAGGAATGATGATGGTAACAGGCTTTATTAATGTAAAGTTGTACCTATTATGTAACTTTTATTGTTCTAATAATCTCTAACTGCAGATAAATAAAACTGATTTCTATCATAAAATTTGAGAGCACATAGTCATTATAAAGAATCAAATGGCTGTTTTGAGAATTGAGGGGAACAAAAAAAGCTGTTGCTACTTTTTAACTTGTATATAGAAAAGGCTATAAATGAAGTGAAGGAAAAATTTGATGCAAGAATAAAAATTCAAGGAGAAAAATAATGAAAATGCTGAGATTCGCCGATGTTATCGTAGTATAAGGTGAGACAAAATAAAAACTAGAGGATATCTTAAATGGAATGAATAAGATCATGAGAAAGGATTACTTCCTGAAAATTAATAAGAACAAAACGAACGTGTTGTGCAATAGCAAGAGTGGTTTAGAAAAGATGGGAATTTAAAAGTAAGCAACAAAAACTTACAGGAAGGAAAGGTGGCAAAGGTTAGAATATCTAAAACAAATTACAAAAGATGTAGAGTGTTACAGGTATGTAGATATGAAATGACTTGCGCAAGATAGAACAGCTTTGAGAACAACATAAAACCAATCAAGAGATTGATGACAAAAAATAAATAAATAATCTTTGGCTATCCTGGTCAAAATTTTCACACAATTTTCCTAGGCCACTACAAGTGAATCCTTGGTCAGTCACTTATTTGCTCTCTATGCAATAGATAACCTTCCCATTTTCTACTCCAAATTTATTGACTTTTTATGTAGACCTATAATATATACATATGTACATGACAATTAAGATTATTTATTTGACACTTTATTTATTTTTTAAACTAATTAAGTGATTAGCATTATTATTAAATCATTGTTTTCGCCTTTTTAAGTACCGCAGCTAGAAGAACTGTATTACGTTAAAAATTGGCGCGGTAATAAATCGTGAATGTATATTTGTGATATAATAACATCGATAGGTCGATATTAATATGACCGAATACAAAATTGCAGCCATAATTATCGATTGTCACATGGTATCGACTTAAAAAAATATTATTTAGCACACTTTGAATGTGCTTAGATATTTAAGAATGTTATGAATGAGAGTAAAGAAATATTTATCAAATAATTATAATAATGGATGAACGCATTACTCCTGATGAAATTGAAACAGATTCTGTTGATCCATCTATACGAGATAAATTATGGCTGGTAATTAATTTTCAATTTTTAGGTTATGTGAAAGCTAGGTTAAGTCAAAAAAAGCTTTTATTTTCTTTAAATAATAAAGATTGTTAAATTTTTTTCAGTATACATGTATGTTGAAATGTAGTACTCATTATTCTTAAGGATTCGTGCGTACTTATTGGGTTGATTTCATTAATAAATTTTAATTGACTATTGTGGTTACCGGTTAAGATCCTTAAACAAAGTATTTAATTTTTGCGTTAGCAAAATGAGTTTAAACGTACTAGAATATCATTTCATGTCATGAGGGAATGGTAGCCAAAACAGTAATTCAATTTTATTTAGCAATTTCCTTTAGCATGTTCATTCAGTTTGATTTTATTCATTAGTAACTTCTTGATCTTTTGTGTCCGTATTTTGTGCAATTGAACATTTAATATTTTTTAAAAGCATAAATATTTTATCTGGGTCAAGTGTGCCCCAAGCGATTCATAAACATCTGGTATTCTTATAGTTCTGTTGACCAGAAATTAGAATTCATGAGGAATTCAAAATCCATTGATTGTTTAATGAGCGTTTTTAATTCAATACTTGAATTTTTCTTGAAAATGTAGAAGCTCCACAAAAATCCTGAACACCAAAGTTAAATTAAGGCCAGGTTTTAATCTATAGTGTAGCTTTACAGGATTGTGCATTAAGCATACAATTAGTATGTAGGCTATGTGGAAATGAATTGTGGCTTTGTCCTTGAAACAGAAGTAGTGGACTGAGTAACTGTACAGGGTAAATATCACACTTCCCTACAAGCATTGTTGTTGATGGGTCAAATAGATGTAGTTTCATTAATAACAAAGCTGTTTTGTGTTGATAGCAGATACAAAGGTCATTAATGATTGAGGTAGGTACTAGATAGTAACCAATGAAAATGAATATGATCCTGAATTTAGTCACCCAGTGGTAGTGCAGATATTAGAACTACTATAAAACACAAGGATTGTACATAATTGCAGTTTTGTTTCATTAACCAGATATTCGTTGATTGGTGCAAGCGTACTGGCATACAACGACAAGCATCTAAAGTGTATGTAGTAGGCTAAATGTTAGCTGTATCTTAAGGCTGCTCTCATACCGGTGAAACTCGACCTTGACGCGATTAAAATGACTCGACCGAAAAACGAGTCGTGTCTTGCATGTTCGCACATTGAGGAGACTCGACCTCGATGCAACTGTTCAACCTTTTTTTTCGAATCCACCTGCAGTTTGAAAAATTTCAAGTGATGAAGAAGACGTAATCGTTACTTATTACTATTTGAGAAGAAAACAGAGAAAAAACCGCAGCTGTTGGATATCACCGTATGTAGATAATGATCATAATAGAGGAGCGTACGTGTGTGCCCAGGAATTCTCCTATGATGAAAACAAATTTAAGTCTTTTTATTGGATGCCAAAAGAAAGGTAATGTCTCACCTAGAATATTCAGTCAATTAAAATTGTACAGACACATATTTTTCACCTTCAAGCACAAAGGCTACGTTGGCTGCTTCATCTGTCATGATTATACGGGACTGGTCGAGCAGATGTTGGACAAGCTGAGTCGCATGCGATCGGTTTGATCGAGGTCGCACTGGTGGGAGGGCGAACATATAGTTTCACCAGTGTGAGAGCGGCCTAAGTAGTAATGCTTCTGTTCAGTTCAAACTGTGACAATCACAGTTTTCTGTGTTCTTGAAATGCATACAACTTAATCTTTCAACAAGTGCTGGTATACTTTACTTGAATTAAACATTTTGTACTGTGTAATTAAAAAAAGAAAGAATTTATTAATGTATAACTAGTGATTTTCAACTCCAGGGTTACCTGACGTAAGATAAATATAGTAGATTATATTGTGGGCTGTATGATAACAGTTAATTGTAGTTAAAAACATTAGATAATTTTGCCGAGACAGAAATTATCATTTCCTTCCTGCCACTTTCTTCTCTCAGCTGCCGTCAGCGTCAACAACCCTACTGATACTGCTGGTTATTTTGTCTCTGTGAGAAATGCATATAATTATAGTGTGCACAAGATGGCCAGAAAGTTATCCTTACCTATCATACAAATACAATCAAAAATATTGTTCATCAGTACACGCAGGGTTCAAATAGATCATGGTAACATACTAGCCTGGCAAAGCGGTAGACTTAACAGTTGTTTAATTTTGAACTAACTTGAAACTGAACTTTCGAATATTAGTAATGATGGCCAGCTGTCTATTAAAATGACACGTTTTTTAAGCTCAACAGGAAAAGTGTTAAATTTAGTTTTGAAGGTATTTTGTGCATTTTTAAAACAAACAAAATTAATGTTAGTATTCATTAGCTGGCCTCTGGTGTAAACTAATAATTTTTTTTCAATACATAGGCAATTTGTACTATAATTTTTTCCCAGATATACAGGAATTTTTGAGCTTCCATGTGATAGTGGCTTCTAAAAATCTGATCACTCGGATTTAAAGCACATGTTTTTAAGATATATTTTTCATTGTCATGCAAAGCAGTCGTATTTACTTCAAATTTATACTTTTTTTTTGTATTTCTGTAACAGATTCGAAGGTGTACTTGGTATGAATCTGAATACAAAGACTGTAAAAGTCCTCGTGCCAGAGGACATCAATATTTTATTTATGGTGAATTATTGGATTGTTCACAATGGATGAGGGATACTGCTAATTGTTACCGATGGAGGGATAAAAGAGACGTCACTTCAGCGGTAAATATAATTTAATTACAATTACATTTTAAAAAACAGTACCGGGTCATCGAGAGAGGTTGCATCCATTTAAAAAAAATACTGTTTAAAAACTACTGAAGATGGTCATACATTTATTTTATTGTTAACAGAATATATTAAAGTTTTTTGTTGGTAAGACTGTACCACAAGTTGAGCAAAGTAAACTGGAAAAAATACATTAACATTTATTTGGCACAAAGATGGCGTGCCTTGTCATTTCAGTCTTTCAGTGTGCCACGCCCTCAATGAAAGGTTCCCTGACTGATAGATCGGTAGAGCCAGTCCTGTGTTTTGGCTCATGGAACTAACTACTATTTCCAGTTGACTGATTTTGATGAAAATGTTCATGTCAGGTCCTCTAGTGGTACCTAACTTAAGTTTCAATTACTTGTGATCTTCCATTCTTGTGATATTTTGTTCACACACACACACCAATTGCTAAAAACAAGTTTTTTGGGTTAAGGGAATCAGAAAATGTGTATATCCGGTGAAAACTCGATTTCAAAAAATTGACATGAAAACAATACTTTCCTTCCTATACTATTCATATAGGCAAGAGAACGAAAAAAATAGTATTTAAATTGCTTGTTTTGTTTATTGTTTTGGAAATCTGTAATTTATTGTGGTTTCAATTATTTATATAATTTAATTTTCAGAAAGAACTAATTGATGTTGAATTAAAGAGACGTAGAGACAGACTTACACCATTTCTTCATAATGAAGTGTGGGAAAATCGTACTGAACCACCTGAAAATTGGAACGATCCTTTACCGGAATGGATGCAAAAAGAACATGAAACTTCATATTTAGCACAGAGACAAAAAATGGATCGGGAAAATGAGAGTTCAGGTCCTTTAGGTAATCGGCAAAGTTTATGTACAATTATGTAAATAGCTTTTTTTATTAGTTAAGTTAGGGGTAATATTACAGTAATATAATAAATTTCTCATTGATACTTTGTATTTTTATTACCCACGACTCACTTTCTTTGACACTGAAGTCAAAGATCAATTTAACATACTAGTTTCCTCGATTAAGTAGAATAGCATGAAAAATTACAGAAAATGGTAAAAAGTTACATTTGTATAAAAAGATAATATTATGCTCATAAACAATCAAAATTTGATACACAAGTCTCAGTCATTTTGTGGAAAAGTCTTGAGTAATTTTATTTCAATCCACCAAATGTCTAGCATTAATAAGAAATTTTTAGACATTTTAAGGAGTTTATTTTAAAAAATCTGGTGTCCAAAACTTGACTCTTGCCAATCTAAAACAATTTTGATGACCAGTATACATGAAATTACTAAAACAGAATAACACTGTAAGGGTTTTGCCTACTAGAACATATCGGGCACAAAAACAAATTCTCCGATCACCAATATGCAACAGATAAACAGCATTCTATACCCATGTACAATGCGTATGATAACCTTATCATTCCCGTTTGGTAGTCGTTCAGTCCTCTTCAAAAAGTTGCTGGACATTTCTTGCAGACATGTTGCTGAAAGAACAACACAACGGTGCTGTGAATGTTTTTAAAAACAAAATATGGCTATTAAGAAATATATTGATGCCTAATATTGGGGGACCAAGGCAAGCAAAGAGATTGATGTTGGCAGCAGTGGTATTGTATGGTGTACCTGTGTGGAACAAAGCCCTAAGATTTAAAAGTTACAGTGGTAGGCTTCTAAGGATGCAGACATGGTAATTTCAGGGATGCCTCCATGGGATCTAGTGGCGTGTGGGAGGGAAGAGCAGTGAGCTGGTGCTGATAAAGAGGAATGTTAGAGTCGATTACTCAGCAAGTGGCATAGGAGATGGAGTGAAGCTAGGGTTGGGGAGTGGACAAGGAGGTTCATTTCAAATGTTGAGGTGTGGATAAGGAGGACATTTGGTGATACCACCCATGAACTGATGCAGTTGCTGACAGGGCATAGTTGCGTTGGGGCATATTTGACAAGGTTCAAACTTCATGAAGTACCGAAATGTCGACTGTGCGACAGTGAAGAGGAGGAGCCCATTGCACATATTTTTGAAAGATGTCCCTATTTTGGCCTCAACAGAATGGACATCTGAGAAGATAGGCGTTGCACAGTGGATCTCAGAGAGAGTAGGGGTAGCGATGCTGTGGGATGAGGAGAGCTGGAAGTTGTTCGCTCAGTTTGCAGAAAGGGTGGTCGGGAGGACATATGGAGATCAGCGGGATCGCCCTTTCCCACAGTAAATTAATCTGTTTCGATCTCAGAAGGTAAGATAGGCACACTAATTTCCTGAGCTGGTGATGAAAGAGATGAATGAAAGTGAGAGAGTAAGTGTTGGTCACTGATAGCGAGGGGGAATTAGGCTACGGTTCCCTTCCATGCCCTGCTGATAGTATGTAAATCTTTTTATAGTCACTTGAGTCACGAGTTTGCCCTTTTTTGCAATGAGGGGTAAAGGGGGAACAGCATCAGTGCGCATGCGTGACTGCTTTAATTTTAGTACACAAACATAACAACTTATACTATACCCAGAGCATAGCCTATACAGTATATCGCAGAACATTTTGTAGGTTAACGGTACGAATATAACTGTTTGTTACCGTAAATAGAAATTTTAGTTTCTTGAAAATGTGGGCAGACTATGCACCGTGCTGAACGAAATCTAATATGCAGTGTCATAAAATGCTGTGAAGTTGAAACTAAACAAAAATGCCTTTCAACGCCTCTTAACAAAAGCCATGAGCAAGTCGTGAACAACTGTGATGTTTCTGTTTCCACAATTCGAAAAATAAAGAAGGAAATTAAAGACGTGAAGAAACTATTCTTCAACAGTTTTGTTGACACCTGGTAAAAAAAAAGGAAGCGGTTAGGTAGACTAGTGAGACTGATAGTGAAGACGCCGGTGACAGCGATCATAAAGAAAGCGATTCATTCGTAGAAAATTTGTTCTAATGGAATAAGGTAGCTGATAATTACACTAAATCAAACATTTCTAGTCATGTAATTAAGCTGTAGGCAGTATTACAGGTCAGATTTATTTCTTATAAAGTTTATGAAGAAAATTTTCTCGGATTAAACCACAGCTTAAAAAATGTATGTAGAAACTGCACCGTAGTGAAATGTACAAGTAGTGTCGCAATGTTGAGGTTGGCAGCACTGTCATATTTTCACTTCTCTTCCTCACAGCCCATCCATACGCAAAAGGCAATCTCGTGACTTCAGTATCTATACCTGATATTTCCCTTGTAGTATTATATAAACAGTTCCGAGAGAGGTGGAGGGTTGTTTGCTGATGTCGAATCAAGTGGCCAGGCGGTGGGTGTTTGGTTGGTAAGCAGTTGGGGCTGGACGAGTCCAACACTACTTCCCCCATCGTGAGGGAGTGAACATAAGTTTTTCTCACCGCCACGGATAAAAAAAAAACAAAAGAAATTATCATTAAGATAATTTGCAATAATTGCCACTATTTTGAACAAGGAAGAGGAAAATGAAAAGAAACTGCTATGGGATTCATGAATTTCTAAGAAACCGAAAACAATAAATATTGGACAATAAATAGAAAAATTTCTTCATAGAAAAGAAACTGCTATGGGATCCATGAATTTCTAAGAAAACGAAAACAATAAATATTGGACAATAAATAGAAAAATTTCTTCATTTTTATTTTTGCACGTGTCTGTGCAAAGGCAAGTAAAGAACGAACTATGTAGTCCTATGTAAGAATGGGTTAGCTATGCGTCAACAGCCAGCCGCATTGGCGAAGTTGGTAACGTGCTCGCCTCTCATCATGCGGTCTTTGGTTCGAATCCCATTCAGGCACGGCATTTTTTCATACGTTACAAAAAATCATTTCACCATTCACCATCTGCATTAGCAGTAATTGCAGAACAGTCGGACGTTAAACAAACAGAAAAAAAAAATGCGTCAACAATGTGTATTATGCACAGAGATATATAATGATATTATTATCATTCACCTACAAAATATTCTGGCCAGCAAATTATTGATTAAACGGGCATGGCACACTACATTGTTGGCCATTGCCGGGAGGGAATGGTGTAATGGGTGTTTTCTGATGCTAACCTATACAAAGAACATTTATTTGCATGTGTTGGTATGGTTACGATTCTAATATGATATGTCTAATGGGAAAAGACCTTAAAAATTGTCTATGCGCATGCACCAACTGATGACTGGTGCGGAGTCCTCCCTCAGACTGTCTCTTTGTGATAGTGGGAGCAGCATCACCAATGATTAACTGCTGGATCGACAGTAGGGGTAGTATTGAATAGCATAGTAGTGGGAGAGAGAAAAACAGCTCTACTAGAGCAAACCACATCCTCTAATTTAAAAATTGTAAAATAATAACCACAATATGAAGTAAGATATGTTCAAACAATGCTTGTAGTGATGCCTGCCGCATTGGCGTAGTTTGTAACGTGCTCGCCTCTCATCAAGCAGTCTTGAGTTCGAATCCCATTCAGGCACGGCATATTTACATAGGTTACAAAAAATCATTTCATCCTTCACCGTCTGCATTAGCAGTAATTGCGGAACAGTCAGAACAAAAAAAAAAATACTTGTAGCATTTTTAATTTTCAAAAACTTTTATTTGTAACTACAAAATTTCCAACACTGTAAATTAAGAACAATGTATATGTAGACCTAGTTTTGTAAAAAATATTTATGTTACAAAAAATTCCATTTTGAAAACACATTTTAGTGAGCAAAATATTGAAAATCACTAATTGATGGTAAACAAGCGCTGTTGAAAAAATGCTTGAAATAGAATTTATAATTTTTACAAATTTTGATTATATTGCCTATGCTCTTGCTATAAAATACATTTAAAGGCTGGAATTTGAAAAGAAAAAATTTTTACCATGAGAGTAAGACCACCCGATGAATTTTAGCTGACGTACAGCTTACAATGTCTTTCAAAAACAAAAAAATTAGTAAACGAGGCAATTTTAATAACAATCAAACAAGTGGTTTTAAAGCAAAAAAATCCAAATACGTGAAAAATTACTACTTCTGGTTGACCAATATTGATAAAAACTGTTTTTGTTAGGTTCGCTCATGGTAGAGCGGATGCCAAATAAGCTTGCCAGTGTAGCTGCGCAAATAGTTTGAATTCAGACAAAGATTTCGTGTTTTAGTACCGAACTGCCTACTAAATCACATGCGCTGAACAATGTAAATTATCTTCTATTAGCTACGTTAAAAACATTCAATTGTAAACATTGTACAGGTCATTTGTTCTAGCTAGAAGCTTTCCCTCCAACGTTCTGTGCCGCTGAGCTGTTCTGTTTAATGGTGGGGGAAGCACCTCGTAGTTGTAACAGTAGTATACAGTTAGAAAGAGAGGGAATGATCATTAAGTGAGAAGGAGACAATACTTGCCCCTTGAAACTATCCCTACTCTACCTACTCGCCCTTCCCTTACAAGCTTCTTCCTAAAACAAATGTACTATATACAACAATGAATGCCTACCACATACAGCACATTACAGACTAATGTTTTCAGGTTAGCTGAAGTATAATTTTGCGAAAGCAACATGATTCTAATCACAGCTGGTACGGCACTGACCCCACCACTCGCCGAGGCAACCGAGTACGCCATTACCAAAATAAACCTTCTGCGCACTTCAGAAAACCGGCAAGCTTATTTGGCGTCCACTCTACCTAAGCAAAGTTAAAAATTTCAACTTTGTAAGATTTTCTGTTTTTCAGTAGTTCTGTTCTAACATATACACAAAATAATCGGTAGAAATATGTTTTTTAAGATCAGGGGATCTGAAAACATGTATTTCTGGTGAAAACTCTTTTCAAACAGCACAACTTTCCGTGTTGCTATTAATTTTTTTCAATTATACCAATATGATTTACAACACAATTTTGGAACTGTAATTATTTATATGAAGAATTTTACTGCTACTAGAGTTAAATAAAATAATTAATTACTCTGCTCTTGTTTTATTAAAATACTATTTACAATAATATATTTACGTAATATATACCATTTTAGTTTATTTCTAAATTCACTTAAATACAATTTACAATTTTCAATTATATTAAATATATTAAAATTTGTATTTATAGAGCCATGAAAATTGAAAGTTTCAAACAAGAACAAAGATACAAAGTTGGATAAATTTTGCTAACCTTACCTATAAACAGACTCTTTCATACGTGATGTTTATTTACACATATTATAAATTACACTTTAGAGTGTATTCTATAAACCCAGAGACTTGTACAATGGAAAACAATATTTATGGTAGTTTTTTTAAGATGATTTTACCCTGCATTCCTTTCAAATTAATGAATCATCAATTTAAGTCACGCTATTGCAACATTTATTTATTAATATGGCCTCAAATATATATTTTGTTTCTTGAACTTTCAACATCAAACTTTGCAGTACAATCGTTTAACACGTTAAAAACTTTTTGTAGCCATCATTGTGAGGTTATCTCATATTCTTTTGAAATCCTCTATAACCTTTATTCTCAGATGCCTTTTTCTTTTTGTTTGCTGATCTTTCTAATATGATTTTGATTAAACCTCCTCTCTCTCATTATAATTATGTGCTAGCCAATTTATCTTTCAACCTTTATTAAAAATTTTTTATCAAATTCTGTTACCTTCCACTCTTAACACTTTTACATACTTCATTTGTGGATCCATTTTATTCTCTCTAATCATCTCCATAATGGTATTTTAAAGGCCCAAGCCTTTGTCTTTCTTTTCTACATTTTAAATCAGTAAATCAAATTTTACAATCGGTACATTGTAAATAAACATACAATTTTATTAAACGTTTTCTAAACTTTACATCCAACTTCTACTGTAAATTTATACAGTACAAAAGTAAATATAACTACGTAATAACTAAAATAATTAATTGAATGATGCGTAACATACAAGGGTTGTACATAAACTAACTTACATTTTGAAATAAAGCAAGTGAAAAAACATTTCAAATTTTATAAATTTGAACGGTATGTTCTTAAACTATTTTTCTACAGAGTTACCATTCAAATTGAGAATTTTAGAAATCTGCCGCCTGAGATTCCTAACCCTTATCTCGCACAAAATTTGTGGTACCCAAGCTTCCCAGTTAAAATTTCATGAAATTTTAGGAAAATGAAGCAAGAGTTCCATAATTATAAAGCAGCAATTTTAAAATTTTTTACTTAATTTTTCTTAACAGTTCATCACTCACAAGGGTAGGCCAAACTTTGTGATGCTTATCATAAACATTGGTGGGGCCATTTTTAAAGAAAATGCACCATCCACCATTTCTTTATTCATTATGTCATCTTGGTACACATCAAAAAGTTGTCGATGAATTTTAATATTGGTTAGTGGTTTTACACCAATAAAAATATAATCAACGAGTGCACTTCACAATTCGCATGATTTTCCATTGCAGCGTAAATTTGAAAAATTAACAATGAGCAAAGTAGAAGCAGTATTGTTTACACACTATTACAGTTGGTAGTGTACTGAGTGTGGGGCGCTTTAATACCAATATGGCAGCTTTAGCCTCATCCACCACCATACTGGGCCAAAACGTAAGTAACTTTCTGAACAGCCCTCATAAGTTGTAAAAAAGCAAGAAGATAAAAAAATTATCTTAATAGAAATTTTTTTGTTTAGATACTAAAAGTTGCTACAAAAATACAAAGATTTAAATAATAAAGTAAAAAGATTCACTTATTAATCTAGTCAAGTATAATAATGACTAAGAGATCAATTTAGTTTTCAGTAGTTCTCTACTAGCCTAAGAGCCAGATCAGGCTGAGATTGTGTGTGCATAAAGAAAACCCATGACTAGATGGACTAATTCAAAATTATTATTTTATAACAAATAATGCTTAGTAGATTCTTAATAATTTGGAATAATTACGGATGAACCCATCCAGATTTACAATAAATCCGCAGTAGACAACTAAAATTCATTTCTACGTTTACATGAACTTTGTTTTAGTTCACTTTAAATCGCATTAACAGCTCGGTTATTAGCAACTACAGTGGGTTTTACTCGTGAAAATTTCCATACTCTAGCTGGGAATTGAACCCCAGATCTTCATGTTGTAGACTAAGCTACAGAGGTGACCTTTACCTGAACTTTTACACAAATATACAGATTGTCCAGTCCATTACTGCTACAACTCAAAAAAATCTATTTTTGAGTTATATATTGTACTTTATGTAATTTTTTGTCCACTTTCCAGTTTAGCATTAAGTAAAATATTTATAAACTAACCATTTATTTAACATACATAACATATAAAAATAATGAAAACAGGATTTTTAAACATAAAATACAACTTTAACTCTCATTTCCTGAAAAATCATGCTTTTGGAGGCCGGCCCGTGGTGTAGTGGTCAGTGCAACTGGCTACTATGCCGGGGTCCCGGGTTCGATTCCCGGTCAGGTCTGGCATATTTTTCATTTGTAAATCACCACATATCATTACCCACGCACAAGCCCAAGGCAATGTAGGCATCATCACTCAATAAAAAAAAAAAAATTCATTAATGAACTTGACAGTCGATACATGCATATAATCTGTTTTTCTTGAGCACTTGGGTGGCTTTTTAGTGAATTCATCAAATTTCTAATATGGTGAAAACCTCATCATTAATTGATCCAATGATCGAAGTTATTAAAATCGTCAGCATTTTTAATACTTCCACAAGACTCCAAGGACCTAATTGTGGAGATGATTTTCATCATTTTATAATGTTCAACTGTGTATTATCATTATCACATCAGTATGAATCACCATGATGATTGCCAACGTTCAGATCAGATAAAGCAATAAAAAAAGAAGTTACTTCATACATAACTTATTTCTCTTCACAACAATTACTAATTATTATTGATTTTTCTAATCTTCATTTTGAGGCTTACTTATTCTGTTTGTTTTCTAAACTGATCTGATAAAAATAATCTTATTTTTCCATTGTGTTCAAACTTTAGATATCTGAATTATCAATGTTCTACTGTAATAAGATATTAAAGTATAAAAAGTGGGCTTTCATTCTACAGAAGTTATAACCAAGAACTAAAATGCTCTAAAATCTTTATTACTACTTCAATAATTAACTAAATATAACTTTATGGAACTGAACCAGACAACAAATGCAGTTCTACATTAAAAACATGTAACTTACAATTTTGTTATTAATAATTAATTATAATATTGTTAAAATATAGATTTTCTTGATGATAGTAAAAAAAATCTACTAGTATACTATAAACTAAATAAAAAAAACTAAAACACTAAGATTATATTAGAAATATAATAAAATGGGTTGCTAATACCTAACGCAACCATTAAGTAAATTAAAAACTTCATTTTAATTCTTTCTATGATTGTTTCTAATTCAGACTAATTTCACAATAAAAAAATCACGTAATTTTTGATAACTGAACAAAAATTTCTAACAAAAGAAGCGCACATCTTTACAGCTTGTAACACAACTTGAGTTTTACTTGAATCACATTAAAAATAATTTTATTTTTGGAAAACTTAAAAATATTGCTTTACAATGTAGGCATCATCACTCAATAAAAAAAAAAAAAAATTTTAACTATTATGGTTTTAAGCTTTATCTAAACCATATTCTTCAATAAAATAATCTTATTAACAACCAGATATATCTTTAGTTGTTTTCCTATGCCACCTTGTTTCAATAGGATCAAATCCTCTTTCAGTAGCACCAAATACAGCCCATGAAGGAGTTTTACAAGTATAATCCTGAAACAAATAAACAATTTTCAACTGAAAATTTATTTCGTAAATTTTTTTTAAATAATTGATATTATTTATGGTGATTTTTGTGTCTCATTTTAAATTCTTGGTCAAACCGGATATTTGTTAAATAAATTTATTTATGATAAGAAATTACAAACAATGTTTTCAATATTTTTCAACGAATCTCCTTTACGTTAAACATATTTTTCCTACTGGGAAGTTTGAAGAAGTTTTCCAAGAAGTTTCAAGGTTGAATTGTCAGCCAATTGCGCACAGAATCTTTAATAGCTTTATGGTTTTCAAACTGTTCTCCTTCCAGTACCCAAATAAAATTTTGTCACATACAGCTGTATCTGGACTGTAGGGAAGGTGTTCAAGGGTTTCCCAATGAATTTTGATCAATTTGTCAAAGTCAGCGTGTGAGGCCTGGTGTTTTTTTATGAAGAAGAATGGATCTCTGATTGGGATACCATGACTTTTGTTTCTGTTTTTTAGCAGCTTTTGCTGACTCAAACAGCTGGAAGTAGGAGGTGGAATTCACTGTGTGTCAATCATATAGAAATTCAATGAGTAAAACTCCCATTCAGTCCTAAAAACCAGTTAAGAGTATTTTTCTGGCAGAAAGACAGGTTTTAGCATCTGTGAGACTTAATCTTGGGCGTTGATCGTTTGAATTTAAAATTCACCTTTAAACTTGTTAGCCCAACACTTAGGTCTGAGAAAGGGTACCACCACCAAACTGTGCTTTTAACCGAGTCAAAATTTCTGTTGGTTTAGCAACTTCATTAGTTAAAAACATATCAATAATACGTTGCACAACATGTGATGGGACATATTGCATAGTCATGGCTACACTAGCAACCGAACAGAGTTGTGTAATATGCTGGTACATACTCCAACTTATAGTTCACCAACCTTGAATGTGCTCAGGATGCCCCGACAAGGCACACAGAAAAAGTACGGTTTATATTTGACTCGCTCTTGTAATATATATTTTAAAAATGGATTTATAAAGTAAATAATTCTTCTAGTGTTTAAAAA
Organism: Catonia carolina; assembly: GCA_035578175.1. NCBI lineage: Eukaryota > Metazoa > Arthropoda > Insecta > Hemiptera > Achilidae > Catonia > Catonia carolina. The sequence goes on from JAQMRL010000004.1 coordinate 39,762,670, forward strand.
TTTTGTTCTTAAGGTCTGGACTAGAAAGTGTGCTAGAATAAGTGTTCAGCATGCTGATATGCATACTTTTCCACTCTGTGAGAAAGGCTTAGGTAAACCACCTCACTCCTCATTTTACTTAGCAAAGCCTCTAGAGGTTCAAACTAGCTTTTTGACTGATGATGGCCTAAGCAACAACAGAAAACTAGAATGACCAATCAAAAGTTATAAATTACCGAACATGACCATTTCTTCTACATCTTCTCACACCAAGTATTATAATTCCCACACTTTTCTAGATACTCAAGAATTGTTAACAACTCTGTTAGAATATTTGGCTGCTGAGAATTGACACTAATTTAATAAAAACATCTGTACATCAGAACAAATGAAATTGTAACCTATGCTTTATTGATACTATAAAAAACTAATACTAATGTAAACTTTCAACTTACCACAGCAGTAAATGTCTTCTTACCATCAGATTCATACAACTCTTGAACTAGTTCTAAAAATCTATCAAAATCTATCCATGTCCACCATTCTCCATCAATGAAGAACTGAAAAAATTATATACCAAATACTTATATATCATTTTTAAGAGAAAATACTGAAATACCTAACATGTATAATTTTATTTAAATTGAGATTTTTGATACATCCATTCAATACTTTAGAAATAAAAGTTATAGGTCTTTTAATTTTCTATGACCGTTATTATCCACACTTTTGTCTTGAATTGCGCACTAAGACTACAATCTTTAAAAAATCCCATTATTTTACTGATTTTACTGAGGAAAACACAGAAAACCACTAACTGACGCTAAAATAAGTGTAGAAAAATATATTTGCAATAAAGCTGTAGGTTTTTAATTTTCTTATAACTTTGATTAGATATTTTTTGTCCTAAATTGCACGTTATAGCCGCAATCTTAAAAAAAACATCTTTTACTACAAGAGCATAGCCCCTCTAAGAATTTCGGCAAACATGTCACCTACCCTACCTTGTAGAGCATTAAAAATTTAGTACATGAGTTGATTTTAAAAAATCTTAGGTGCCATTTTTGAGAAAATCGCAAGAATAATCTACCATTTCCGGTTGACCAATTTTGTTGAAAATTGTTCATCTCCAGTCTCTTAGTAGTACCTAACTTAAGTTCAAAGTTATAACTTGGTATGCTATCCGTTCTTGAGATACTTTGGTCACACATACATACAAACACACAGTAATCAGTAAAAACATGTTTTTTTTGGATTCAGGGGGCCTGAAAAATTGTATTTTTAGTGAACACTCTACTTCGAAAAAAGTATAAAAAGATTATTTACAATAACATCAGTAAAAATGACAACTGGCTCAGTTTAGTTTACAAAAGTTTTAGGTTTGATTACCAACTTGTTCTTCAAACAAAACATTTCAAATTATGCCATACCTAACTTAGTCACATGCTACAATCCATGGATTTGGTGCAGCAACTTAAACTAAACAAAATACTGTTAACAAAACCTTATATTTACCTTCTTATTAGCAATAAGAATACAGTTTGAATGTTCATGCTCTGAAGCAATTCCGTAATTAGGTAACAATGACACTAATTTATCAGCAAATGATACAACTTCTTCATGCCAAGGTACATTTTCCATCGTTAAGCTATTTGCTTTATTTCCTGCACCGCAATAAGTAACTCCCTGAAATTAAACATTAAAATACAACCACTACAAATTTTTTTGCTAGAAAACTTAAATTTAGGACTTATTTAAAAATATACTAGCCATTAAATATAAGATATCCCCAAGTAAAAAAAATACATACACAATATTCTATTTTAAGATAATCTTACTGCTGTCCATCGTTGGGCGGGACATATCTTATTCCTATTAAGAAAAAAAGAAATAACTAAAAGACTAAAAATCTGGTGTGAAACACTTACATAATGTTCACTTGCGAATGTAAATAATGAACAATATAATCTATGTTAAATCATGAGTGACTGATGCTAAATGAAAATCAAACCCTGTAGGGTTTTTATTAAAAATATAAAAAATCACTAATTGCCACTACACTAGGCTCTGTAGAAAAAATTCTTGTAGATTTTTTAATTTCCTGTAACTTTGATTACAAACGCTTTTGCCCTGAAATGCATATTAAGGTTGCAATCTCAAAGTAAAATCTTTTACCACAAGAGTACAGCATCCAAAATTTTAGAAGACACAATGCGCATCCTATCTTGTAGAGCATAAAAATTTCATACAGGAGGTGATTTAAAAAAAAAATCATATCAGGTCCTCTTGTGAAACCTAATTTAAGTTTTAAGTTTCAAATTTGTATGCTATTCCATTCTTGAAATACTTTCTTCACACGTGGACCAATTGCCAAAAACATGTTTTTTGAGTTTAGGGGGCCTCTGAAAACGTGTATTTCTAGTGAAAACTCAATTTCAAAAAAATTGACATGACAACAATACATTCCTTCCTTTACATTCATGTAGGGGAAAAGAAAGTTACAAAATTAAAATGGTTTAAGACCAACTACATTTATAATGTTAAGAGCACGAGGAAATTTTAATTAAAATCAACACAACCAATTTTGAGAAAACTTTGATTTTGTAAAATTTTAGATTAGAATAAAGTACCCATAAATTTAGGGCTGCACAGCAAATTAAAAACATACTGAAAAATGTGCATTCATATTTCAAAATATTTCTCTAGCAGGTAGTAGGAATCAGAAACACTCAGTCAAGAGAAATTAAAAAAAAAACTTGTATGCCAAACTTTTCAATTACTGCTTACTGCAACATTAGAAGCTGAAAACTATTTCACAGTGTTCAACATTTTCAACATTTATCTGATAGGCATAACCTTTAAGATTTACAAAAAAATACTAAATAATCCTTACCTTAATTTCAATAAAATCAGGATTCCCAAGTTTGACGAGCTGTGCATAATTTTGGATTTCATCAAAGTTCCAAGCTTTCACTAAAGTTAACCTATATATCGTTCGCTGGCCCTACAACAGGAAATACATGAAATTACAAATCTATCCAGAATAGAAAAAATATATAACTGTGGTACTATAACACCTTAGTCACTAGTTTTAAAAACCATAAATAGTTGTGCACTTGTGATAAATTAAATTATTTTTTTTGTTATTTTTACCTTAATGCGTGTATGTAGCAATCTCTTCAATTTAAAAAAAATCAGCAACTCCACGAACCAAAAAGATGAGAATGGTATGTATGACATGTAGTTTTGTACAGACTCAGGCCAACCATTCCTGAGAGAGTATGGTTAATTGAACCCTAACTATCAGAATATGACCATAATCACTGTCTAGTATTCAAATTTGTATAAAAGTAAACTACATTTTCTAGGATTTGACCAATTACTTTCATTTCCAAAAATCAGGTGTTAAACAGCTTACTCATGGTGACGACTTTACTTCTAGACCAATTCAGTTGGTTTCTGATAAAATTAAGAGAAAACTTTAAATATACAGACATAAATTTATGTTTCATTTTTGTCCAATACGTATCACTTCTAGGAATACAATCCATGCACAAATTTTTGTACAACATTTTTTATTACGTCAGATAAAGAATTTTTTGAGGAACTTTAAAAAATGTATCATATTTGCTTTCTTAAGTTGACAAAAGGCCCTGTTAGCCATTAGTAATGTTTCAAAAAAGTTAGCATTTTGTTAGTGTGTATTTTGCTATACAAACACATTAATGACACCTATTAAAAAAAAAATGTTTTACAGATACCATCTCTTTTGTTTCGGTTCTAATTAAAAGTCACTGATATACAATACAATTTTCTGAAAGAAAATTTTTTGGGGTGAAAAATCAACATACTGTTTTATTAAAAAGTGCATTTACCTTTTCTGACAGTGCCTTTAAACTATCCTGAAATCGTTCCCAGAAATCTTTGAACAAGGGTCTATCAATTTTCTTCAAACTGTCTTTGGTACTAGCATCAACACTTACATATAATTGTGTAACTGGACTTAATTCTCTGAAATAAAAATATTCAGTAATTAAATATGATTGTAAATACTAAATAGCAAGGTTTCTGATTTTAACCCAATGACTAATTACGACGAGTCAGATTTGCCACCATTTAAAAATGCAATGGCGACTTTGACAAGCTGGACTCACTCCTCCCATCCCTTGACTGGCTCTGATGATAAATGCTCGCTGCGAATGTTTTATGTATTTTCGGTTATTTGTAATAGTTCTGAGAGGGTCCAGTAGATCTTAGTAGTAGTTCAGTTTTGATGTGTATGTGCAGAGTGATTTTTTAGTCTTGTTACCCAATTGTTAATGTATGGTAATTTTTTTCTAAGAAAGGGAAATTTTGTTTTGTGACATTAAGTTGATAGCCCTATTCAACTGTTATAGATACAACAGTGTGAGTTGATTCTCCTTGAGCTGTATAAAATTTTGTATCGTTTCTGGTCATGTTACGAACAAAATGTTTTTCACCCTAGAACAATTGCTTGTTTAAATCTGGAGGCTGAAGCTCTTGGACTAATCGTACACGATACGAATACAATTTCAATTTTTTAGCAGCTTCCTGAACACTTGAATATAACAAACCAACTTGCAAGGAAAGTTTTCGTAAACTTTTCCGTGGAGCATTAAGCAATCTTGTTTTCACATTCTCCAAAATGTCATATGTCAAAAGAGTTGGTTGACCACTACATTTTCTGTCGCAAACACTACCTGCCTCTCGAAATCGGTTTGTTAGCCTAGAAATTGACATTTTTTCTGGTGGATGAACACCAACAAAAATTTAATTTGTACTGATTCTTTTACACTCGCGTACGATTTCGTAGCAAAATGTTGCTCAAGAGTGAAATCCCGTTGTTCTAGGGTTAAAGACATTCTGTTCGTAACACGACTAGAAATGACACAAAATTTTACACAGCTCAAGGAGAATCAACTCACACTGCCATATCTATACCGGTTGAGTAGGGCTATCAATTTCGTGTCACAAAACAAAATTCCCGTTTCACAGAAAAAATTACCAGACATTAGAAATTGGGTAACAGGACTAAAAAATCACTCTGTATTTATTTTGTATTATTTCCGTTGTTGTCGGTGTATAAACTAACTGTGTCATGTGTTTCATTGTTTACAAAATGAGTTTGGGATACAATATTGTAAACCTTGCAGAAAAAATAACTGAAGAGTTATTATTATTTAGTGATGATGAAGAAATACATGAAAAGATTTTGAAATTCAAATTTTACAAATTCAAAATTTTGAAATGCAAAGTTCAAATTGAATGAAATCATCAAACAAAAGGGGAAATATTTTTTAATTATTTTTCTGTAATTTTTAAAGTACAGAAATAGGTAAAGGAATAAGTCACGTGTTTTTAACTTAGAAACAAAAATAAAAAAATAAGACATTTAGAACAAAGCAAATCATTAAAAAATTGGTCCGTCAATAGGTTACGGAATATAATCTGTATGGTAGAAATTTCAATTTAGACTATTTACTCAATGTGCTCTGAGTAACATTCAATCAGCTTTGAACTGTCTGGTTTCACCAGTTAAGAAGTGCAATCCTCTGTTGAACTCAAGCCAAAAAAAATTAGTCATCAAATTGTAGTTAATTGAATATACTAAATATTCTTACCTAATCGCTTCCGGGAACTGTGCATTTGTTACAAGAAATGATGAGATTCCTTCGGCATGAAGTAACTTGATAAATTTATTAATTTCAGGATACATAATAGGTTCACCGACTAGTGATAAAGCACAATGTTTAGCTTTAAGGCCTTCGATGAATCTTTCCATTCTAACTCCTGGAACACCTACAAAACAAAATAAAAACACATAAGTTACTCTATGAACTATTTTAATTTACCTTATTTCAGGAATACTTTAATTGTATGGAGGTTTGATTCTTTTTTTTTGTCTACGATATACAACATACTCCATTTCAGATGAAAAATATTGTACATTAATATCTAAATTATGTTTCCATTAGCCCTTCATTAACGGGAAACCACTTTTTTACACCAGACATTGCCAGCTCAGAAGCCGTAGCAGATGTATTTATAAAGCTTTCATGATGATGTATGATATCTCAAATTACTCACCTTAAAATGTAGTTTTATTTGATATACAATGCTATGGGAATTAGTATTGGTTAGAACTTTTGAACAGCTTGTAAACTTGCAAACTTAACCACTTCGTTTCGTCGCTATCAAACTTGGAAATACATCAATTGGAGTTGGTAATACGATATCCCTTTTCTAGTTCAGTGTCTTTTTGTAGTAACCAAGGATATATCTTATAGAAACCAACGCACATGTGTTTTGAGAGAGAAGATTATGTTTGTCTTTGTCCGCCTTATTCATTCTATCCTGTCCTTCTCTACTAATACCCCCACTACTTTTCCCTACTATTATTTTTTTACTTGTTACCTTAAACCGTAATATGAGTGTAATAACCTTCATTGACAATGGAATGAGGAGGGAGAATGCTAGTATATCAAAACAAGCGTGCCTTTCGGTAACGTCAGGATAAATAATATAACTTTTTAACTACTGTAACTCTGCTAAATTTTACCAAAAATAGTAATGTGATACATCGGTTTATTCAGGAAACTGTCTTCTATAAAATGTGGTATGAACAATTGTATGCTAAATTACAATTTCAGCACGTTATAGCATAAAATATTAACTTTTTTGAGCCCGCAAATTTTTCGTGCCGTCTAGCGAACAGAAAGTGAAACTGATTTTTATGATTGTATATTCAAAACATCCGTACTTATTATAAAAAAACAGCTGTAATTTTTTCATAATTTTTTATCAATAACAAAATTAGATACACAAATTTATTCGGGAGGGTGCTTTGAAATTTGAACATTCACCGTAGCACGGAGTTGATAGCACAAAGACATCCTGGGGTTTAAGGGTAAAATTAAGCTACTGCTTATATATATACAGAGGGATTGATTATAACCAATACAATTAGCTCCAAATTCTCTAATTTATTTTATTATAGTTTCTCTTTTAATAAATATTTTTGTAAGACATAAAATCATCACACTATCAACTGGTAAATCATAAAAATTTTCTTTCCAGCCACATGGATGCGGGCCATTTTTTTCAACTTCCTGTAGGCCATAAATAAAAGGCAAGTGAATATAGAAAAATGTTTTATTACTAAAAGTTATGTACACTTATTGCTAATTTTTGACAAAATTATCTTGACAATGGACGCATTTGTCATACCTGTGGATAAGCCTTCCAATACCCTCTTCATAAAATGTTGCCACCAGTGGATTAAAATGAGTCTTAAAGCTCCTTGTTGTCTTTCTTGAGGAGTTCATGCAGCCAGAAACCACGATTAATGCAGCTGTTTATTGTGAAACCTTACAAATTTTGCGCAGAGCCATTCAAAATAAAAGAAGAGGGATGTTAACTACTGAAATTATTCTAATCAATGACAATGCCCGTTCTCACAGTGCTGGTGCAAACCAACGACTCCTCGAGCAATTTCAATGGCATTTTTAATCACTCATCAAACAATCCCGACCTAGGATCGAGTGACATCTATCTTTACCCTGAACTGAAGAAGTGGCTAGGAGGTACAGTGCTTCAAAACTAATAAAAGAGGGCATTGTAAAACTTGTCCTCAGCTATGAAAAATGCCTCAATCATCAAGTTGATTATGTCGAAAAGTAGTCACAAATGTATATAACTTTTAGTAATAAAACATTTTTCCTATATTCACTTGTCTTTTATTTATGGCCTATGGAGGTTGAAAAAAACGGTCATCGCACATAGCTGAGTACTATAATATGGTCACCAAATTCAAAGCTTGAAAAGTACTAGGCAGGAAGCAACTTACCATGGTTGTGGACTGTGTAGTCACTGTCATCTTAGCATCTACACCAGTGGTCCCTAAAGTTTGGTCAATCGCAGACCCCCAGTAAATAACTTAAATCTTCGGGGACCCATGATCATGTCTTTAAATTAAAATTATACCTTTGACTTTTATTTTAATATAGCCAGTGTTTGTAATTTAATTTAAATTTGTTAAATGAACAATTAAATAAAAAGAAAACAGGAGAATATAAAATACGATGAAATAGAATTTTAAAATGTATTACTTATGAAATTAGGGGACCAAATAGATCTAAACTCAATGTTTTCCTATCAGAAGGTAACCCATGTTTAACGACAATATACAAAGAAGACTGAACAAAAATTTCTAGTCCTTGTTCTGAGGCTATTGTAGATACTGTGTGTGCCATGAAAATTTCACTTGAGCAGGACAATTAATTAAAAAATATAGTGAAAATTAGATGTTGGTTCACTCAAGGAGATGTTATAAGAGTTTCACTAAAAATGGATAGATAATCTTCAAAGAATGTCTCTGAATAGGATTCCTAGACTGGCCAAAGCTTACAGACTAATTAGAAGGCATGATCCAGGGAAACCAGTGGCTAGATGGGTGTTGGAACAAGTCCTGGGATCTAACCCTTGAACGATAGAAGAAGAAACTGAACAAAAAGTAAATTAAGTTTTTAAATCCTTACCTTTAAACTGATTAATTAAGTTATAATGGTTTTCTAAAGCACTTTTTAAAATATCTTCAGCTGGATCCATTTTCCAACGCCATTCTGTACCAACTGGATTTGAGTGATGACGCCAACAAAATACACATTTATTTGCACAAGCCAGACTAGGTGTGGCTTCCATACAACGGTGGCTTTCAATACCATAAAAGGTATGCTTGTAACAACCACCTCTTCCTCTCAACATTGACTATAAAAAAAATTAAGAGAAGTTTTTAACATACTGTAGTACCACCAACCCTGCACATAATTGCCATTAATATTTTATTGAATATCCTATGCAGGTATTATTCAACAGCCGTATCATATTTATAATTTTTTTTTTATTGAGAGATGATGCCTACATAAGCCTTGGGCTTGTGCGTAGGTAATGATATGTGGTGATTTACAGATTAAAAAAATGCCAGACCTGACCGGGAATCGAACCCGGGACCCCAGCATAGTAGCCAGTTGTGCTGACCACTACACCACGGGCCGGTATAATAGAAGTATATATTTCTAAACCACCAGAATACATAACAGTAAACCCTTACCGATGTTTATAGAGGTTTCGTGATTTCATGTGAATCTCATACAAATCTTAAGATCATACATACTGCAGAAGTGTACGAGATACACGAAAGTGTTATAAACATTGGTAAATGTTTACTGTTACTTTATTCTGGTGGTTCAGAAAAATATATTTCTTCAATTACCATTAATAATAAAAACTTAAGATGACAACAGAAAATACTTTAATAAACTTGACGTTAATTTTTTTTACTTTTTTGTGCTTACAATTATTCATTTTATTGTCACAGAATAATATCAATATGTAACAAAAGGAATTTATTATTTGTTTATTTAATTATTCATATACCCCAATTTCAAAACTTATATAAAAAAATCTGGTGTGAAACACTCACACAACTTTCTCTTGCCAATGCAAATGATTAACAATATAACCTAATTTTAGCAATAAAACAATAGAAATAAACAAAAACCTAACCTCAAAAACAATGAAAATTGAACTGTTTGGCTTAAAAATACGGAAAATCACTCTTTCACGCTAAACTTGGCCCTGTAGCGAAAAATGCTCTTAATAAAAGTTGTAGATCTTTTAATTTTCTATCAATTCCATAATATACACTTTTGTCATAAAATGCATACTAAGGCCGAAATGTTAAAAAAATCGATTTTTCTCACGTTTTCGTGAGAAAAAAACAGAAAATTGCTAATTACCGCTAAACTAAGCGTTATACAAAAAAATGTTTGAATTAAAAGTTGTAGGTTTTAAAATTCTCTACAACTTTTATTATATAACATTTTGCGCTAAAATGCATATGAAAGCCGCAATCTTAAAAAGAAAACGTTTTTACGTAAAAACACCCTCACCCAGAGTTTCAGCAAACATGGCGCCTACCCTATCTTGTAGAGAATAAAAAAGTAAATAAACCAAGTGATTTTTAAAAAAATCGTAGGACCAGTTTTTGAGAAAATCGCAAAAAAGTGAAAAATTACACGAATAAACTACTACTTCCGGTTGACCGATTTTGATGAAAATGTTCGTGTCGGGTCCGGTAGTGGTACGTAACTTAAGTTTCAAGTTTCAAGTTCGTACGATGTTTCGTCCTTGAGATATTCTGTTCACACACACACACACACACACAGACCAATCGCTAAAAACATGTTTTTTGGGTTCAGGGGGTCTGAAAACGTATAGATCCGGTGAAAACTCGATTTCGAAAAATCAACATGAAAACAATACTTTCCTTCCTATATATTCATATAGACAAGAGAAAGTAATAAAAGCTTATCACCCATGATCTTTCCAGCAAAACATTTTCTAGAATATCCATCAAAATATTTATCCATTACAACTGATGATGGGCACATGATATCCAAAAGGATTTATTAACAGTTTTTAATCAGGTCAGTCATCTGGTGTGTATTTAGTGTTTTATTCTATATTATATCATTAAAAATAATTATATTAGCTGTACAAAAATAATTTTTTAAGATTACCTTTGTCCATCTACACATTTTAACACCCGAATGTGTACCAACTAAACGATAACCTTGTTTCGTTAAAACTTTTCGCAAGGAAGGCGTAATCATTTCTTTTATTTCATTTGATTTTTCAAGTTTGCTTTTTATTTGTTTACCAAGCATTACCCCAATATCCTCTACATCCATTAGATCTGACTTTTCATCATTATCTTCATCTTCACTACTTTCATATTCATCACCACTTTCTTCAGCCTGTAAAATAAAATAAAAAGACATTGTTGTTGTTTAGGTCATCAGCCGCAAGGCTGGTTTGAACCTGTAGAGGTTTTACTAAGTAAAACGAGGAGTGAGGTGGTTTACCATTGCCTTCCTCACTGAGCGGAAAAGTATGCTTATCAGCATGCCGGGCCCTCTGAAAAGCACATATTTTCCACTCTGCAAATGACACCTTCACTTCATTCACCACAGGGTCTGGCTGTATAATAAAATTCATTACTTTCAGAGGAGATAACTCTGATTAGTGTCTTTTACACCTCTACCTCTTCTGTTCTTAAATGATTCAGTAATTTTGGCTGACCATGTGATAAGAAACAGAACTATTTATTCATTAATTATTAACTATTCTATTTATTTATTAAAAAGACATTAGATTTGATTATTAGTTATTTTAAGCAACCTGTAAAACTTCACAGGTTCTTTACGCGTAATGAATTCACCATTATCAATAGATATACATACATTTTTTTTTTGTACCGCTTATTTCTAGAGTTACACTAAACTGAATTTAATAATTTTAGTGACTTTTTAATCCTTTCATCAAGCATTTTCTTTTAAAGTTGTCAACTATCATTTTTCCTTCAACACTCTTGTTGTACCAATCCAATATAATTTTGTTTCATTTAAAATAATATTTATCATTAGTCTAGTTTAAAAAGAAAACAACATAGAACCGCATGTAGGACGTGTTTGTTTATACAACTCTTTACATTGACCACATGAATTAATTTTTAGTTTAGACAGTGTTATAACAATGTAAAGAAGAAAAGATTATTACAAATTTAATTGGGATGAATGAAGGTAATACTTTTTTTATATTAAAAAAAAAGATTCTAAGCTTTCGAGAACGAAAAACATTTCAAGTTATTGTCGGCCTATGACTTAACTAATTTATTTCTATTGAAACATGTCTAAACAATTAAATGAAGGCTGTAGTGTGGCATTGAACAGAGTTGCAGAAGTGTTCCAAATCAATGAACAAATTCTATAAACACAATTTAACGATTTTGTATAATTTTTAAAAAAAGGTTGTCACTGTATTAGTAATTTTTAAGCTTTAATGAAATCAATTATAATTCATAAAGATACATTTCTAAAACCACCCCATTTGGGATGGTTTTTATTTTATCATCATCATCATCATCTGTCAAGGATTAGGCTCAATGGCCTCCGGCATCCATCTCTTTTTAGGTCTTCCCAAGCCTTGCTTCCCTCTAGGTTTATATTTCAATGCTTGTAGAGAAAGTCGGTGAGCTGGCATGCGAAGTAAATGGTTAGACTAGTTTATCTTATATATTCTTAAGGTTTCAGAGTGAGTGAACGTGTACCTCGGCGCGTATAGTTTCGTTGCGTACTCAATACATCTAACCGGGTACAACCCGGTATTTTGGTTTTTTCCAAATATATATATATTACATCCAATTGAGGTGAATATAGTACAGTAAATTTATATTCCATAGACGAAAACACTGTACCGCCACCAGAAAAACTGAACAGCTAATATAATTTAATGGTTCAAAAAGACACATCACACCCTTCTTTAATAAATTTATAGACCATAAAAACCAACAAATGCAAGGTTTCTACTAATAATTTACGTTACAAATTGAATGTAAAAATTCAATTTGTACTGCTCCATAACTCATGCAACCATAAAAATATATATGATCTTAATCCTTCCTTTTAAATTATATTTAATACGCAAAATAAGTAATATAATAAAGTATCGATTTATAAACTTACAGGTGGAGGATTTGGCCAATACTCTACAACACGTGAAAACTGTGTAGTCCAATTTTCAAAATCATTTACTATACTTCCATGCACACTTGAAGTTTCATCTTCATCACCGTAACCCATCTCCATTATTCGTATAGCACCTAATTTATTTAAATCCTCATTGACTACTTTTGCTGCCTAAACAAAAATACATTAACGCCGTTACAAAAATTAACTATCAACATTTAAAAAATGTTTTAACATACAAAACCACAAACATACGCATGAACTGTAATATAGATGAGAGAAATCAGTTTAATTCCCGTTAACAGTTTTTTTTGTTTCAATTAACCATACATCAATATCACCTAAAAGTAAAAGGCTGTTTTTATGCCTGTACAACAAAATGTAGTATACTAAATGTTCTCGTTAATATGACAGACTGTATCTTTGGGTGTTTTACTCATATGTCGACTACATGTATTCGACTATTGCATAAACAATAAGCTCTGTTTTTAAAATAGTTAAGTTTTTAAAAATAGTAAGTCTTCTTCTACTTTAAACCCAGTCTCTATAATCATTCAAGACTTTTGTCACATAAGATGGGTCAATCTTGTACCAAAGTTATTCTAAAGTCACAATCAATACATACTCACTATGACTACGAATTGTATTTAATAACACAATTATAATAAAAATTTACTAACACAATCATTTAAGATACACTGGAACAAAAATAAGAAATGTACAACCGTTTGCAATCTAGATACGAACAGCTATGTTGTTTGGATGTTTTTAAACTGCACTGCAGTCGTATAAAGTAGTGGGAATATTTTAGATCACATGACATTCGTGTGTAGTAAATTGTACGACACTTGCATTGTGTAGAACTAATGTGCACAGGCAGATTTAACTATTAACCTTTTGTTTCATTTAACTGTTGTATAAATTACTACATTTTGTAAAACAGGTGTGAAACAGGCCTAACGGTTGAATATTAGTTCCAATACAATAAAGAAAAATTCTCTTCTTCATTGTGCTCTGTTTTATAAATAACTTTTCTTCTCTTAGTAATGTATTCCATATTACATTCAAGATTTTTTGTGAACAAAGCAATGCATTATGAAAAAGTAAACGGTTTTCAGAAACCCTTGTATACTGATAAGCACTTACACGCAAAACATAAGCATTTACACAAAACAACCTTATCCCCTTCAAAATACTCTCTATTACAACTAATACATTTATCCTGCCGGTGCTTCCACTGTTCGAAACATTTTTTGTAGTCATCTTTAGAAATGGCTGACAGCTCCTCCCTCGTTCTTTTCTTGACCGCTTCAATGTTGTCAAATCTGTGTCCTTTAATGTCCCTTTTCATGCGTGGAAATAAGAAAAAGTCGCACGGAGCCAGGTCAGACGAGTAAGGTGCGTGGTGCAACGGAACCATGCCATTTTTAGGCAAAAAATCTTTCATCGAGATGGCTATGTGTGCAAGTGCATTGTCATGGTGAAAGAACCAGTCTCCTGTCTGCCACAAATCGGATCTTTTTTGACGAACACTGTTGCGCAATCTTCTTCAAACTTCCAAATTGTCAGTCAATGGTCTGAGAGCACAAGCTGTTGAATTTTTTAAACATTTTCTTCGATTTGGGCAGTTGATGGACATCTAGAACGAGGTTTGTTGCCATTTTTAAACCGAGAAAACCACATGTATACTTGAGATTTTCCCATAGCGTCATCTTTGTAAGCTGTTTTCAACATTAAAACAGTTTCAGCAGCACTTTTACAGAGTAGAAAATAAAACTTCACAGCTACACCTTGTTCACTTAAACTTGCCATCATAAAAAACAAAACAGTGCTAGCAAAAACAATCACTGCAGATGAATATTGAACTCGCAATGAGTTGCAATCACTGCACTGAACTCGCAATGAGTTGCGCTAAACACGTCTGTGCGGCAGAAATGCGTACTACATAAGCACCGCCCACGACAATGCTATTCCGGTTACTTTTGGGTACCCCCTCATAATTTTAAACTTAGTAAGGAAAGTCATTGTAAACCCAAACACTTCTCATTTCACTAAGTAAACACTAATGAAATTTAAATCAGCATTTTTCCTGATGATCGTAATAAATATTTTATTCTACCAACAATGCTTCATTTATTCTCAGATTGCAGCCTGTGATTGCTCTCTATCATGAACCACCCTCAAAATAGTGTGCATAGTCATGTTTGCCCCATCTAATATATTTCCTTCTTCCAGATCTATGCTTACTCTCAACTTAGCTCTTGAGAGCCATAACCTATTAAACCTATACAATATACACTTAAGTTTTTTACGATATACATAAACTGATGACTGTTATTTCGATTCCAATAATTCTGAAGTACTTACCAGATTGTAGCTTTCTCCATACTGTGAATTACCAAGACCAAATACAGCATAATGAAGATTTTCAATACATATTTCATCTTTTATATTTTCTCCACTTGCCTTTTGGTTTGCATAATTATTTAATGCTTTACAAAACTGTACTCCAGTCGGTGGAGGAGAACCAAAATCATAAGTCGGTAGAATGAAAACACAGATTAAAGTATCACCATTCAAAGCCTAAAACAATACACAATTTTTAGCTACTGAAGTGTGTCATAAATAAGCTTGAACCTGTAGTATTACTAAAAACCACCTGACCCTTGTCTTCCAATTTTGCCGCATGAATTTTTTTTTTTTAAATAAAAGTAAATATAAGGTTGTGTCATACAACGAATACACAAAATAAACCATATTATGGACTGAAAATCAAAACAGAACTATAATTCATCAGCAATGGATTATATTTATAATTACCTATGTTAAATTAAAACAAAATATTGTGTGAACACTCACACGACTTTCTCTTGCCAAAGTGAATAATGAACAATACATTAGTAATAATACATTAGAAATAAACAAAAACGTAACCTTATTTTAAACATGAGAATGATGCAAAATGAAAATTAACCTTAGTTTGGCTTAATAATATGGAAAATCACTCTTTCACGCTAAAATAGGTTCTGTAGAAAAATGCTTAAAACAAAGTTGTAGATCTTTTAATTTTCTATAATCTTTATTATTACACTTTTGTCGTAAAATGCATACTAAGGCTGAAATCTTAAACATTCATTTTTTTACAGATTTTTATGAAAAAAATACAAAATGACTAATTACCGCTAAACGAAGCGTTATACAAAGAAATGTTGCAAATAAAAGTTGTAGATTTGTAAATTGTCTACAAGTTTTATCATAATATTTTGTCATAAAATTCATATTTAGGTCGCAATCTTAAAAAATGTTTTTAACAAGAGAACAGCTTCCCCAAGAATTTCTGCAGACATGGCACCTACCCTATTTTGTAGCTTAAAAAAATGTCGTAAATGAGGTTATTTTTTAAAAAATCTTAGAGAAATTTTTTTTGAGAAAATCGCATAAAAGTGAAAATGACAAGAATAAACTACTACTTCCATTGACCGATTTTGATGAAAATGTTCGTGTCGGGTCCTCTAGTAGCATCTAACTTAAGTTTTAACTTCATACGATGCTCCATTCTTGAGATATTTTGTTCACACACAGACCAATCGCTAAAAACATGTTTTTTTGGGTTCAGGGGGTCTGAAAATGTTTATACCCAGTGAATACTCAATTTCAAAAAATCAACACGAAAACAATACACTCCTTCCTGTATATTCATATAGGCAATGAGAAAGTAAAAATATTAAATACAATGAAATTAATATATTCATTGACACATGCACTGACATTCTAATGCGCTCATGTGAGTAAGCTAATAACATAAGTCAAGACACAAAATATGCAATTCAGCAATACTGTGGCTTAACTCCGTAGACCTTCAAGCTCACAATGATACGATGCATGGTATACTGAATACACAAATTTTAATTTTACAGGAGAATTTCAGAGGTATAAATAGGCTATAAAAAAATCTATGCAATCATTTTACATCAATTTTTATTTTCCCTTGCCTCTTATGAATACATAGGGAAAGAGTGTATTGTTTTCATGTCGATTTTTCACTGGAAATACACGTTTTATAGTGAGATACTACAGTATTCAGATACCCTAAACACAAGAAACATGTTTTTCTTGCGAATAGTTTAAAACTGGGTGTGCAAGCAAAATATCTCAAGAACAGAATAGCGTATGAAGTTGCAACTTGGAAATTAGGTTAAGTACCACTACAGGACCTCACACAAACGATTTCATGAAAATCGGATATCTGGAAGTAGTAGTTAATTCGTGTAATTTTTCACTTTTTTGCGATTCTCTCAAAAATATCTCATACTATTTTTCTTAAAAAGGCCTCATTTACAACATATTTATGCATTACAAGATAAGCAACATGTCTGTTAAAATTCGTGGGGTTTGTCCTCTCATGATAAACATTTTTTTTTTAAGATTGCATTCTAAATGTGGCATTACAAGAGCAAATACATTTATTAGCCTAGGTTTTCTAACCTCAATTAAAAGACTCTTAACCGTTATTAATGATTTTACTTATAATCCAAATTAAATTCAAATATTTATCATATATTCCTAAGTATGAATAAAATAAACTACTTTGAATAATATATTTATTATTCAGAGTTTAAAAAAATATTACATATAATCTGTATTTATAAATATTTATGCCTATTTATAAATATTTCTATTTCATATAATGAATTAATATAATAATTTCACTAACCTTCTTTTTAAACTGCGTCACCTTTATTGTAATTTCTACTTACACGTGTTTCGGTGGATCCACCATCATCAGAGTAAATGAAAAATTGAAACTAAAAAATTTTTTCACATTTATTTAAAATTTACAGAAGATGGTACATCTTCAGTCACTTGTATAAAACTCAGTAGAAATTACAATAAAGGTGACGCAGTTTAAAAAGAAGGTTAGTGAAATTATTATATTAATTCATTATATGAAATAGAAATAATTTCAAACTGCAGAATGCATTATAAAGATCTATTTATAAATAGTTTATCCACAAGCTTACCTCTTTCTGTAATTCCTCCGGTTGAAAAAATTCTAAATTTGTCACAGTTGCGATAAAGGGTAGTTCATTAGCTCTTTCCAAAAACCTATTTGCCAGTGACTGTAAAAAGAAAAGCTTGGCAGTTATTGTAAAGTAGGCTACACCTAGACCTGATGAATAAATGACCTTATATTTAAATTTGTACAGAGTAAATGATTAATAACTAGATTCACAGAATTTTGAGCTTGCACATATAGATAGAAAACTACCTAAAGAAACTTCGTGCAAGTGTGATGAAGATGTCACCTCACTACATCACATCTGAAATTTCATTTCACATCTGAAATGAACTGTGTGGATGCGCCGGAACCGATATTATTGAGAGTTGTCTGCATCTTTCTGATGCACATATTTTTGTGGAGGGGAACAGTCCATATAACAGTCTTCTGTGCTTCGCTTCATTCCACCACCTCAAATCTACTACAGGAAAAGATTAAAGTGTTGATGTATAATGCCGCATGTGTGTATATGTGAGTGTGAAACTGAAAGGAAACTATTGAAGTGTTTCACACATATAGGGAAACTTCTAATTTTTTTTAAAGTCCTAACAATTTACAGAAGTTTTAATCAAACTGCGCGATATCTTACACAAAAAATTATTAATTGTGTGTATCTTGACTACAAAAAATTAATTTTAAAATCTTTTACAAATCTAAAATCAATTTTAGAAAATTTTATTAACAGTAATAAGGTTGTGAAAACTACTTTGGAAGAATTGTTTTGTTCAAAATTCTAAGGCTAACAATAAACAAAAATCTTAATTGAAAATTACATATTAGATAAGTTGAAATATATATTTTCTAACCACCAGAATACGGTAACATAAAACACTTACCAATGTTTATAGCGCTTTCGTGTATCTTGTACACATCTTAAGTAAATTAACATTTATTACAAGTCAAAATTTAAAACTTCCTGCTCCTACCATGGTAGATAAGGAATAGTCGATTCTTATATTTAAAACAGTCTTGCCAACTTAATCAGTTGATTGTTGTATTCAATTTGTGTGTTCATTAATTTCTCCCTGCTATTGTATTTATAAATATAATATTTTTCCAGAATTTCAATTTCATTTTGTTTGTTATTTATTTCTAATATTTCTAGATTATTTTTTATATTCGACATATTGTGTTTATTTTTTATCATGTGTTCAGTTACATTGGAGAATTTTCGATTTCCTTTTTTATAGTTAGAATAAATCCAATGTAACAGAACACATGATAAAAAATAAACACAATATGTTGAATATAAAAAATAATCTAGAAATATTAGAAATAAATAACAAACAAAATGAAATTGAAATTCTGGAAAAATATTATATGTATAAATACAATAGCAGGGAGAAATTAATGAACACACAAATTGAATACGACAATCAACTGATTAAGCTGGCAAGACTGTTTTAAATATAAGAATCGACTATTCCTTATCTACCATGGTAGGAGCAGGAAGTTTTAAATTTTGAATTGTAATAAATGTTAATTTACTGAAGATGTGTACAAGATACACGAAAGCACTATAAACATTGGTAAGTGTTTTATGTTACCGTATTCTGGTGGTTAGAAAATATATATTTCAATTTTAAATAATACGGCTGTTTAAAAATCCTCCATAGGATGTTTAATAAAATAATTAGATAAGTTATGTAGGCGATTGTCATCAATGAATTGCATTTTAAGAAATCTCCAGGAATACTTGGTAAGCTTATCTCACAATAATTTATCACCCATAGCTACTTTCATTCTGCATTTTGTAAAAAAGTATTTTCTATGCAATATGCTCGCTGTCAGCAGTGTACACCTAGATGAACTCTTGTCAACTGAACGCCACCACTGGCAGGCAGTGCGAGAGATAAAGAATGTAAGGCATCCATAATTTTTCCTCTCATCTCTATCTCTATCCCTCTCCCTTTACCTTGCCCCCTCTCTCTCTCTTTCTCTCTCTTGCCGCGCAATAGAGTTTATTTTAAGGAAGTTTTTTTGTTTGGGTACGCATTATAGTAGTGTTCTTGCCACAGTGTTCGGCTATTTATTATTACTTAGTGGGAGCTTAAGTGATAAAAATATTACATCAAAATTTTTTTCCGCCTTTACTTCACAGCATTTAATTACAAATTTATGCGTATCGACTTAGTTATGTTTGCTATCTGTAAATTGTAAACGATGCAAGTTACATGTCTTTAAATAAATATCATGGTATGTACACATTCAGTTTATTTCCATTTTTGTTATATTTTTCATACTGATTATTTTGAGCTGTGATTTTATTATTAAACTAATTAAATATTTTTTGAATAAACCATTAACCTTAACTTTTTTACTTTACTATTTGTATTATTAATTTACTCTTGCAGAACGTACATAAAATTACAAGAAATACTGTTCTTATCTTGCCTACCAGCTGTACTAGTACAGACAGGAAAAATGTAACAATGAAAGGGAATTTATAACACTGGAATTCTTGTAGCCTACATGAGATTGACAAATATGTAAAGCAGCAAAAATAATCAAACAGAGTTGCAATTCAGCACAGGTGAACGACTATTGGTAATATATCAGGTAAAGTGACAAAACTAATAGCTCTTAATTTGCAGGAAAGCTCGCAATTCTTGATTCTGACTATGGTAAATACTGTTACAATAGCAAGCTACAACTATCCTTAGAAATATTTGTGTTAAAAATTCTACCTTAAAGTAAAAGTTGGAGAACAAGCAAAATGTAGAAGCTAAAAGGTACCTACAATTAAAACCCAAACTTAATATTCCTGATTTATGTCCAAATTTAATTACCTTTAAAATCTTGTAAAATCCCCTATTTTAATCTCCAGTAATTCTACAATAAATATTGTCAAAATTTTATTCATACAAAAAAGACAGCATTTCCAGCTTTGTCAGTCATCAAAAAGTATTAAAGTGTTAAGGGCAAACTTGATACATCCAATCCACTTCAAGCAATCCACGGCAAGCATCATCCTATCAGACTTATGAACTTAGCAATCAGAATTATGGTCATTTAACAAAGAAGTTAATGTTAATAGTTTATCAGATTGCGTGGGAACTGAACCGGATTAATACGACATAGCAGAAACACAGAAATAGTGCAATTTAATCAATATCACTGGATTCGTTCAGTGTCATTTATTAAGAGAACTGGATTCTCCTAAGCTCCATGAAGAGAAATTATTTCTAAAAAATTTATTTCTTTTAATTTACTGATTCAAAAAAAATGGTAAAATTAAATAGATAAAAAGTGCTTTTAGTTTACCTCAGCTTGACCATTTGCAGTAGCAAAAAAGACACGAACTTTGTTAAAATTATTTTTTGTTGTAACTACTCGACTTTCTGTGCCACATTTTTCTTCATTTTGATCACATATTTTTTTCTGACAACAACCATTTTCAATCGGTTTGTCGTCAGAATTTGAAGATACACTGCAACATGTGTCTTTAAAATCAGAAGTTTTTAAAGCACGTAGTTTCTGAGAAATATTCTTTTCTTTGAAGTACCGTAAATAAAAAACAATAGTTGCAATTGCTATTAAAACTGCGGTAAAACAAACCGGAGTGGCTAAGCCAATGTTAATGTATAGAGATATCATTTTTATAAACCAAGTATTTTACACCGGCCTTAAAACACAAACATAATAATAATAGATAACGTATTCAATAATACAACATAACCAAACATCGCTAACGACGAACATAACCTAGTTTCTCACCAAAGAGGTTGAAAGAGGAGTTATGATTTTAAAAGTTGGACACGTGAAGAGTAGAAAGATTTATATACCAGTTGTTTAATATGTACACAATCTGGATCAGTTTGTTGACAAAAAAAAACAAATTACTTTGACCAAAAAAACAAATGAAATAAGATATTTATTGACTTAACTTGAAGTTTAATTTAACTCTGTACTACTTGCTTATCTAAAATTAATTATCTACTTCCTAATATAAAATTAATTTGTTTCAAAATTCCGTGAAACTATTTATTATCAAATTATTTTAGGGTGAAAGATTTTTGTATTAGTAATACATAATCTGGACAAAGTTTAATGTTTTGTTTCTCGTAGTAGATGTTGGTACTACTGGTTTACGTAATATTATGAAACTGGGATTTCTAGATCCCGCTAAAATTTTGTGTACGGCGCTCATACTACAACCCCGTACCCCGGTTTAAGATGTTGATAATTTCGTTTTTATCGCGAGTGATTCGTTTACTGTTGTGGTTTTAATAATTTAGCCTTGTTGCAGAAATAGTCCTGTTTACTTTATCAGGTACGTAATTTACTTTAATAAACCGTACTTTTCAGTTTTATACTAGGTATCAAATTTTTTCTCATATAACTTTTTTTAATGCACAATCTGTCTTATAAAAATAAATCCAACTTATCGAATACTATCACATGACCCTTTAAAATGTTTTTATATATATATACAGTGCATTTGTTTTTGGAAGAAGCTTGTAAGGGGAGGGTGAGTAGGTAGAGTAGGGATAGTTTCAATGGGGCAAGTGTTGTCTCCTTCTCACTTAATCATCATTCCCTCTCTTTCTAACTGTATACTATGTATACATCACTTCCCTTCGATGTGCTTCCCCACCACTAAACAGAACAGCTCAGCAGCACAGAGCGTTGGTGGGAGAGCTTCCAGCTATAACTGCATCAGGATAAAACTGATTACCCAAAATTAAAACACTATGTTAAATTCATTACTTACCAATTCATTTATTACCACTTCTTACTTGCTTACTATTCAAAAAGAGTGTCATCCAACCATTTTTATTTAATACACAATAACTTAAGAGTTTATATATTTTACAACCAAAACTATTTAGAAAGAAATTCTTGTACACTAAAATGTTTCATAAATCAAATATTTTTGTTGTTGTTTATAAACAAATTTAGGTTACCACAACTTTTTAAAGCTTGAGGTATTTTGCGGTTCCAAGCTCCATGTAGTTGCGGGGTGAAGGGTATGGATGAGGTATAATGAATGAGTGACGGATGCTGGGAGAGCGATTGTTGTATTACTCTGATACAAAATATTCGTTTTCAAACTTTCCGTATTTAACATATCTGTTTGTATTTATTACATTTATTTATTTACATGTTTTGATATAAATTGGTAAGTTAAATATTATGAATTCAACCAAGTTAATAACTCGGTATGTATTTCTTAAATTAATGCGCCAGATGATAAGAATATTTTTTTAGTCTAGTTAGTACACGCTACCACTACAAATGCATCAGCTGTGAAACGCTACTAATTCATTCTTTCTCCCACTACTATATTAACACTTTGCATTCCTTCCAACTACACAGAGCTGGGACTCAAGCAATAATTTATTGATGTATTTTCTACCTGCATAAGCTGGATTTTGTTAAAACAAAATCAAACTTGGTGTTGTAATTACCAAGATAGTAAGATAAATCTTTATAATGCATCCTGCAGTTTGAAATTATTTCTATTTCATATAATGAATTAATATAATAATTTTACTAACCTTCTTTTTAAACTGCGTCACCTTTATTTTAATTCCTACTTACACGTGTTTTGGTGGATCCACCATCATCAGAGTAAATGAAAAATTGAATCTAAAAAATTTTTTCTCATTTATTTAAAATTTACAGAAGATGGTGTTACTATACAAGTGACTGAAGATGTACATCTTCTGTAAATTTTAAATAAATGAGAAAAAACTTTTTAGATTCAATTTTTCATTTACTCTGATGATGGTGGATCCACCGAAACACGTGTAAGTAGGAATTAAAATAAAGGTGACGCAGTTTAAAAAGAAGGTTAGTAAAATTATTATATTAATTCATTATATGAAATAGAGATAGTGAGATAGTAATCAATTCTGTTTTTTTTGTGGTTGTGGGCATTTAATTTCTGTAAAAGGGTATTTTACTTCAGGTACATGTTTTATTTTACTTATGGTATATTATCTTCAAAGCTGTCCAAAGAAGCAATTGAAGTTCCTTACACAATGGTCTTCATGAGGTTAAGTGGTTGACTCCTACCATACACCTAATAGCTTTTTCTAAATTTTAAAAACTCTGTCCATGTTACCCTGTGATGAATTACCCCTAAACTTTTTGACACATTAGAAAAGAGATAGAATTAAACCTTAGTAAGTTACTTTTTGCCATTTTTTGTCATTTAATCTGACAACTGTTTTAATGTAAATTCCCCAAAGGATATTTTACCACAAATTTGATTAATATAAAAATCCCACGATAAAGATCTACATAACTCTTAAAAACTTCACAGTTGTATATTGTGTTATTTTGTTTAAGGACATCCACTTTTTGATTTTCCCTTTATGTTAGTTTTTGAACTGTAAATACTGACATTTCTTCTTATTGATTGTTAATATTAATTCATTCAGAAATTGCATTACATGTACTTTCAACAGTTCCATTTTTCTTCTTTCTTCAATGATTAAAGTATGACCTGTTCTTCTGCCCATAACAGACAGGTGGAGTGTTAAATTTTTTGCACTCAATCTGCTAGTTCTAGGAATATCAAAAAGTAGTTTTGTTTCCTATTACAAGTTCACCCAATTATATGACAAGTATTTAAGAACAGAAGAGATAGAGATGTAAAAGACACTACTCTTTATAAATAAATTTTTGAAATATATCCTGCCAACCATTTATATAAATTACAGTATAAATGAAATTTATCACCCTAACCTTTAGTTGCTTCTTTTTTTGTTTAACATCCAACGATTATGCAATCACTGCTAATTCAGACGGTGAAGGATGAAATTAGTTTTTTGTAATGTATGAAAATATGCCGTGCCTGAATAGGATTTGAACCCAAGACTGCATGTTACTTTTTGGTTGCTTTATAAGTTTAAAAAACTTACGCGCATTTTGGTGGTACCACCTTCTTCAGAGCATATTATTAAAATAAAAAATAAAAATTCAGAACGGTGTCTCCATTCAGTAATTTAGATTGAAAATTTTAGTTTTAATCTAAATGACTGAATGGAAACACCGTTCTGAATTTAATAACAAAATGTGCATAAGTTTTTTTAAACATAATAAGCAACCAAAGGAAAGGGTGATAAATTTCATTTATACTGTAATTGACACAAGTCTTTTAATGAATGTCATTATACAGCCAGACCCTGTGGTGAATGAAGTGAAGGTGTCATTTGCAGGGTGGAAAGTAAATGCTTTTCAGAGGGCCTGGCATGCTGATAAGTATAATTTTCCACTCAGTGAGGAAGACACTGGTAACACTACTCGTTTTACTTAGTAAATCCTCTAGAGGTTCTAATCAGCCTTTCAGCTGATGACCTAAACAATAACAATGAAAAAATACTTACCTTTAAGTCAGATTTCTTCATTTATTTCACAATTTCAACTACAACAATATGAAACTCTTCAAAAAATTTTACCTCATTAGAAAAACTTAATATACTCAAAGTTATAGCAAAAACACATGTTTGACTTGTACAAAGTTCACCATTAGAACTCAGTATCATTTCATGTTTAAGGTTTTGGAAGTGGTACTAACTTATATAAAAAAAATTATTTTAACATACCAGCCTCTAGCATGATGAGTAATGACAATTTTTAAGCAAAAATCTCGATCTCACAAAAAATATCATTTATGTTCTGGTTCTTAACAGTCAATAAAATAGTGCTTTTTAGTTAAATAATATACAGAGTGATTCAATAAGATGGAAACAATTTCAATAAGCTGTATTTCCTGAACTACATGTTATATTTTAATTCAGTAAATTACATTTTGAAAGAGAAAGTTTTAAATTTTAATTTACATACATGAAAGTTTATAGATGTTCAATGTGTCCTCCTCCGGCTGCACGTACAACATCTAGACGGTAACTGAACTCATCCCAAACTCTCTGACGCATGTCTTGGGTCACTGAGTTGACTGCAGCTGTGATACGATTCCTTAGTTCATTCAAATTGGTGGGAAGAGGTGGTATGTAAACTGCACTTTTCACGAACCCCCACAAGAAAAAGTCACAGGGTGTGAGATCTGGAGACCTCGGTGGCCAAAACTGAAGTGCAGAGTCGTCATTCGCCATGCGACCTATCCATCGTTGACGTATGGATTCATTTAGGAAACGCCGAACATTGCGATGCCAATGGGGTGGAGCTCCGTCCTGCTGGAAAATGTAATCTCCTCAATCTTCATTCATTTGAGGAACGAGCCAGTTTTGTAGCATTCTAAGACACGTTTCCCCAGTAACCGTATTCTCATCAAAAAAGAAAGGCCCATAAACTTTTGTCAGCGACAAGGCGCAAAAAACATTAACTTTCGGGCTGTCCCGCTCATGTTCCACTGTTACATGGGGATTTTGTAGCCCCCAGATCCTATCATTATGCCTGTTGACTTTCCCACTTAGATGAAATGTGGCTTCATCACTAAAAATCACTCGAGGCAGAAACAACTCATCTTCCATGTGTTGGAGCATACGGTCACAAAATTCTACACGCCGTATCTTATCGCCTCGGCGAAGAGCCTGTAGCATTTGCAAACGGTAAGGTTTGTACAATAATCGGCGCCTCAATACACGCCAGACAGTTGTTTGCGGTAGTCCGAGTTCCATACTCACTCTACGGGTTGATTTCATAGGGCTACGCTCAAGGCTAGTTCGAACGCGTTCCACATTCTGCTCCGATACACGAGGTCTGCCAGGACTTTTACCTTTACACAGAGAGCCAGTTTCGTCAAATTGTTTATTCCAATGATAAATGCTCTTCTTCGTTGGAGGTTCGACGTTAAACTTAAGCCGAAATGCACGCTGCACCGCAGTTGCAGACTCGGTTCTACTGTACTCACGCACGCAAAAAATCTTGTGTTCCATAGCAGCCATCTTGCTTACAACTGACGCAGTACGCGGCTGCGCAGCTGACGGCAACAATGCGGTGCTGGAACGCTCTGGTGTCGTTATTTATAACTTTGTTATTTCCTCTTTCAAATGTAATTTACAGAATTAAAATATAACATGCAGTTTAGGAAATATAGCTGATTGAAATTGTTTCCATCTTATTGAATCACGCTGTATTATTTGTATAATTTTTTAATATATTTTTCTTTAGAAAAATTATCACAAGTCATAAGACTGAGTCTCATAAAGGGAGTTTTTTCACTATCAATCTTCATTGTCTACATTAGCATTCATGTGCGAAACAATTGATTGTAGAATGAAAAAAAACTATCTTCCTCTTCAATTCTGAGGTCCTCAAATGAGAACCTTCATTGTTGTCGATTTTTTAAATTTTAATCACACACAGCTGATTTTAAAACCTGACTACCTTAAATATGGATAATCCCTAGTTAAGGTTTGAGAAAACCATGATTTTAAATGAAGTTATCTGTGCTAAAAATACAATAAATTGATAAAAACAAATGTCCTCATATGAGGACCTCAGGATTGAAGTAGGATTGAAGTTAAACATTAAAAAATATTTTTTATTAAATATTAAGTAAAATATATAACGAGTCGGTTCAAAAAATAACGTTGGGTTATCCTTCCTCATAATGGGATCAAACCCACTTAGCTTTTGTAAGAAAGAAAAAGGCTTACCTTTAGCATACGGCAAAAACCATTAGTGATTTCTGTATGTACTCTTTAAGAGAAATCGAATGACACTATTTTTGTTTCAAATTTCCGACTTTGATTTCATGACTTCCGGATTTGAACCTTTTCTGATCGAAAACGGAACTTCAAACCAAATCCAGTCCCGCTATTTTTTTGTATAGATTACGAATACGAAATCCGTTAGTTGCTATCTCTTGTAGTTTTTGATATCTAGATGTGATGAACAGATGGACATCGGAAAATGATAGATGATAATTTTTAAAATTGTCACCAATGAATGATGCAAAAATGCCAAACCTGACTCGGAATTGAATCTGGTATCCCTAACATAGAATCCAGTTGCATTAACCTCTTCATCACGAGGGTAGTTAAACCTCTTCTTAAACCAGGAGCATGTGGTTACAATTCAAAAGTTTTATAATTCATTTAGTATATAATTAACAGAATATGTTTGCATAGATTGAGAATTATAGCTCTTCTGGATTGTACGTAAATAACATTTATTGTGTTAGAGGAGTTATACCCCTTCTTAATTCTTAGAAGCAAATAGTAAAAATTTAAAAGCTTTGGTTCCATCAGAAATTCTCGTAGAAATGTAAGTCAATAACATGTAGAACTGCAGCTCGTTGTGAAGTTGTAGAAATGATAAAACTTTTGGGTAGATTACTCTTTACCCTTTTCTATTTTACTTTTTAGGCATATGCAATTGAAATGCAAGTACCATACTTTACTTTTTCCGGATATTGTTTGTAAAATTGCATATTGATTTCCAGAACTGTTGTTCTGGTGTTTATTGCTTAAGCCTCAGTGTTTTTAAACCCTCAGTAACATGTGAATAAAAGTTACATCCTTATTATTCCTTTATATTATGAACAGAATATGCAAGCCGATTTTCAAAATTGCAGCTCTTCAGGAAGGAATAGAAATAACATTTATTGATTTAGGGTTGTTACACTTTTTACACAAGTGTAAGAGTGTACTGTTACATTGTTTACACAAGTGCAAGTGATTAAAATGCAATTACTCTAGATTTTCTTTTTAACAGTTTAGGAACAAATATTTTGCATTTCAGCTCTCTGGGATATTGGGAAGTTAGAGAATTAGTGATGAGTTAGTGAGTGAATCAGTCAGTCAGTCATGAAGAATTTATCACTTATGTATCTAGATACAATCCATGGCCACATCTAAATGCTCCATGGCATACCCTGTATCTCTAACAAGTTATCGATTGAAAATAAATATAAAATGTTCTAATAACTAAAATAAATTAACACTTTTGAAATATATATAATATATTTTATGACAGTATAATTTGATACAATAAAATAATAAACATAATAATAATAAATCACATATAATAAAAATTAATTATTATTTTATTATACAGATATAAATGGCAGTACAAATTTACATAATTTAAATTACAACATTATAAAATATCACAGTTCAAGAATTCACTAAAATTCTTTCGTATAGCTTACTAAAAAAAAATCAATAAAATTACAGTTATATTTTTATTAAAAGTCAATTCTTATAAAAATAATTATAATTTATAAATGTTTTTTATTCTTAATCTTTGTGGTATTTTTTGTCAATTATGTAATAGAAATAATGTAGTGTGATTAAAATTATCTTCTAAAAAAATCAGTTAAATGTATCATTTATTAAATTATACAGAATTTCAAAAATAATTAATTAATAGCTGACTGGGAAACTTATATACTGTTTGTAATTGTATATACATAAATATCAGAAACCTATCTAATTGACTAATTAAAACATGAAATTGTAGGTTTTATTATGCCGTTAATTTTTTATAGGTGTTTCAATAATTTTACTTTTAAATTTCACGAACTCATAACAAGCTGTTCGAGATGTCCATTTTCAGGCACATCACCAGGATTTTGGTGCAGAGGACTAAGTCTGGAATTTTTTTGTTTTACAATGGACTTTTACGGACAGTAGGGCTTGTGAAGGGTGATACATGAAAACGTGCAA
This sequence comes from Catonia carolina, assembly GCA_035578175.1. Lineage (NCBI taxonomy): Eukaryota > Metazoa > Arthropoda > Insecta > Hemiptera > Achilidae > Catonia > Catonia carolina. Next base: position 39,791,901 of record JAQMRL010000004.1, read on the forward strand.
TGAAAATATACCAGACTTGACTGGGAATCAAACCAGGAACACACAGTGTGTTAGTCTGGTATGAAATTTGCATTTACAGTTTGGGTGGGGGGATGAAGCCTACAACCCATCCCTTGGCAACATGCCTGTGTAACAACATGACATTATAAAATGATCTATCCTCTCTTATTACAACAGAATGGAGAGATCGACGGAGACAACTAAGATAAATGAAATAAAAGACACTCCGTCGTAATGGAAGTATGGGAAAAATTTAACGAGGAAGGAAATAGTGATTTTGTTGAGATTAAGAATTGGACATACCAGGTTGAGCTCTGATTTCAAATTAACTGGTACCAATAGTCCAACGTATGGGAACTGCAAAACACCTCTCACAGTTAAACATAATACTCCAGAAATCCACAAACTACACTCGTGTTTTTCTTTTTTAGTTTTTATTCTATTCATTTACTGTTTTTTAAACAGAATTTTGATGCGTGATAAACTTAATTATACGAAAAAAAGTTGTTGCACTTTAAACTAGCACTTTATCTGAAATATATTGTGTACATAAATTATCTTCTGTAAGCCCTTAGAAAGTGAAAGAACTTTCTTCTTAGAGAGTTTTAGAGCTATTATTTTTATTGTAATTATTATTAACTCATTGGTTGCTGCATTTCTAGTGCTAAAGTTGGCACCAGTTTTTTAAAGCCTCCATTTTAGGTTATGTTTCAAACAATCTGCTATAAAGTATTTTCATAAGCTTTACATTATAACGAATCAGTCAAACTACTTGAATTTAGTGTTAAAATAGGCCGCATCCGTAGCGTAGTGGTAGCACACTAGCCTACCTGGCGGAGGTCCTGTATTCGATCCTGATCGGGGTCTGGAAATTTTCAAAGTTAAAACCCACAGTTACATATCCAACTGTACTCGCTAATGACCGAGCTGTAATTTTTCAAATTATTTTTGATAATGAATTTATATTCAATATAAGTATATTTTAGATACAAATTCTTTAAATTAGCTAAAGTCAACTATTAATAAAAATATCAAAAAAAATAAATTACTGTCAGTTTTTAGAATATTTATGGTGTTTATGACTAAACATTTATATTAATTCTATCAGGACATTGATTTTTTTTCTTAGAAGAAAATCAATTTAGTTATTACGTATTAATATATTTATCGTTTTTGATTTAATATCATTGTAAAAAGATCGACATAAAGGCACTAATTTTTAAAATATTTAAAAATGTAGATACTAGATAATTCAGAGTTCTAAGTAGAAACATGGAATGAAATGTCAAGAGAAATTCAGGAGTGTATCTAGATTCTATAGTGTTTGAACCACAAATTTAGTTTGTTTCTAAAGTATTTTGATTTGTTCCCCTCACGAGATAGCATTCTAATTTATTATCATCTTTAAATTTTATATTAATTGTAACTTAACAAAACATGAGTTATTTTTATAACGTAGTGTAGGTATTGTTATTCAGGGGTATAAATACTTTTTTGATAATAGTGTGTATAATCATACTTTAGATTCAAGTGTGGGTAATATCAGACAATAGTTAAAAATTATTTGTGTACTTAATTATTATAATAGTACCTATAATATTAACTGTTCTAAACTGATCATTATTCCAGCAGCGGTTAATCAGGTGATGTTGGTGAAGAGCCTCTTCACCTGTTTTCTGGATAGTTTTGAGATTAATCTCAACACAAAATAAGTATTCTGTTATTTTTTTTTGTTTTATATTAAATAAAGAAGTGTCTTGTAGAAAAGTACGTAAAATTATTGTTTCAGCTTAGAGTACTTTCTAATGTTTTAAATAGCCCTTGTAATGGCTTTCATTTACGTAAATGTCCAAGTGAAGAGTTAGATGGATGGCTGCTGCTTCTCTTCCAGAGCGAGCGAGTTGCCATGACAACAGAGATATCAGCGGCAAATATGTACGCCTAGCTCTCCCCACTCATTCACAAATAGTGAAGAGATTGTGGCGGATCAACCAGCCTACTGCACCTGCATGTTCTACCTGTATGTGCGTGTATGCTAGTTGTTTTGTATTAGCGATATCACACAGTTTTTAAGGATGTGTGTATTTTATATTTTTTTACTGTCAAGAGTCTCACGGATATGTATTAGTACACAAATTTTTCACAGTTTTCTGCAACTCTTTACCTTTTTTTGAAGGCACAAACCGCCACTGCATTATTCAAAGAAATATTTAGAAATTATACTATGCGTCATATCATTGTAAGCTTGAAGGTCGATGGCATCAACCATTGTATTGCTGTATTGCATTTTCCATGGGCTACTTGTGTAATTACCTCACTCATACAAGCTTGAGAGCATAATACAATGACAGTATATATCTACGAATACAATACATTACTAATGTAGTTTTTGTCAAATATCCTGTATAGGATTATCAACAGCCGTATTATTTAAAATTGAATCTGGTTACAGGAATTTTTAGTAAGTATTTAGTATTTAGTAGTACTTTTAGTAAGTATTTCAGTCATTGGTAAGTATTTAGTGTTACCGTATTCTGGTGATTTAAAAATACATATTTCAATACTGATGCAGTACTGTTATGTTTTGATTTTCAGTTCAACATATAGTTTACTTGATCTATTTTTATTGTGTGATATAATCTTACATTACCTACTTTTACATCTGTATAAATTTCACCACTGGAAAATAAGGAGCAAGGTGGAGCATGCAATGCTAGATATTGAAGCGTACAATGATATGACGCATACTAGTAACAATATCATCCCAAGATGGATTAAAAATACGATATACACTTTTCACCAAATCATTTCACTTCAAAGATTACTTAGAACTCTTTCTATCATAGTACTATATTGCACAAGCTTTCTTAAAAATATATTTTTAATAACAATATTATAAATTATTTCTTAATACATAAAATATTGCTAGCGTAAAGTTATAAAAAAACTGTAATTAGTTAAATTTTTTGGACGAAGTAAGTTACATTCTGAAATTAATATTTTCTCTGGAATAACAAATAAAGTGTATTTTCTCTTAGCTGTAATGTATATAAGGCATTTCTGAGATCTTAAGAAATAATTCATAGGTTAATCTTTGTTTAATATCTAGAATCTTTCATAAATATGAAAACAAAAGGTGTAATCAAATAGGTTTAATTGAAATATTTTTAATGTGTAAAATTAAAAATTGTCTTTTTTTAAATAAAAAACTAATCTAATAATAGTAGTATACATTAAACTTTAAACTTTTTTAAATAATTACTGCATTGGAAAATATTCACACAACCACTTAAATTACGGGAAATTTATAAAACGAATAAATAAATTATATTAAAACTTATTATCTAAATAACAGTCATAATGGAATTTTGAAATCCTTAATTAGTAGCTATAAATAAATTTTTATTATATATAAGTATTCATGAATATTTTAAATATATACGTGTGAAGCATCGTTTGTGTTATTTAAATTTAGAACAGAAATATATAATTTTTTTTTAAATAGGGGTAATTATATGTTAATATATTTATAATTATTTAATTTATATTTGAATATTATTTTTAATACAGTATATGATCAAACAATTTTTTAAAGGGTGATAAGCAGGAAATTGTGGAAGATTATGTATGATTTAAGGGTACTTGCCATAGCTATGGTACACATAAATAGATGTTGTTTAGGTCATCAGCCGAAAGGCTGGTTTGAACTTCTAGAGGCTTTACTGAGTAAAACGAAGAGTCGGGTGGTTTAACGCCTTCCTCACTGAATGGTAAAGTATGCTTATCGACATGCCAGGCTCTCTAAAAAACATCTACTTTCTGCTCTGCAAATGACACTTTCACTTCATTTACCACAGTTTCTGGGTATTTAATGAAATTCATTACTCTCAGAGGAGATAACTCTGACTAGTGTCTTTTACACCTCCATCTCTTCTGTTCTTAAATCCTTAAGTCATATAGTTGGCTGACCATGTGATAAGAAACAGAAATATTTGTTTATAGCCCTGAAATTAGCAGATCGAGTGCAAATAATTTAACACTCAACCTCCCTGTCATGGGCAGACTATATGGATATGTAATTGAAATATTTATTTTTAAACCACCAGTAATACAATTACAAAACAGTAAACAAGTAAACAGTAAAACAGTAAACAATTACCAATGTTTACAGCGCTTTCCATGTACTTCATATATCTTCAGTAATGTAAGAAGTACTCAAAAGTGCTAAAACATTGTAAAAATGTTAACTGTTATACCGCATTACTGGTGATTTAAAAATATGTATTTCAATTATATATATAACACGGTTGTTGAAAATACCTGCATAGGATGTTTGATAAAGTAATAGGAAACAATTAGTTTTAAGGGAATTGTAGTAAAAATATATGTCTTTTTAATTTTTATTTGTAATAGTTGACCGTATTTATAGTATATTTTATTTCCTAGTTAGTTATTTCAATGAAATATTTACAAAAGACACAAAGGAAATTTCCAAAACAGTAATACAATTAAGCGTACTGAATTGAAAGAATATGTTTTTGGTTTTATTTTCAAGTTGCTAACAGTAATGTCTTTTATTTCAAATGGTTTTTCATATTTAAATATACATGGTAATTTTACAGTTTCAAAGTAAACCAGTGTAAAAAAGTAGGTTATCTTTTAATTCCTTTAATAATAGTTTTGAATTTAGTTATCACGATTCATTTCTTAGACTTTTGACACATTGAATATCCACACTAATTAAACTTGAGAGTAAAAGAGATTCAGTCATCTAAGTGGGTTTTTTTTTCATTTTATTTACCCTTGACAGGAATCATATGCAACAAATATATTAATGGAGGTTAAATAAGCATCCAGAATCTCAATTAATATATTAATGAACATTAATTATATTTTAAAAAATAAAATTTTAATTGTAAAAAAATTATTTATCAGCTCCCATGAAATATTTAATACTGAAAAACCATTTGGAGTGCAAATTTTTAAAAAATCTTCACACATTATATACATTCAAATATTTTTCATCGAAAATATTTTTACAAAAATATTGTATTTTGGTAATGAAGTAGAACTTAAATTATTTTAATGTTCTTTTAACAAATAATATTTTAGATTAAAAATATTACCTAACATATTAGTCAGCGAAATCTTAAATTAATTAAATCCTAACTTGCATATTTCAGTACTTATACGAAATAAACAGTACTTTGGTAGGCTTAATTACAATATTTATCTAACATCAGTGTGTTAAAGATCAAATTTATATAAATTTGAAATACGAGACATGTTTGGAAAGCAAATATTGTTTGAGTAGCACAGCTGTCATCGGTCCAAGGATATGTGCTTGTTTTAGAGGTCGTTTCTTCACAGATAGCAATTTGATTTATCTTATGTTGTTTCTTTAGGGTCATTTTATTGTTTAAAATAATTGATGAACTCACTGATTATGAGATTCATTCTGTTATTCGGTTTTCGAAAGCAAGGAACATTAAGCCACCCAAAATTCATCATCAGATAATAGAGATTTACAGTGAAAATTCCACAAGTGATGGAATGGTGCAAAAGTGGATTAGGCAGTTTAATAAAGGATGGACAAATATCCATGATGAAGCATGGAGTGGGCAACTTTCTGTTGTGAATTATGACCTGTTTAGGAAAGTGGATGAGAATATTCAAGAGAACAGACTGTTCACTATGTCAGAGATTTCTGATGAATTTTCACAAGTTTTGCAAACTTTTTTGCTTAAGAGTGTTATTGACCAATTAGGTTATCTCAAGTTGTGTTTCTGCTGGGTTTAAGTCATGGTCATCATCACTAGTTGGATGTTTCTTAGAGGAATATTTTGACAAAATTGTTATCCATTACAATAAATGTCTGAAATTGGTGGAAACTCTATTGAAAAATAATTTAAGGTATTCTCTTTCATATAAAAATAACATTGGCTTGAAAATTCATTGAATTTTAGGATAGCATTTAAATTCGTAGTGTCGTTTAGAAAACATATGTACAGTTTAGAAAACTGTACAATGAAATAAATTACGAATATAAAGTTTCACTATTCTGGTAATTCATTTACTTGTTTTTCATCTCCAGGATGTGCTAATAAAATGGTGGCAGGATGTTGGCGCAAAAAAAAAACGGTTTCATCAAAAATCTCAAAACTTTTTTAAAAATACTGTAAATCTTTCAAAAATATATAGTAAATATTAATTACTGTACAATATTACATTGGGTATTCTTGAAATTTCTGTGTTTTCTGCATACGTTGTAATAAACAGTCTTAAAAAATACTGTCTAATCTTTTTTTCTATTTTTATCTTTAAATATATCTCTACATGTTATCTGGAATTTCATGAATCCAATATTGGGCCCATCCCCTATATTTTGGTTTGACGGGTTTTACTGTACTTTACAGACATGCCTCGTACAATTAAATTTATCCTTAAATAAAAGTCTTTCAGTTCCATTGTCTTACATTACAAAATATTTTTCTTGAGCTTTCCTATACATTATTTACCATTAATGCAGTAGTACCTTATTACAATATATATTATAAATTAACACAAACAATGGTATAACATAAACAAATATAGATAACCTTAATTTCGAACCAGAACCATCTTCATCATCCTCATCATCGTTCACATCATTGTCATTGTTATCGTCAGAAGGTCTATCTTCACCATCTGCATCGAAATTAGTGCGTTCTGCCTTTTCTTTACGTGGCTTTTCTATATCTTTTCCTGGACAACCCATCCAAAACGGGGCTGATAAACTTTGTCTTTCATTCTCAACTCTCATTCGTAAATCATTAAATCTCCAAAAACCCTTACCTTTGAAAAAATATGTTGCTCCTAAAAAATAAAACAACAAATAATTTATAAACAATTCAAAAATCAAAAAGATAACACAAAATAATATAAAATAATATCATGTATTTAAAAAGTATTTGAAATCTGGTCCAATGTATTTTAAATGGAGATTCAGTTTGTTCTTAAATACAGAGTTTTACAAAATGGATTTAAAACATTTTTACAAGGTTGTAAAGAAAACACTTTTAAGATTCTGCAAGAAATCTAAAATTAAAAATTGGTAAATACCGTAACGAGATATTGTGAAGTGTTGTTGTTTTTTAACTCTGATTAATGTATTTTACACCTCTACCTCTTCAGTTCTTAATTGCTTCAGTCATATAGGCTGACAATATGATAAAAAAACAGATTTACCTATTTTTGTTTGTAGCCCTGGAACTAGCAGTTCGAGTGCAAATAATTAAACACTCCATTTCCCTGTTATGGGCAAATTGTGAAGTAAATAACAAAATAATTAAATTAAAATTTCAATGGTGTTACTATTCTGGGGGCAATTTTGGAAAGTTAAGGATGTTTTTAAGGGTCGTAATGGTAAAAAGAAAATTGTTTTGCATTTAGCTTAGCTATAAGCTACAGGATTAAGTACTGTACATATTGTATACCTACACTATACAGTATTCCAAAATTATGCTATTAAAATACATATGCTGAATTTGGTATATTGAATCGACAGACAATGGTTCTTTTGTTCTGCGGTCCACCAGAGATTCATTCGTCTATTCAAAGAAATTCATTGTTTTGGTTTACGCTTGCTTGTTAGGCCTACATAGGCAACCAGATGACTTTGAGGGTCTGTACCCTTTATGGTAGAACATTTCCTCTTAAAATGAAAGAAGCAGCACTGTACCTATAGTTTTTAAAAAACTAGAAATGGTTTTTTGAGAACTATGTACATAATTTCGTCAAAAGAAACTAAACAAATAGTTTGACTTAGAGAAATGATGGAATTCGAGTTATAGATGGATTTGTACACAGTAAATGCATGGAAGGTTGAAGGGAACTGAAATTCAATAATTCGAGATATTGAAAATTTGAGTTAAAGAAGTTTGACTGTAAATAATTTTTATTTTGTAAATGTTTATTCCTAATATGTGTGTGTTGCAATCTGTTCAATTCAGAACAATAAGCAACTCCATGACCCAATGAGATGAGGATGATGTGTATGACGTGTAAATGAGATGTAGTCATGTACAGACCAGGCAGGCCAATTCTGAAAGAGTGAGGTTAATTGAACCCCAACCATCAAAGTACACCGGTAACCCCTGACTAGTATTCAAATCCGTATTAAAGTAACTACCTTTACTAGGATTTGAACTAGCAACCTCCGTCTCCGAAAATCAGCTGACTCGCGACGACGACTTCACCTCTAGACCAATGGTGGGGGAGGGGGGTTAATAAATAATAACTGTTATAAGTTTAAACGAAATTTGTTTAATATTTATTATACCCAGATCCTGAATGAACCTAGGCTTATAAGCTACAATACTTTTTTAAATATTGTAGTATATTTTTTTTTCAAAAATTCATGTAAGTAGACAAAAAATAATTACCATCTTTCCATTGGAAAACAGCATCAATATAATATCCAACACCTCTCCATATACTCATATCTCGTGGGTAATCAAGTTCAACTTTTTGAACTTCTTCGTCGTACCTCCAATACATAGTTCCAGAAAAGAAATATGTTTTGCTATTGTGTCCCCACACCATAGCTGCATCTACACGATCTAATGCTTCAGGCAAACCAAGATAGGTCAATGGCCTCGGATATCCTCTTTCTAAATCAGTTCCATGGAATAAATAGAATTGGCGACCTGAAAATAAAATAATGTATATAAATTTTTCAGTAAAACTAAACAAAAAATCTGGTGTGAAACACACACAACTTTCTCTTGCCAGTGCAAATAATTTAAACAATATAACCTAACATTAGCAATAAAACATTAGAAATAAACAAAAAACTAACCTCAAAAAACATAACCTTATTTTGATCATGAGTGAAAGATGCAAAATGAAAATCAACCTGTTTGGCTTAGAAATACGGAATCACTCTTTCTCTCTAAACTAGGCTCTGTAGAGAAAAATACTCTAAATAAAAGTTGTAGATTTTTTAATTTTCTACAAATTTAATTATATACACTTTTGTCGTAAAATGCATACTAAGGCCGAAATCTTTAAAAAATCGATTTTTCACACGTTTTCGTGAGAAAAAAAAGAAAATCGCTAATTACCGCTAAACTAAGCGTTTTGCAAAAAAGTGTTCGAAATAAAAGTTGTAGAATTTTACATTCTCTACAACTTTTATTATATAACGTTTTGCGCTAAAATGCATATTAACAATCTTAAAAAGAAAATGTTTTTACGTAAAAACAGCCTTATCCAGAATTTCAGCAAACATGGCGCCTACCCTATCTTGTAGAGAATAAAAAGTTTAGTAAATGAGGCGATTTTTAAAAGCATCGTAGGACCAGTTTTTGAGAAAATCGCAAAAAAGTGAAAAATTACACGAATAAACTACTACTTACGGTGGACCAATTTTAATGAAAATGTTCGTGTCAGGTCCGGTAGTGGTATGTAACTTAAGTTTCAAGTTTCAAGTCCATACGATGTTCCGTTCTTGAGATATTTTGTATACACACACACAGACCAATCGCTAAAAACATGTTTTTTGGGTTCAGGGGGTCTGAAAACGTATAGATCCGGTGAAAACTCGATTTCGAAAAATCGACATGAAAACAATACTTTTCTTCCTATATATTCATATAGGCAAGAGAAAGTAAAAATAGAAAAATACAGTTAATTTAGAATAATCTCTACAAATTAATGTGAAAATCCTCACTGACTCACTTATCACTAATTTTCTAACTTCTTGATCATGTAAAAAGCTAAAATTTGGCACAATTGTTCTTTAGGGGTTGAATAAGAAAACTAAAGCATTTGCATTTCACCAATTTATGTCTAAGAATAAAAAAAGGTTGTAATACCTACAAACCTCATACCTTCCAAAGGGGTTGTGATACCTTCAAACCTCAAACATTCAAAGTTGAAATTTTGAAACTTCAGACCATTGTACTTCAAATATTAACCTAAAACTTTAAAACCTTTAAACTTCAAAAACTTAAAATTTGGGAACTTCATACATTACAACTTCTAACATCATCTTTAAACTTTCAAATCTTCATTAACCCAACCTCTTTGGCAGCCGAACTTCACCTTGTGGCAAAGTGAACTCACTTATGAATTCTGATCCACCTACCCCTCTGAGACGGAGACATGGAAGCGGTGCAGAGGGCCATTGGAGTGGCGAGTATTATTTTTATACCTTCCCAAAAAGGTACAATTCTGAAATTTGGCATGCGTATTCTCTAAGTGATACCAAGGAAGGTGTTCTTGTTGGGTCCTCTAATGGTACCTAACTTAAATTCCAAGTTTCAGCTTCATATGATACTCCATTCTTGAGATATTTTGTTCACGCATAGACCAATCACAAAAAAGAACTTAACAATGTACTGTGGTTCAGGGGGCCTGAAAATGTGTATTACCAGTGAAAACTCAATTTTGAAAATCAACATGCCAACAATACTTTCTGTCCCTATGTATTAATATAAGGCAAGAAAGATCCCCATAACAAGCAGGTGGAGTGTTAAATTATTTGCACTCGATCTGCCAGTTCCAGGGATACAAAAAATAGTTTTGTTTCTTATCAAATAGTCAGTTAATTATGTGACAGAGACATTTAAAACCAGAAGAGGTGTAAAAGAGGTTTAAAAGGCCAGAAGAGGTGTGAAAGAAGAGGTGAGAAAGAGGTTTAATTAGAGCTATTTTCTATCGGAGTAATAAATTTCAATATACACCCAGGCCCTGTGGTGAATGAAGTGAAGATATAATTTGCAGGTTGGAAAGTAGATGCTTTTCAGAGGGGATGGCATGCTGATAAGCATACATTTTCACTAAGTGAGGGAGGCAATAGTAAACCACCTTACTTCTTGTTTTACTTAGTGAAGCCTCTAGAGGTTCAAACTAGCCTTTTGGCGGATAACCTAAACAACATAGGGCAGAAGAAAATAAAAATAAATAGAGACTACCCACTTTTATAGCAGTTTAGCAAGTTAACCATTGCACCTTCTTCTTTAGTGCCTTGTCTTCTACGAACATTGTTTATCAATAACGCCACTTGTGTCTTGTCAATTGCCCGATGAAAAGGGGCAATCAAACTCACAACAGACCAATCACGAAGATTCTTCATCAACCAGGACCTAATTTTGTGCCTGGCATTTTGCCTTGAAGGTAGTCATGCCTCAATGCTATTTTAAAATATTATTAATTAGATTTATATTTACTGTATTTATCTTAATACTGTAGGTCTTATTTATTAGCATGATAAAACCGTAATTTTATTACTGTAATAATGTATAGCTCTGATAGTTCTATTGTGTACATGAATAAACAAATAATAAATTAAAAATTTAATGCTCGGATTGTTTCAGTAATGACACCGTTTTATTGCACTGGAAGACAGCCAAAAATATAATTATGAAGCATTATAATTTCACATTTCTGCAAAGCTATAATCATAAATAGCATTTATATAAACATATTAATGAAAATATATTTATGGAACATAACATTTAAATTAATGAGTAATTGAATTTTCAACTAAAATTGTGTTAAATATTCTGCCTCTTTTCTTTAAACAAGGCTGACGTGTCCATCTTTATACGAATGTTTTCATTTTTACTTTCTCTTGCCTATATGAATATATATAGGAAGAAAAGTATTGTTTTCATATCGATTTTCGAATTTGAGTTTTCACCAGATCTACATGTTTTCAGACCCCCTGAACCCTAAAAAACATGTTTTTAGCGATTGGTCGAGCGCAGCGCGCGCGTGCGTGCGTGTGTGTGTGTGTGTGCGTGTGTGTGTGTGTGTGTGTGAACAGAATATCTCAAGAACGGAACATCATACGACCTTGAAGCTTGAAACTTAAGTTAGATACCACTAGAGGACCCGACACGAACATTTTCATCAAAATCGGTCAACCGGAAGTAGTAGCTTATTCGTGTCATTTTTCACTTTTCTCAAAAACGGCTCCTACAATTTTTTTTAAAATCGCCTCATTTACTACATTTTTCTTATTTAATTAAAACAGAAAAATAAGTTTATCCTTATTTCTAGCTTCATGCAGTGATGTAATTTTTTTAAATATTTGATTCTTCTGAAAAATACATAATTTTTCCGTGTTTATAAATTAGTATATGATATTTTGTGTTTTACTATACGAACATTAAAGTTTTAACTCACCAACAAAAAAGACAATTTTCTTATCAAGTCTTTCATAAACTGCATCTATTTGAGTTATATTACTTGGTAATTTATACCACATTCGATGTATTAGCACAGGATAACCAGCTACCAAACCTTTGTTTCCTATACGCCACATATACTGAAAATAAGAACAATAATTTTATAACATGAAGTCTATAATAAACATATTTATTAAAATACCATTTTATGCTGACCCTACTCTATGGCAGTGAAACTTGGGTGTTATCAAAGCAAGAGGAGAGTAGATTGCAAGCATCTGAAATGAAATTTCTTCGACATACATGTGGGTGTAGTAGAGAAGATCGTTATATGAATACCGAGATAAGGAAAGAACTCAACATCTTCTCTATAAACGACAAGGTATCTCAGAACGGAATGCAGTTGTTAGAGCATGTAAACAGAATGAGGGAGGATAGGATACCTAAGCAGACACTGGGCTATAAGCCGGAGGGCAGGAGAAAACGAGAATGTCCGAGAAAGAGATGGGCAGATTCGAGAGGTTCGGAACAAGTAGAGATGCCTAATTCTTGAAAGGCAGAAGAAGACCATTTTATTGTACAATATATACACATGAGTAAAATTCACACATTAACTCGCTCGCTCATCACACAACATCCAGAACTAAAAAGCTTTCTTCTTCTTCTTCTAGTCTCCATTTGTTCCAGATGTTGGCAACCATATCAGCTAGCTGCAACATAGTCACGGAATATGAGTTCCTAAAATTTTTTAACCATGACATTCTTCTTTATCCCACACCCATTTTAACCGAGCATCTTTCTGTGTAATTTTTTCGCAGTAGCTTTGGTATCTAATCCCATTTTGCATTATGTCCTCTTATTAAAATGTCTATTCCATTCTGTACATGTTTATGAATTTGTCTGGATGCAGTTTTAATTTGTTACATACTACAGCTGAGCTATGATATACATTGGCTATATTATATGAATGAACCCCCAATATACTACGTTGTCTTCTATTCAAATACCAATCTTAAATGATAACAGTTCTGTACTTGAAGATCGTTTCTCACTGTACTGAATTATATAAAACTTAAGTAACGTAAGATTTATTTATATACTGAAGATCAGGTTTTAATAGCTGAGTCAGAAGAAAAGATCCAAACCAGTACCTATGCAGTTCACCTACCTAGCACAGAGTTAAAGTGATAGCTTTTATGAAAAGGAACTTTGTAAGATCCAAGATTGTGATTAATAACTATCTTATTGAGCAGGTCAGAACATTCAATTCAACGCCGGGGTCCCGGGTTCAATTCCCATGTGATTTCATCACTCATTTTCATTATCATCTTTATCCAACATCTGCATTAGCAGATATTGCAAAACAGTCAGACGCAAAACCAAAAAAATAACATTCAATTACTTGGGCTGCCAAATTGGTTTTGGTGGAGAGCTTGTTGTCGACAAAAAAAACATCGTTTTTAGAGAATTTGCAGAATAATTGCCATACACTGAAGGAGAACAGAGCTGACGAACATACTTTGAGAAGATTTTATGATGTAATGGCAGTTCTATTTCTTTTGTATGGTAATGAAATTTTGCAGGGAGAAAAAAGATATTGGAACTGTAAAAATATGTTTTCTATGAAGAGTCAACGGTTGTACATGGGAGGATAGAATTTGAAATTGCAATATATTAAAGGAAGCATTGCAGATAATAAGTGAAAATTAGAGACTCGGTTTTGTCCCAATAAATGGATGGAGGATCTTCAAAGAATGAAGGGAGATATATTTCCCTAACAGGTTCTGGGAGACAGGCCTGAGGGAAAAAGAAGATTGGGAAGACCTCTACAATGCTGGGACTGATTATACCTACAGCTTTCTATGAAAATAAAATATTTTGATACTGGAACTTCATTCATGAAGATATGCTGTAAATGGCCAAAGAAGAAGAAGAAGTAGACTTTTCTGCTAGTTGTACAAATGTTTCTGTTTCGTGACAATGCATTATCAATTATGCCATAGAAATAAATGTTAATTGCTTAGATCTGTGGCCAGTGTAAAAGCACATTAAATTGTAATTTATAATTTTATCAATGTAAGTTACATTATATGTTAAAAGAATGAAATTGTTTTTACCTTTCCTTTGAATATAAACACTTCTGATCGTATAACGGATATCGCATCGTAACTGGTATCGCATGTATCAGGTTTATCACCACGTGGATGGGGAGTTGTCGGTGCAACAGTTGTGGTTGTCGGTCGATAACGTGGTGTCGTTGGTGGTTGTCGTGGTCTCCATGGAGTTTTACTTCCATCATTATTTTTGTCTGGTATATATGTCGGTATTTTTGCCCATAGTTTACCTTTAGCACCTGTAAAAATGAAAATAATTAAATCAAAATATAAAGTTACAAATAGTTGGGATTAAATCAATATAACTATGTACCTAAGACTTTACGACCTGAATTTTTGTCTTACATAACTTGTCTTTTTCTCTATTGTTATTTCATCCATTCTTTTGTCAACACAAACTGTAAAATGTACATTCTTCTTCTTTGTCAGCCCTACAACATCATCCAGTGTCGGTTACAGGCCTCCCCTGTCTCCCTCCACAATCTTCTTCTTTGATTCCTGCCCAATTAAATCTGGCCACCGATTGTAAGTCATCTCTCCACCGTATTTGTGGATGACCTGTATTCTTCTTTCCCAGCAACGGTCACTACTGCTGAACCACCTTGTTCCATCAATCATCTGTCTACCTCACTACATGTCCAGCCCATTACAATTTCAGTGATGCCACTAGCTGTTTCACGTCCACTAATCTCATTTCTTACTCGGTCTTTTAGTTTAGTATTTAGCATTAGTCTTTTCGTCGGTCTTTGTATTTTGGCCGGGGTCTTAGTCATACCTTTTGCATAGGACCACATTTGTGCAGCATATGAGAGAATAAGAAGTACACTCTGATTAAAAATTGGACTTCTTAGTCTTAAGGGAATGTACATTATCTACCCCAAATATACAATTGCATTGTTTTTACAGTTTTTACTACACTAACTAGCACACCTACATTTGCTAGCGCTAAAATTTTCAATAGTCTGAGTAAACTGCAACCTAGAGGAGAAAATTTTCACATATTTGCAAGAATTAGCTTTCAGAAACTAAATTTTTGTAACATTTTGTCCGTATAAATAAAAAAGTAATATTACTGTAGTGTTCTTTCGTGTTTTGACCTTTTGTGTACTTATTTTTACTTTCTCTTGCCTATATGAATACATACAAAGGAAAGTATTGTTTTCATGTCAATTTTTCAAAATCGAGTTTTCACCGAATCTACACATTTTCAGACCCCCGAACCCAAAAAACATGTTTTTAGCGATTGATCTGTGCATGTGTGAACAGAATCTCAAGAACAGAACATCGTATAAACTTGAAACTTAAGTTAGATATCACTAGAGGACCTGACACAAACATTTTCATCAAATCGGTCAATCAAAAGTAGTAGTTTATTGGTGTCATTTGTCATTTTTCACTTTTTTGCAATTTTCTCAAAAACGACTCCTACAATTTTTTAAAAAATTGCTTCATTTACTACACTTTTATGCTCTACAAGATAGGGTAGGCGCCATGTCTGCTAAAATTCTTGAGTAGGTTGTTTTCTCGTAAAAAAATTGTTTTTTTAAGATTGCAACTTTAACAAGCATTTTAGCGCAAAAATGTATATAATAAAAGTTGTAGAGAATTTAAAATCGTACAACTTTTATTTCAAATATTTTTTTATAACGCTTATTTTAGAGGTAATTAGTGATTTTATGTTTTTTCTTACGAGAATGTGTGAAAAAAATCTATTTTTTTTAAGATTTCAGCCTATGCATTTTACGACAAAAGTGTATATAATCAAATGTATAGGAAATTAAAAGATCTACAACTTTTATTTAGAACATTTTTTCTACAAAGTCTAGTTTAGCATGAAAAAGTGATTTTCCGTATTTTTAAGCAAAACTGAGGTCGATTTTCATTTTGCATCTTTCACTCATGATTAAAATAAGGTTATGGTTTTTGAGGTTACTTTTTTGTTTATTTTTAATGTTTTATTACTAATGTTAGGTTATATTGTTTATTACTTGCATTGGCAAGAGAAAGTCATGTAAGTGTTTTACACCAGACTTTTTTTATTTTTATTTACACTTAAAAAAGGTTTTTTTTTAAATTTCTGTTTTATTTCATTTCTCCAAAGAAGCTGTTTTAATTTATATTGACTTCATTTTAAACATACTTTAATATTACATACAGAGAAACCTAGCAATTTTATTATAATTTTTCCTAACATATAAACTTTTACCTTTTTTTAATCCCTAATGTGTGTATATTGCAATCTGTTAAATTTAAGACCAATAAAAACTAAAATTAATTTGTTTTTTGGTTAATTTTGAAAAGTTAAATGAACTCAGTTTATTTTTTATTTCTGTTGTTTCATTTGTTACTAGAAATATAAATTTAATTAAAAAGTTATGTATTGTTTTATAGAATTTATTGAACCAAATTAAAAAATTCCAACTTTCATATTTGCGTTTAATAAATTTATAAATGTATTTTTTAATTAGTTAAAACTATAATTTGAGTTAGTTTTACAATAGACAAACAAACCAGAAATAAAACAATTGAATAACAGTTTTTTATATGACAGGATGTATATTTATTAAACATTTATAATTTTTTATTTTAAAAATTACAAGGTTTTGTTCACAAAGAACATGAATTATCTAATTGGATTATTGGTTTTATACTTTTTTTATAATTAAAATTTTAAACGATACATTTTTGTTGTTGTTGTTGTTAAGGTCAACAGCCAAAAGCTAGTTTGAACCTGTAGAGGTTTTACTAAGAAAAACAAGGAGTGAGGTAGTTTACCTTCCCCACTAAATTGAAAGAGTATGCTTATCGGCATGCCAGGCCCTCTGATAAGCATCTACTTTGCACCCTGCATATGACACCTTCACTTCATTCACCACAGGATCTGTCTGTATAGTGAAATTCATTACTTTCAGAGGAGATAACTCTGACTAGTGTATTTCACACCTCTACCTCTTCTGTTATTAAATAGTTCAGTTATTTAATTGGCTGACAACATGATAAGAAACAAAACTATTTTCTGAAGCCCTTGAACTAGCAGATCGAGTGCAAATAATTTAACATTCCACCTGCCTGTTATGGGCATCGTAGCAATATACCTAATTAAAAATGTTCTGTTATTGTGTTATAAATTACCATATAATTGTTGAATCCCATGTCGATCATCATCTGGAAGTTCAAAATTTTCTTTAAATCCTTGATACCATGGGTACATTAAAGCTCCTGATACTGATGAGTGTGATAAACCTAATGAGTGTCCAAACTCATGGGCAGCTACTGCAAATAAACTTGTTCCACCTGTAAATAACAATGCATAGTTCATATTAAATTCAATATTATCTTAAAGATATTTTTTTTAAATAGTGCACTGGAATAATTTAGTCATCTGATTAGTTTGAGGATTGCATAGTTTAGTTCTTGTTCTCTTTCACCTCACTCTCTCCCCCTCCTCCCCTCTTACCCTACCTCTCTTTCTCCTCCTCTCTCTACCTATCTCTCCTCCTCTCACTTCTCTCTCTTCCCTGCCCTTCTCACTGCTCCCATCCATTCCTCTCCCCTTCTTTCCCTTCCCATCACACCACACGCACACGTGCATGCGCTTACACACACCCACCCACCCAAACAATTCCCCCTCTCTCTTTCACTCTTGCTCACTCCCCTCTCTCTTCTCTATCACAATCCCTCTTTTTACCCTCTCATCCTCACTCTTTCTCTTTTTCAATCTTGCCTTTTTCCTACTTTACGTATAGTTTAAGAAGGAATTTCAGAATTAATTCAAAAAAATATATTAAGGTGAAAAGGCGCATTATGGAATATGGTCACATTTCTTCAACATTTCAAGGAATATTTCAAGGTTTACTGTTTAAATAACCCACCGAGTAGGTCTAGTGGTAAAGTCATCATTGCGAGTCAGCTGTTTAACAGTTGATTTTCATAGACAAAGGTTATGTGGTTCAAAACTTATAAAGGTAAAGGCCAAGCCAATTGCTGTGAGCGCTGGGCTACGCATGCGCATACTTGACTTGGACCCTGCATACCCCTCCGACCTACAGTTAGACGTACAGTCACAGTGTTGTTGTAAATTGACAATGCCCATTGTATTTTGTAGATATGCTGTTCCATTGTTGATAACGTATACTGCACTATTGCAGTACGTACAAGACTATACTAATGCAGACGCATGTTTTGCCCAGCGCTTTCCTTACAAAAATCAGGCTATAGTTTTATATGAATTTGAATATTAGACAGTGGTTACTGGTGTACTTTAATGTTTGGGGTTCAATTAATTATACTCTCTCAGGAATGGTTAGCCTGAGTCTGTACAAGATTACACCTCATTTATGCAGTATACATTTTGTCATCCTCATTTCATTGAGTCATGATCGGTAATATCAAACAAGTCTACCAAATTTTACTTTATTTAAGCTTAAGTCAATTTTCTACCAAATCCATAACTATATAAATTCTAAAGATCATCGGTAAAAAACAATTGTTTAAAAGTAAATGCATTTATAACTTAACTGAACTCGTGTTAAAATGTTGGATTATTTATAGTGTGAGTTAATTATCGAAAAGGCATTTCCAACAGTTTAGAATACTATGATTGATGGATAACAAAGTATTTCCTGATAAGATAAATTATGTTTTTTCCTGGGTGTGTCTTTTAACAAAACCCTTTCCCCTCAATGTTTTTGAATGTTAGTAATAGTACAATGTTATTAAAATTAATCATTTCAAGCGATAAATTATTTTATTTTATTTTTTTTGTAGTGCTTGTTTAGCCACAATGGACCACTTAAGTCAATTTGGAAGCTTTCAGTCTCTTTTTGGCGTGATATTCTCTCATGTTCTGAGCACGCTTCAGTTTGGCTGCTTCTGAAAATTCCCTCTTCTTTTACTCTCTTTTCTGTGTCGTAAGCTGATGGTTGTGGTCCTTGATAAACTGTTTGTATTTGGGTGATTTTTCCGTTAGATCTTCGTGAGTTAGTCCAAGTTCTTGTAAATCCCTTTTCATTTCTTTGTGCCACATGTATGCATTACCAGTGTCCGTTTTAAATCTCATTGCATGGTCAATTATTCTGCGTAAAAGTCTGGTGTTTGGTGTTCTTTGTATATGTCCAAAGTACGACAACCGTTTCTTACGCATGGCAACTGTTATTGGTTCTATGTCTATATAGACTTGATCATTAGGCAAAAGTCTGTAGTTAAAATTTAAAGTATTTTAAGTTATTTTACAGTACGTATTTAAAATAAGTCTGTTTAAAATTATTCTATACTTAAAACACTTTGAAGTATGTGGTTTGTAAGGGAAAAAATAAGATTTTAGAGTTTTAAAGTGGGTAAGTTATCGCAAAAAAATGGTCAAGTAGGAAAGTTTAAGTGTAATTAATTATATACAGGTTTTCCAAATGAATGCAACTCATTTTTAGATGATATGAATGTAGTACAAAAATAATAAATGAATTAATTATTTATTATAATTTCATATAACAATATTCAAATTACAATGAAATTTACCATTAATAATTTTGTAATATTATTATGTTGAAAATTATTCTCTATGACCTGATTTCAGGTTCATGAACAATTTGTAACATTAGTAACCATTTTTCGTAATGTTTGCTCATCAGTGTTAGAAATCTCATGTTAAATGTTTGCTTCAGTTTGTCTAGTGCATATTTTTCCCCTCATACAGGGCCAATTTTAGACCGCAGGCTGTGACTAGACATTTCTGAACGCTCTCTTTGCTGCGCACATTTCAGCATTCGCTCACTGTACGCTTTTCTCCTTTCTTCTCCCCGCACGGTGTTCTGTTTTTGCTCTTCAACCCTTAAAGCCCATAATTGTTTGTGTGAGTTTGGTTCAGTTCATTAAGTTTTCTCAGTTTATTCCGGTTTTCTAAATATCCTTTCTGACTTCTTTAAACCATTTATCCGACACCTTAGGACTATTGTTTAATGTCTTAAAAATTTGATTTGTCAACTGGTTGTCATCCATTCTGTATAGGTGTCCGTAGAATTATAATTTTCTTTTTCTAATTGTTTCCTTTAGCCTTACTGTGTAATAGTAACAGATAAAATCAGAGGAAAAACCAACTTTTCAACCATATTTATGTCTTGAAGGAATGGGATTTTTCGTATACGCATGTTAAAATATCTCTAGGACCAAAAGGGTTAATATGTTGTGTTATTTATTATCAGATTACTGTATTTGGTTTAACCTGAAATTCTAATATAAAAATTTAACATTTTAAATTGTTATTTCTTACTGATCTACTTACCGACATCATTGCTGTCTCCTTCTAACTGCCAAACTTCATCTTCATCAAAGTGAGCATCACCTCCTCTACCAGGTCCAGGAAAAAATGCATGTGCTAATATCAGTCCTCTTCCATCAAATGGATATCCATCTCCATGATAACCCCTTTTAAACAAATAAATACAT
The DNA here is from genome assembly GCA_035578175.1 of Catonia carolina. Classification (NCBI taxonomy): domain Eukaryota; kingdom Metazoa; phylum Arthropoda; class Insecta; order Hemiptera; family Achilidae; genus Catonia; species Catonia carolina. The sequence continues at coordinate 39,812,632 of JAQMRL010000004.1, forward strand.
AATACTTAAATATTTTTTAGCATAATTTTATTGTCCACAACTTAAACATTATACTTTTTTATTTTCATGTAATTCTGTTTCATAATCATTTTTTTGTAAATAATAATTAAACAATTTTTAGAGATGACCATTGAATTTCTTTAAAAAATTTATTAGTATAATCTAAATATTTGTGCCGATGTTATTAGATTTATCATCATCATCTTCCTCTTTATCTCTCTTCCAAATTGCTTTAGGTCAGGCCCAACACAACCCTCTACATCTCTCTCGATCACTAAACCATCTCTTCTGTGTTCCCAGGTCCTGGGTTCAATTCCTGGTCAGAACTGCCATTTTTAGCTATCACCCTTCTTATCGTCTGCATTAGCAGTAATTGGAAAATTAACGGATGTAAAACCAAAAAAAGAAAAGTAAATTAGCAGTATGTAATAAAGTGTTATTATGCTTTGTGATTTAAGTTTCTAAAAGGAATGGAGGGGTTTATTTTAGAAGAGATTATCAATTTTGTGGATCCACCTTCTGCCACTAAATGTTGTTATAAAAGGAAAAATAATTTTGATGGTCTTTAGGTAACTGAAGTAGATTATTTACAATCTAATAATTTTTTCACAAGTTTTTACTCTACTTAAATTTTTTGAACCTATTTTAAATCTCTTTTTCTATTTATTTGTCCATATAGTTTACAATTTACTTAATATTATTAAATGTCATAAATATACCTTTTATTGTTTTTATTACTTACCTGTGAAAATTTATCACAATATCAGCATTCCCACTGTTAACTTCTTGAAAAGTAAGTTGGGAGTTTTGGGCCCAAATATCAAGAGCTTTGAATAGTTCACGGCGCACTCTTCCATGATCTAATGTCGTAAGTTGTTGTGTTTGTAAACTGTGAACAAAGAAAAACTTTATTAATGAACATTCCAACCTAATGCAAAATAAAGAAAAATATATTCATTGAATTAAACAAAAAATTTAATATTTTTTTTATTTTATTGGTCAGGAGATTTTTGTGAATATAAGGCCTATGATATATTCACATTGTAGAATTATCTAAAGGTATACATTTAAAAGAATTAGAGGTTTTTTGGTCGAGTTTGGTTTCTGCGATCACTGGACTGATTCTGGTCAACCATTTTTTAAAACGTAATTCTCCACATGCAGATTATCCATCACTTGTTAATTTTTACAAATTTTGGATTAATGCAGAAAATAGAAAATTAAATTTTTATCACCCAGTTCTTTAAATGTTTACTGAACAGTTGCATCGCTTAATCAATTTGGGTCACAAATAAAGATTAATTAGTGCAGTTATATGGGAATTTTCTTAGATTGCAATGAAATATATCGTTCGGGAAAACCTGGAAGTTGTCTGCTGGTAGCTGATCGTTTTGGAAATCAAAGGTTTTTATAAATTTTTAAGCGTACAAAATAAAAATGTATACGCCAAGCCTGTGTGTCAAGTCCTTACCACAAAAAAATGTGACTGGAAATTTCAAATCGCTGTATTAATTCAGGGGTATTCTATTGGTACACTGATCTCATTTTCAGAATTGCATAAAAAAAAATTAGCCAACCGCAATAGCGTAGTTGGTAACGTGCTCGTCTCTCATCATGCGGTCGTGGGTTCGAATCCAACTCAGGCACAGCATATTTTCCTACGTTACAGAAAATCATTTCATCCTCTCGGAGTTATGCAAAAACTAAGCATTATGCAAAAAAATGATCAAATTAAAATTGTAGGATTTTTTGTTATATACATTTTTGCACTGAAACGCGTGCGTATTAAAGTCGCAATCTTAACAAGACAATTGTTTTAAGAGAAAACACACTCCCCTAGTAGAGCATAATGCATCTAGTAGAGCATAAAAAATGTAGTAAATTTTTAAAAAATTTAAAAAGGCGATTTTTAAAAAAAATCGTAGGAGCCGTTTTCGAGAAAATCGCAAAAAGGTGAAAAATGACACGAATAAACTACTTCTTCCGGTTGACCGATCTTAATAAAAATGTTCGTCTCGAGTCTTCTAGTGATATCTAACTTAAGTTTCAAATTCGTATGATGTTCCGTTCTTCAGATATTCTGTTCACACACACACACACATGCACACGGACCAACCGCTAAAAACATGTTTTTTGGGTTCAGGGGGTCTGAAAACGTGTAGATCCGGTGAAAACTCGATTTCGAAAAATAGACATGAAAACAATACCTTCCTTCCTGTATATTCATTTATGGGCAAAAGAAAGTTAAAATTAATGTAAAGTTCAGAAACAATAGCTTCTTTCCAGACAAATGAAGTTTCCATTTTGACACCTGTTTCCATAATAGGATTTCAATATTTTCTTGTTTCTGAATCTGTTTAAATTACTTGTGTTGTCAATTCTCCATTTCTTATAGAATAATCAGATATATAAATCTGGTTTATAAAATTCAAGTGAGCAGTAATCGTATGAAATTCAGCAGACTCTCGAATATTAATGTAATGCATGGATAATTATTCGCACACATTCATATGTGAGCAATCATACAGATGAATGGTGTGAACAGTTGAGTTACACGCCCATTTCTTTGTCTTTCATTATTGTAATGGAAGGTTTATAGATGAGTTGGAAGTCGGGAGTTAAAGTTTATGTTTGAAAATCAGGGGAAGGGGGAAAGGGTGAATAGAGAACACAGAACACACCACACCCTTTTTAAAACGGCTTGTATTTCTACTCACTCACTCACTCACTCTTTATCATTGCTACGATATTGTCTACTATACAACGATACTGACTGATTACCACAAAATGCGGGCCTCTTTCTTCCTCCTAAAAAACAGGGCCTACGTCAACATACATCTGTTGTACATCTTCGATATGACAACAACCTTCCTATTGCCTTTCCAAATGACCCCTCCAACGGATGTTCTCTACACTAAACATTCATAACCTCGCCCTCTTTCATTGTCGTTTATATTTCTTTCTTCACGCACGAACATAATTAATTTTCCCGTCAAAATTTTATTTCTTATTAATCTCTCGTATTCTTTTCTCATTATTTTAAACAAATTACTATCACTTTACATTCGCTCAAATAAAATTATTCTTAATATCGTAAGGGCTAAATTAAATAGTTCTGTTTCTTATCACATGGTCATCCAATTATACGACTGAAGCATTTAAGAAAAGAAGAAGTAGAGGTGTAAAAGACACTAATCAGAGTTATCTCCTCTGAAAGTAATGAATTTCATTATACAGACAGACCCTGTGGTGAATGAAGTGAAGGTGTCATTTGCAGAGTGGAAAATAATTGCTTTTCAGAGGGCCCGGCATGCTGATAAGCGTACTTAAAGAGGAAGGCAATGGTAAATCACCTCACTCCTCGTTTTACTCAGTAAAACCTCTACAGTTCAAACCAGCCTCTTAAACTAAAGGTTCAAGCCAGGCTGATGACCTTAAACAACAAATATCGTACCTACTGACTGTACTCACTTTTAGTTCATAATTCTGCCGATTAAATACTTCGCTTGTTTTATTTTACTAAAAATTTTATTAACGACTAAACTTTATTTGAAATACTTTGAGGGGATATAATAACTGTTGTACAGGTCATCAGCCGAAGGGCTGGTTTGAACCTGTAGAGGTTTTACTAAGTAAAACGAGGAGTGAGGTGGTTTACCATGCCTTCCTCGCTGAGTGGAAAAGTGCGCTTATCAGCATACCGGGGCCTCTTAAAAGCACATATTTTCCACTCTGCAAATGACACCTTCACTTCATTCACCACAGGGTCTGGCTGTATAATGAAATTCATTACTTTCAGAGGAGATAACTCTGATTAGTGTCTTTTGCACCTCTACCTCTTCTGTTCTTAAATGATTCAGTCATTTAATTGGCTGACCATGTTATAAGAAACAGAACTATTTAATTTAGCCCTGCAACGAACAGATTGAGTGTGAATAATTTGACACTCCACCTGCCTGTTTTGGGCAGTTGTTTTAATTAATGAAGGAATATTGTATTATCAATTGTATAATTTATTAACGACTAAACTTTATTTGAAATACTTTGAGAGGATATAATAACTGCTGTTTAGGTCATCAGCCGAAAGGCTGGTTTGAACCTCCAGAGGCTTGACTAAGCAAAACGAGTAGTAAGGTGGTTTACCTTTGCCTTTCTCACTGAGTGGAAATGTATGCTTATCATTCCAGGCTCTCTGAAAAGCATTTACTTTTCACCCTGCAAATGACACCTTCACTTCATTCACCACAGGGTCTGGCTGTGTAATGAAATTCATTACTCTCAGAGGAGATAACTCTGACTACACTCTATCCCACGGAACCGTTCAGTACGTCGAAACGTAAATGTATTAAAATTGTTTTTGAACTAAGCGCAATCCATTCGAGTTACAAAAAATGTTCTTTGCTTATCAGATGAAACTTGCTATATACTAATTGAAACATATACAAAATATGACAGTACCAGTAGAAAAAATTCATAGAGTCGGCCTATTTATTATAAAACATTCTGTCTGTCGCCGGTTGTTTTGACTAAAGGCGTTGATAGAGTGAAACATAATTACGCATCCTTTTTACTGACTTTCAACCCGTAGTCTGTTTATATCTGCTGCACGGTTCTGTGGGATATACTATAGTGTCTTGTACATCTCTACCACTTCTTTTCTTAAATGCTTCAGTCATATAATTGGGTGACCATGTGATAAGAAAGAGAAACATTTTTTGTAGCCCTGGAACTAGCAGATCGAGTGAAAATAAATTAACACTCCACCTGCCTGTTATGGGTAAATATAATAACTATTGCATTTGATTCCAAATTTGACAGATAATCGAACCGGGACTTTTGGCTAAGATCTCCAATACACGACTAATTGAACGTGCCACCAAAAATTATCAACGTATCTAATCCCTGAATATATGAATTAATTTAGTAAATTTTTAGAATTCATTATTTATTTAACAGTTTTTTAGGTACACATAAATTCAAACAGTAGATGCAGTGTTCTAATACATCTGCCTGACACTTTTAGTGTCTCACACCGACCACAGTACAAGCAATATGACGCATACACTCTATCTAATAAAAAAGTTTAATACAGTTTGTTGCGTAACTTGTTCGATAAAAAAATATAATGTGACGTACAAGCTTTCACGTTAAATTTTTAACATTTTGTTTCTATAAAAATTTATCGATAAAATTACCATTTTAATACACTTTAAGCTTCTCTCTTTCTCTCTCTCCCCCTCCCTCTCTCTTGATTCTCATTCCGAATTAAATTTAAAATTAAATATCTAGGTCGTTAAGGAGCCGTATTTAAAAAAATCGCAAAAGAGTGAAAAATTGCACGAATTCCGGTTGACCGATTTTGATAGAAATGTTCGTGTCGGGTCGTCTAATGGTACCTAACTTAAGTTCAAAGTTTCAACTTCGTACGTTATTTCGTTCTTGATATATTTTGTTCACACACACACACACACATACACACACGCACACACACACGCACACGCACACGCACACACACACACACGCAAACACACACACACACACACACATACATACACACACACACACACACACACACACTCACACACACACACATACACACGCGCGCGCGCACACACACACACACACACACACACACACACACACACACACACACACAGATATTTATGAAAATCTTCATCAGCTCCCTAAGGGTAGGGTTATCATTTTCGAAAATTTAAAAATTAAATGTTGCTGTAAATATAAATACAAATACGCTGTCAAAATTTCATG